>VZDJ01000232.1:94188-233776 GCA_008694505.1 Cyanoderma ruficeps
TGATTGGGTTCTCTTCCTGTGTTTTGTCGTCTATTGTCAAGTAGTTTAATAAATGTTTTTTTTCATATTCTAAGTGATAGGCCTGCTTCTGCTCTGTTCCGGTACATCTCACAGTGGTGTACTAAAAACTACATCCTCATGGGTGCACTGGCATTTGTCCAGTGTCAAACCATGACAATATGATATTAATTCAGTCCAATCCCTTTAACCCAAAGGAAAGGAAGCTTCTCTATGAAAAATGCATGTTCCAATTCCAGTATTGGTGGTCTTATATTACTCTGAATCTTCAAACAGAAATTAGGACTATCATTGAAGGAACTGTTAGAGGTGGGCAAAGAATTGATCATCCTCTCTCTTTGTTTTCCAGAAAAAAAAAGTTTATGTAAATTTTCTTAAGTAAAAGAATTAGATCTGATAAATTTAGGACAGTATTGATTGATAGATGGATGCTGGTGGTATAAAAGAAGGGTCAGACCTTGGAATAATTCCCAATTTCTCATAACAACAAGCAATTAGGTCAAGGTGTTCAGTGTGAAATTCCCTTTTTATTGAAATGAATAAAAAGTGTTCCTGAAGGAAAAGGAGATGTATTTTTTTCATATTCAAACTTTTCAAGAGTATTCTTTATTTACATAAACACTTAAAGAAAATATTAATAATATGGGCAGCATAGGGGCTGCTAAATTTCCTATATAATTTTTAATAAATTATAGACAAATGTTTTTCACCACAAGATAGATTTTAGCAAATATTGTACAAATTTTAAAAATTCAAGCAGTAAAACTCAGAATAGCAGCATATTATTTACTTCTACTGAAAGGTTTATGACACATTTGTCACTATATTCAGGTTTGAAAATGTAGAATCTGCTCTCAGGTAAGCAAGACATGTACTAAGGTATAACTAACTACTGCCATGAAGTATTCATAGACATGGTGTTTAAGTTATTTTCTACAGTCTAGGTCTACAAAACAAGGACTGAACTATAATTCAAATATAATTCAAAGCATCAGAACTGCTAAACAAATTTATTTAATTTATAGTTTTAATTTTCAAAATAAAACTCTTAGCATTAATGAGCACCCAAAAGAAATACTGATTTTAACTGAAAGGCAAATTTTTAATGTTGAATATGTCAAAACAGAAAAATTATGATCCTCTTAGTTAAATTGCTATATCTTTCAGAATCATCCCAAATAAGGTAAATGTCAGACTTGATTAAATAGCTTTTTCTGAAGGAACCTACATTATTCCAAAATTACAGTATTTCTAATTAGAAACATTTATTTCAATTACATCCCATTTGAAAATGAAATTAATATTTCAGTAAACTTCAAAAAGTGGTACACCGATCAGTGTTAATTATGCAAAAATGAAACATGATTTAAATCAAATTCTTTAATTAACAGTCTCAAAATATAATCATATTTGTAGTGGGGAAAAAAATTAAACAAAAGATTGAGGACCCTTTGTGTTCTCTTTAGTGAGATATTTTTGTGCAAGTGTATATTGTGCATACAGGTGTCTCCTGTTCAGTCCACCATGGATGGAATGCATCACTCAAATTTGGAGTTTGAAGAGAATTTGAAATTCTGTTTCATAGAAATATTTTTAATACATCAGTATAATTTTAAAAAAGCTGAAAAGATAAGATGCATTATAATAAGCACAATGACAAAACACGAAAGAGGATATTCAGGAGAGACACGTCCAGAAGGAATGAAAGGTACAGAACGATGCCATAGGTTCATATGCCTGGTTACTAGCACAAAAGGAATATTTATTAACCCAATTTTTGTTGCTAGAGGAAGTTGACTGGACATGAATTACCATCTAGTGTTATGCAAATAGCATACTTTTGACCCCACTGACACTCTTTTCACTCTTATAATAAGAAACTTGAAGTTATAGCTGATAATTGAGCAAATACTCTTTATAGCTGCAGATTTTAGATTTTTTGAAAGATAGTGCTGTATTTAGGATATCAACAGGACTGGAATCTCAAAAGCAGTAGTGTAAGCACCTCTTCTGTAACATGCTGTAAAGTCAACCTGTTTAAGATCATTAGTAAATTGCACATAGATGTCAAGTTCTCCAGACAGAGATAAATGGCTGTAGTATTAAAGGAAACCTGACTGCGTGAGGAGAAATTTGTTAGCGCTGTGAGAAATGTAATGTGAATTGTAAAAGTTTGACCACAACATTGTTAAACCAAATGTAGTAGTATTTACATATTTTTCAGATAAAGAATCCATCATGAGTAATAAATTGCAATGACAACTTGAAATATTCATCATTTTATTAATGCAGTTAACTTTTGATTTATATCTCTTTCACTAAACTAATGAGTTTGCTATTTCTTTTTCTGGTTTCTTGGTTTGATTTACAAATCTGGTTGATTTACTGAAGTTTGCCTTTAACTAGTACATTAGATGTAGAATGGGGAAGAGCATTTCCTCAGCATTGGTTATCTTTCTTATACTGTTTTGCTTCTGGAAAAGGATCTTTCGATATTCTACTTCTTTTGCTAGCCTGTAACATTACCTTCTTAATGTTAATTTAAAGTCTTCTGATATTTGGCAACAAAGAGGAAGCTGGAATACACACCATGTGACAGCAAATCTGAAAATATGAAAAATCTGCCAATATGAAATATTATAGATTGACAGCTGGCACAAGCTTATCATTAGCCTGCGGAAAGAAAGAGTTTTTTAGTTGTTTAAAATTTTCATTAAAGAATGTATAACATGTTTAAAGAGTGCAGCCAAATATAAAAAAGTCAAGAAAAACACCAAGGTAAGTGTATTTCACCATCCTGTATACAGTAAATGTGTAATTTTTGGTTCCCAAAAGTTCCAGATACCAAGGGTTCTGATCCCTTCTGGCCAATAAAGGAGGTTTTGTTCTCATATTTACTCATTTCAAATATTTCAGTGTTCCTCCAAAGACTTTGACATACGTTTTACTATCCACAACTTGCTCAATACACAGAGTTATTTCAAATGCTATTTTTTTGCTTTTTTGAATTGTGAAAGATTTTTGAGTAGACTGTGATGTGTCATGGAATGAAAAGGAGGTCAGAAGTTAATTATCAGATTACTTCTACTCATTAAATGGTCCTTTTGAGATTTCAAAACAGTGAACTGGAAAGCTCAGGGGAGCTATTTAAAGATTTTCAGCGCTCCGAGCTGAGTTTTTTTAACTGACTCTACTGTTACTTTTATGTGGATGACACTTTATCAGAAAATACTTCAGTCTAATGAAGTTTTAACATATAGAAAAACAGACACCTTATCTTAACTATCTGAAGAATACCTTCTTTTTTTTTGTTGTTGGTATTAAAGTCTAGATGAATATTAGCATACTATTACAAAAATTATAGTTCAAAATCTTTACCAAAATAAGCAAACGCTTTTTTGTACAATTAGTTAACAGTGCTTTTTTTTTTTTTTTTTTTTTAATTAATTTGCTGTAAAGCATGAAAGAATCACAGAATATGGCAGAATCCCAGCATATGCTGAGCTGGAAGGGACCCATCAAGATCATGAAGTTCAACCTATGGCCTGGCACAGGAGACGCCAAGAGTGACAACATGGGCCTAAGAGCATTGTCCAAACACTTCTTGAATCTGTCAGGCTTGGTCCTGTGACCACTGCCCTGGGAAACCTGTTCAGTGTCCAAACATCCTCTGGGTAAAGGAGCTTGTTCTGGTATTCAACTTAAACACCCTCTGACACAACCTCAGGCCATTCTCTCAGGTCCTGTCACTGGTCATCACACAGGAGAGATCAATGTCTGCCCCTTCTCTTCCCCTCAGGAGGAAACTGCAGACTGTGATGAGGTTTCCCCACAGTCTCCTCTTCTCCAGGCTGAACAGACCAAGTGTCCTCAGACACTCCTCATTTGGGTTCCTCTTAAAGCCCTTTACCATCCTTATGGCTCTCCTTTGGACACTCTCTAAAAGTTTAATATTTTTTATATTGTGATGCCAAAAGCTGCCCCAAGATTTGACGTTAGGCCGCACCAGTGGAGAGCAGAGCAGGACAATCATTTCCTCTGACAGGAGCTGCAGTCCTAAAGGGCATTAAAAGACGATGCAGATTGCAGGCAAAATGTAGGTTAGGATAATTTGTTTTGGTTTCACTGACCTTTTTTTATAGAACATGCATGTTACTTGAATTGTCAGCCAGTCTTAGAAATTATAATTGGACAAAAAAATCCTTCCTCATGCTTTTGGCTGCAAGCCCCACTTGTCTTCAGTTCCTGCCATATTTTATAAGTTTTTAAAACAGCTACTTCTCTTAATGAAAGTGAGTGAATTTGAATGGAATGCAAAACAATTCTCAGATTTTGGAAGCAATAGGAAAGCAAAGATGTTATTACTTTTAAGTGAATAATTTTAAGCCCTGTAACCATAGGCTGTGACATTTTATGTATGGGGCCAGAGTTGTTTTAACTCTTTTGAGAGATACTTTACCCACTGAAACTCTGGCAGCAGCAAAAAAAATGGATAAGTACATGGACAATTTTCACAGGCTACTAAAAATTGATTCTTACTAGTTTAAAATAAATTAAAAATTCTTTGGAAATTTGCCATTTGGAATGTTACAGTGTGAAGTTAATTAGAACTATAGCAATTTAATCTTAGATATATAGAAGCTAAGAAAATATTACTGATAACAAATTGCTCTTTTTTCCTCTATTGTGAGCTGCATAGCTTTAAAAGTTGAATAAGAGCACATAGAAAATGCAAAGAGCAGAATATTCAAACAATCATGTCTCACTTGACACAAGTTAGATGCTACTAAAGTGACCCCTACAAATCCAAAATTTGCTTAACATTCACTTTATTTTGCCAATGAACAGATCATGAAGCTTTAATATAAAAATTGTGCATTAAGCTTGCTCTGTGGGTTTGATCCTGCAACAGTCAGGCTGTATCTCCCACGTAGCAGGAGCTCAGAGACATTCTTTCAAGTATGCATGTTCTTCTGTTGAATTTATTAAAATTGGTCATTAATTAAAAAGCGAAACACAGACTTGCAAGCCAGATCAAAACAGCAGTGTCTGCTAAAGTATATATGCACTTGGTAATGGAATATGTTACTATAAAGTATGAACATTACTTTGGGATGTCACAGAGCTTAATTCTTCCTTTCCACAGAGTGTGATAATTCATCTATCGATTTGGGCTTCTTATTGCCCACCATTTAATCTTTTCATATTCTTCATCATCTAAGAGTCTAAGGATAAATATGAATATAAATGTTACAGTATTTGACACTAGCATTTTTCTTTGTTATTATTATGTATTAAATATCATGCAGGTAAATTATGTTAGTTTAAAAGAATTTTTAAAAATAATTTTAAAGGTAACATATTTTGTTTTCACCTTAATACCAAGTGTTGCTTTTATGTCTAATCAATAGTACAACATATCCACACAAGGAGGTATGAGAAAGTGAAATGTCTTATTGTTCTCCCTTCTGTTTTTTGAATTACCTAAAAAGATAACCCTCTGTACTGCAACCTCACTTTGAATAGTCTTCAAAAATTAGAAGTGAAAAAAAATTACTTTCTGGCAAGGATGGCAGTTTATTTCCAGACTGACTCTATCAAAACATATATAACCTTACTCTTCCTGTTAGCACTAGGCTGCAAATAAAATATTGGTCTGTTCCATTGTAAGTTAGAAGTCCATATTTGTGTAAGAAAAGGAAATAATTCTTTCTATATTTGGGACAAAAGAAATATTTATTTTCTTGCTTTATTTGTCATATTAAAGTGATAATTCCCACTGGGGTGGAGAATGTAAATCAAAACTCCCACAGAATTAGTTCCATTTATCACATCTCTGTTTGTCACCACCATGTAGATGAGATGTATATACACATGAATAATGCATACCAAATTACAAACACTGTGTATTTGGAGAGAAATGAAAGAAAAAAATTGGTCCCCTAAGGAAAATCTTTGTGTAAATTATGTTGATTGTTTCATAAACACAAAGGCAAACTATTTATAAGAAACAATGTTTCCATTTTTTCTCTTGGTAAACTTTCCCCAGACTGATTTGTAATAATGCATTCAATATGAACTCTATCTTTATATGGATATATTTGAAATAATTAAACTGTGCTGTTTTAGTAATTTTCTGCATTATTGGATAGTAAGAGATTGATTACCTAAATCACATAGTATTCCCCTAATATAGTCAATGAAGTTATTATCTTGAGTTGTTACATGTCTCCTGAGTCCCCCTCAAGATTCAGTCATGTTGCCACTGTTTTGCCATACAATGTAGAGGTTTTCCCTTTAGTGAAGACTAGAAGATACATTTTCCTCAGAGATGTTCCTGTTTCAAAGTCTCAGAAAATCTCATGTGAAATAACCTAGGCAGCAAGATGCAATTCTTTTCACCGCATAGATACCTGGGAGTGTATGTGATGGTTTGGTCATCATGTCAAAGGCATCCAGAAGATTTTGTGTGTGGAGTAGACATGACAAAAAGAATTAAATTATCTCATATTTCCTCACATTAAAATCGTCATCAAAATTAGTCTAACAACAAATTGTTATGTGTTTATGTACTAAATAAAAAAAAGACAACACATACAAAGATTTTGCAGGAGTGACCAAATCGAAAAGAAGGGAAAATATTCTAACAATTCATTTACATTGACATTAAATGGCTGACAAAAGATTTCTCTTCCTCCTTAAAATTCTGTAAGCCACCCTATTGAAACAATTCAAAGCTCCAGTCTCTAGTTCTCACTGGAGGCTTTATTGTGTGACACTAAATAAAAAAATACAGACCTAACACTGGGGTTCAATCAACTGTAAGCCTTTCCTCTGCTCCTTATGTGTTAACATTTCTTCATCAGTTTCTTGTGAAGTCAAGATGGAGAGGACAGCTTACAATTTCCCATCCCAACAAGAAGTCATCAGTGGTCTTCATACAGCACAGAAATCAGCTACTGACTCTCTTTATTCTTCCTTAGTCTTTAAGAAGTGTTTAACCCCTTATCAGGCTTGATGCCTTTTTTCTTCATTAGTCTACAAAACAAATATAATTGCTATTAGCAGAGTTTAAAAATTGCTTATCAGGAAGGGCAGATAGCAATAATGAAACCATAGTACATTTTGACTCCTAGTTTTGACAAAATTTAGACCTGGTATAACCACTAATCTTAGTACTTTGGTTGTTACACACTGAAGTCTATAGTAACAAGAATGTCTTCATGATCTTTTATTTTTTTTTTAATCTTAGTAATTCAACATTAGCTATTATCATGCAGCCTTCCAAATTCAATTTAACAGTTATGTTCACTCCTGAGATAGATGGAGATGAATCCAAGTTAAATTTCATCTCTTTGATGCACTGATTACAAAAGCCCTGATAGGAAGTCAAGACCAAGCATGAAGCATGGTTCATTTTGACTTGCTTTTAAAAGAGAATATGCCAAGAAACATAACCCAAAGTGATTCTAGCCTTGCTATTATGCTCAGATTGGCCTCCTTTAGCTACATTTTTCACAGAACACTCAAGAAAACAGCTAGTTGTTCAAGTTGCTATATGTTTTATCCAGTTTGAAAGATATGAAGTGAAATTTCTACTACATTACTGATCAAAAATAGCCGCTTTCAGTGGAAAAATACTGAATAAGAATGAATAAAAAAACACATGCCTTCCTGTGAAAGTCATAATTGTTGCTAAGTGAGTGAAAGACCTCAGAATTGTGAGCAGGTACTCAATTCCAAGGGGCCAACCAAGTCACTTATAAACTGTAAATAATGAGACCTCAAGAAATAAGTCAGATGATCTTGTCAATGTTATTCAAGAAAATACTCATGAATCAATTTTTTTGCACTGTTTGACCCTGCAGCTGAGGATGGCATATATAAAATAGCACCACAACCTTTGTGTTTTAAAATGTATAACTCTCTTCATGTTGTACCTCACTGAATCTTAAGAAGTAAAATAAATACCTCAAAAATTCTTATTTTAATTTTACTTTAATTCTTATAATTAATGAAGCAGCTGAGGACTTTTATTTAAATCTTATAATAAGGTCATAGTTTTTGGGTTGCTGTAAATGTCAGTAGGAGGAATTCACATAAGGGCTAACCTGGGATTAGTAATAATAAATGTGCTCATTGCATTCAAAAATCCTTGCAACGAAAGGTCACTGTTAGCTTTGAGTTCCAAAATTAGAACTGTCTTTTAAAGACTATCAAAACCAATATTAAAAAACCAGAAAAGCATTTGAGAATCTTACCTATGTGACTT
Source organism: Cyanoderma ruficeps (assembly GCA_008694505.1). Classification (NCBI taxonomy): domain Eukaryota; kingdom Metazoa; phylum Chordata; class Aves; order Passeriformes; family Timaliidae; genus Cyanoderma; species Cyanoderma ruficeps. The sequence continues at coordinate 102,479 of VZDJ01000232.1, forward strand.
TTGCACTAAAGCAGGACGGATAGATGTAATAACAGTTATATGGAATAATGACTCTTGCTTTGTAACTAACAAAGATGGCCATAGATAAAAGGATCACTTTCCTGATCAATACTTTTAATTGAAGGATAAATCTGCTGCATAAATTCTACCAAGAAACCCTTTAATTCATCATCCCTCTCCTAGTCATCTACTAATCAAAGTACACAGTTTTTGTCATCCACATCTCCTTGGCAGGTAAAAAGTCTTCTACCACCTACACACCACATTTAAAGGAGGAGGAAAAATGTAATCACATCATACGATAATGAGAAACATTAATACAGCAGGTGCACTTGTTTTTTAGAGAAGCTCGTCAAATTCTATTGATAACTGAAATTCTTGTAAAATGGTCTTTTAGTAACACTATTAATAAGCATACTGTTAATGGTGATGATCATTTATCTATAATCTTTTGCTTTTATATCAACTATTTCATATCAATTTTCACATAAGTGGTAATTAGTGGCCACTGTGTCTCTGCTAAATCATCAGACTATAGTGAATAATTTAAATTTATAACTTATAACTCATACTATTTATGTCATGTTTCAGGGAGGGGTGTTGTTTTTGGCTCCATTCAAACAACGCGACATCAAAAATAAAATTACAAGAAAGAAGAGAAATTTGTCCCATTTTCATTCTAAAGGTCATAAATGAATGTCAGGTTCACGAGAAAACACCTCACTACATCAAACTGAGCCAAGCTAAACAAAAAACAAATAAAACAAACAAGCAAACAAACACAACCTCAAAACAAATAACTAAACTGAAGACAGAAGCCCCACATTTCCACTTTTCATTTAGTGGCAAAGAATTATGGAACAGAATGATTTTGCCTCAAGGGAGAGACTAGTTCTGAAAATGATGTAGAAATTGTACTGATCTGAGAAAGTCCTCCTAAAAGTTTGGCCTGATCAAATGACTTGGTAAAGGGTGAGTTGGCTGAGTTATAGTCTCACAGACATCAGTAAGATGTAATAAAAAATTTGAGAGACATTGAAACCCAGGACACTAGTTGGTATAAACATTGTCTGAACAAATGAAAAAAGACCTTATCATTTTTGAAAGAGTATTAGTGTTTGTATTGGATGTTCATGGCCTGATTTGGTAGCAAGAGGGCACAGAGGTGGCTTCTGTCAGAAGCTACCAGAAGCTTCCACCATGTCCACAAGAGCCATTCCCTGATGGCTCTGAAAATGGACATGCTGCTGGCCAAGGCTGGGCCAATGGGAGAGGTTGGTAATGCCTCTGGGATTACATATTTAAAAAGAAAATCAAAACAAAGCAGACACAGTATTTCCTCTAGTCAGAGAAGAGGAGGAGGTGAGAATGTGTGAGGGAAACAATATGGAGACACCAAGGTCAGTGGAGAAGGAGGGGCAGGAGGTGTACCAGGCACCTAAGCCAAGATTCCTCTGCAGGCCATGGTGAGACCATGGTGAAGCAGTTGTGCCCCTGCAGCCTGTGGGGATCCACGGGGAATTCAGAGATTTACCCACAGCCCATGTGGGAGGTGCCCACGCTGGAGCAGGTGGATGCCTGGAGGAGGCTGTGATCCACGGGGAGACGCGGAGGAGAGAGGAGGGACCCTTGCTTCCAGCCTGGAGCAGCCTGTCTCTGGAGGACTGTCCCCTGTGGAAAGAGGGACCCAGGGGCTGCAGTTTTGGCAGCACTGTCTGCCCATGGGAGAAAATCATGTTGCAGCAGTTTTGGGAGAACTGCTGCTTGTGAGATTGAAACCCTGCTGGAAGGGGAAGAGATCCCAGTGTCTCACAGGGCAAGGACTCATCTCCCTGAGCAGTGAAAGAACCCCTTGGGTGACAAACGCACCAAACTCCCCATGCCCTGTCTCCCTGAGCTGTGAGTGAGGAGGGAGGGGTTGGGATGAAAAAAGGTCTTTTAAGGCCTTATTTTACTTCTCATTATCCTCCTCTGATTTTGTTAGTAATAAATTCACTTTGTACGTCTAAGCTGAGCCTGTTTTGCCCTTGGAGTGTTTTCTCCTGGTCCTTATCTCACCTTATGAACCCTTCATTAAATTTTTCTTTCCTCTGCCATCTGTGGCAGGGCAGGGTGAGTGAGTGACTTTCATGAGTGCCAGGCAGTCAGCCAATGTCAAACCATGACAGTGGTGTAACATATATTCATTACTCAATTTAACCACCAAGAAATATTTAATTATTCTCTGGTTTTGATTCTGCAAATAAATAATTATATTTACATTATTTTCTTCATCTCACCAAAAAGTGATTTAGTGGATTTAGGTGCCTACTGTGATCTGAGAGGCCTTAGAATATTCTATCCGACAGTATTGCTTGTCAGGAGAAGGAAGAGAAAAATGATGTGGAGGAGAAAGAAAAGAGAAAAGAAGAAGAAAAAGAATGAGAAGGAGAAGAATAAAAAGAAGATAGAGAAGGAGGAGGAGAGAAAATCCGAAGAAAAATAATAAGCAAGAAGATTTCATTTCTTATCTCTTCCTTTCTCCTCTTAGTAGAGTCCAGTTTTCTTGTCATCATGGTGGTTTCTGCTCAAAAAAAAAATCTCCCTTCTGTCAGCGATTAGCATGTAGAAAAATACCTGCAAGATGTGAAATCTCTTTCATAGTAAGTTCCACTTAACTCCCGGAGAACACAGAATGAGCACCTCCATTCATTTTTACCCACCTTACTGTCTGAATAGATCACTGCAGAACAATGAAGGAATGAGAAATAACAGTTAAAATTTAGAGATGTGTTAATGACAGAGTGCCTAATAAAGAGGCAAAATATAACTCTCATCTGTCATGGGGATTCAGGTTATGTGTATGATGTCATTCTGGAGATCCCTAGATGAATACTCACTAATTAGGTCACTGATTAGGTCTGGGTTTTTCGTTTGGTTAACATTTAATCTCCATTTGGTTTCTGAAATATAACTTTTTTTTAAGGAAGACTGTGAGACAATCCAGAATGTCACTGAATGTATCTTTAAGAACAGTTCAGCATGGCACTGTTTTTTAAAGCTAAAGATTATGCCATACTAAAATGTCAAATAATTTGGAAAAAAACCCCAAGAACATCAGAGAGGAAAATAAGTTGTTTTACTGTACACAGCATGGGTAGAGGTAGAGACAGTTTAAATGGTTAAGTAAATGCTGTGCACACAAGCAAATGTGTTCAACCCTTCTCATGCACAGGCAGCTCTTCATCCATCCCCAGGAAAGCATAACTCCATAAAGAACAGCAATGACTTGGGTCACAAAAAACACCATCCCTCCAACTGTTCCATTTCTTCCTTCTTCTCCCCTCAGCTTTATATGTAAAGCACGATGCCATAGGGTACTAAATCCCTGTGGTCAGTTGGGGTCAGTTGTCCTCTGTCTCCTTCCCACTCCTTGTGTGCCCCCAGCTTTCTTACTGCTGGTGTGAGAAGCTGAAAATCCTTGATGCTGTGCAAGCCCTGTTCAGGAGCAGCAAAAACATCCCTCTGTTATCAACATTGTTTTCAGCTCAAAACCAAACACAGCCCCAACCAGAATGGTGTTACACACAACATCCTTGTCTCTAAATTGGAGAGATATGGATTTGATGAGTGGACCTCTCAGTGAATAAGTAATTATCTGCATGGTGACAGCCAAAGAGCTGTTGTAAGCTCAATATGCAAGTGATATCCAAGTGGAGATCAGCATCAAATGGCATTCCTCAACTGCTGCTATTGGGACTGGATGTTTTTTAACATCATTATCACGGACATGGACAGGGGATGGAGTACAGCAAATTTGCTGAGAGGGACCTTGACAAGTTGGTGAGGTGGATCAGTGCAAACCTCATAAAGTTTAGCAAGGACAAATGCATTCTCCACCTGCCTCAGGGAAATCCCCAAAATGGATAGAGTCAGGGCAATGAGTACATTGAGAGCAGACTTGTGGAGAAAGCCTTTGAAGTATTGGTGGATATTAAACTGAATATGAGCTGGCAGGGTGAACTCACAGCCGAGAAAGTGAATACTATCCTTTAGGAGTGCACCAAAAGCTGTGTGGCAAGAGGTTGAGGGAGGTGAGTTTACCCTTCTACTCTGCACTGGTGAAGCTCTATCTGGAGCACTGTGACGTGCTCTGGAATCCCCACTATAAGAAAGCATGGACCTGCTTGAACAAACCTAAAGGAGGGTCAAGAAGGTGATCAAGATGGTCTGATCACCTCTCATATATGGAGAGGCTGAAAGAGTTAGGATTTTCAGCTTGGAAAAGAGAAGGCTCCAAAAACACCTTAGACCAGCCTTCCAGAAGCTAAAAGTGGTCTACAGGTGAGCTGGAGATGGATTTTTCGCAATGGCCGAGGGTGTAGAATGAGGGGTAATGACTTTAAACTGAAAAGGAGTAGGTTTGGATTAGATAGTAGGAAGAAGTTCTTTACTGAGAGAGTGGTAAGGCACTGGAACAAGTAACCCAGAGATGTGGAAGGCCCTCCTCCTGTGAGAGGACATAATGATTTTGTGCAAGACTTCTGATAACTCTTCTAATGACATGAAGTAGGTTTTTGCAACCAGAAAGACACCAGTTTCCTATGCCTCTGTTTAACAGAGGCAGCCACAATCATGAAGAGCTAAAAAAGTAACATAGACATCCAGACAGTATAAAGAACTCTGCCCAATATACACAAACTTTTCTCTGATGTCAAAAAAAGAAGTAGTATCTCAGAAAATGCACAGAATAGTTGTAGGCAGCTCTGGATAAATTAGAAAACTTATACATTTAGCATAACACATTTTACAAAGCTCAATAATGATCAAAATATTCCAAAATTAGGCAATAACCTTGTTTTGAAACTGCAATTACACAACTTTGCAGATATTTAATAGGAAACTGTAAATCTGTAAGTATAACAATAATTTTGGAGGATATCTTTGCAGTATCAAGGGTCTTGGCCAGTTTTCATTAAAAGTTCAGACCCTTCATATTCAGCTATTTTTCAGTGGGAAATTGAATTACAGTTCTTACTTGAATTTCAAATATCCTTGTGGTACTTGTAAAATATAACCGTGGACTTCTAAAATTGTAACTGTAGAGATTTAATACATTTTGACAGTACCTCAGCTGGTATTAAATAATCACACCACAATTTCGATTAGACTCTGTTGTTTGTAACATTTTAAAGTGCTCTTAAGATAATTCAGAAAATATTTAACCTTATGATTTTCTCCAGTGCAATACTAAGGTTTTTTAAATGAGTAATATGCTTAAATTTTGCCACATCTTTGTGTACTTGAAAAAAATTGTAGGAAGATTTACATATGCTATATGTACTTTGGTTTCATTCCTTGTCTTATCTAAATGAAAAATGTCATTGATTTCACAGTGAGACAGGCCTTCCTCTCTATGTAATTATCAAGTATTAGGGACAATAGATCTACTTAATGAATTGTGCTTAAATTATCCAAGATTTACTGTTCTTTTGATTTTTTTTTAGTTTAAAGCTCTCAGAATTCTAAACAGGATTTTATTTTTGTTTAATTTTCATGTATGTGGTATTGTATTTTGATTATATATTTTCAGAAAAAATTCATACTTGATTTTTTAAGTGAATGCATTATAAAAATGTGTAGCTCTTTCTTAGGAAATGTCCTGGCAGCCACCTGTCTTGTTTAAACCCATGCTATGGGTTTTTCCCAAAATCATGAAATTTTGGAACTCCCTTTTTCCCATTGCAACAAAATTTAATACTTATTTTAACATCTCATTAACCTTCTGTCTGGTCAACTGATAGATTGCAATGGAACCAGTAACAGATGCTGTTTAAGCAAACCTCACAACCCTGCCCACTTTCTGGGCCATTTCTTCTTCCATTATTCTCAGCATCAATGTATTTACAATACTATAACCATTACCATTTTGGTCACTGTTTTCAATTTTTCCTGAAGATTTTGCATTCCAGAAGTAGCATTGCATGCTCTGAGTACTTGCAACAGAAAAACTCATTTTCCAGAAACAGAAATACAATCTTCAACAGCAGCCTTTGGAGCACAGACTGGAACAGGAATCAGACCATCCCTTTTGCTTTGGCAGGTAGTAAACTATACATCCCTGAAACACAGAGAGATGAGAGGGAAATAAAAATGATACATGACAAAAATTCCTGAATTTGAGGCCTGAGCTATGAGAACAGATAGTGCTGCAGCACAGTAGTATAGCTGCTTTTCCTGAATACCGTCAAAGCTCATGCTTCATGCACTGTACACTTGAGATGGATGTTCTCAACAGCAACAGTAAAAGCGAAGTGCATCGGATTTTCTGCAATTAAACAAAACCATATAGAGTTGGACTGATTATGGGTCATAATTAATTCCCTCCTGTGCTGTATTTCATGCTCAGAAGTATCTGCTCCTCATGATCCTGCTAACATGTAACATTTAGAGTTCTAAATAGAAGAAAGCCCCTTGAGGGAGTAAAGACCGGAAAGATTTCCTTTTTTTTTTTTTTAACTTCTTTTTTTTATTTGTTAATAATTTCAATAAGTACTGAGGGTGCACATAGATCAGCCAAAACTAAAGTTCTCTTTCCTTGGCGGGTGGCACACCATCTTTCTTCTGTAATGAGTACTACAAACATAAAGCAGGACACTGAGTTATCATAAACTCAGAATAATTGCATACTTCATTTTAATTGAAATCTGCCTCATTAACAGCACAGGATTGACAGACACCAGGGAAGGAATTATTTTCTTTATCAAATAAGATTTTTCCAATTAAAAATAATAGCTACCAGTTTTGTTCTTCTGAAACCCAGTTCTGAAATCCATGGGACTTTATTTTGAAAGCCCATTTAGTTTCTAGCTCAATTAATTTTGGAAACTCATTTGGAGTTACTAATGACAATTTTTGCAGTAAAAAGTGCAACTATAAGGAAGTCCAGATAGTATCAGTGTTTCATGCTGTCCCACATCCATAACCCAAGAGTTAGAAGTCTTTGTGATTTATAGTACTTGTTTGGAAAAGGACTAATTGGAGATTTTTGTCATGCAAACAAAAATTTAGATCTGTGACAGCTGCCTGAGACCACCACACAATTCATGGAGAGAGATGTAGCTTTGCCAGTTCTCAAATAAGTGCAGCTGTCCTGCTGCACATGTATGACACACATCTGTGTCTGCAAAGCAAGGCCAGTGCCCATATGAGACACTGATATTCAGGTCATGTTTCAAAGTGAGCAGCTAAGAAATTTAATATTAACACTTATTCAATTTTTCTTAGTATTAGGTACTAGAATTGTGTTCCAATAAATATGTCTTAAGTATGATTATAACTTATTTCCATCTCAGAGGAGCTAGGAAAGAAAGTTAACTAATGTCACTGAAGCACTCAGATGTTTTGTTGATAAATAAAATAGAAACACCTGCAAAGAAATTAGAAGTAATTCTTTATATCCCATAACACCTGATAGAGTTGTTCTTATGTGAGATTTTGTGAGACAAAAATAAGGTGGGGGGAGGATAACAAAGACATGCAAAATATTATATTTTAGATTACATGAAGTAAAATTCTGCAGTTAAGCGTGTGTTATAACAGCTAATACAAACTTAAGTGAGTATGGCTTCTTTTTCTGATTATTAGATTTTTAATAGATGTTAAAACAGATGTTAATAATTAACAATTATTAAATATATTTCAAGGAACAGAAAATAATACCAGCAAATCAGGTGATTCCTGTGTTGGAAATGAAAAACACACACATGAGATTATCCCATTAAGATTAAAATTAATGGTTCAGACTTTTCAAAATACTTAATAAGTTCTTTCAACAGGTACACAGGAGCAAATGACGTGCCCCAAAGATATGAGCATTTACTACACAAGTTATAGTATAGCTGTTATAATAGTCTTGCATTTTCTTAGACCTTTCATCTACATATACTTAAAAATGTGGTAGTATTCTATCCTGTATAAAGTCACAGTAAAAGCTGTAGGTTTTTTGGCATTTGGTGGGGCTTTTTTGCTTATCATCTTACCAATCAAAGCCTTATAAAAGACATGAAAACATTTAATTTGAACAACAAAATGCATACAGTTTTACACTTCCAGTTCTGCAAGTGGCAGAATAAATGTTCTTGTGTCAGAAGTGATGATTTGAATTAGATGCAACCAGAAGTGTGAATAACAGAATATATTTGAATAGTGCATGTGTAATCAGTAGAAAGCTGTACCAGTTTGTTTCTTTGGAAGTGAGAGCATTCTGCTCTCACAGGTTACAGGAAGCAATAAGATATAAAGCCCTATGTACTCTATATTTTGATGGATTGATCTCATTCCATTAATTCCAGAGAGGGGATGAAACTAAAGTCTGCTATGAATGTCCAGTTGTAACAAAATTGACAGAGAGTGTGTTTGCCCTAAAAGAGCACTTTAATACCATATTGAAGAGATAACAAATATCTATTATCCACTACTCTGTTTAACATTATGATCCATGAACAATTTGGTGAGATTTTTAAAGATTATTATAGCTGCCTACTTCACTACCTTTAAAATAATTTTCTGTTTAATTAGTTCCCATCTTCCTTGTCTGGGAGACAATTCAAAACCCTGAGTGAGTGTCTTCTGATCTGAAAACCTGTTAATATTTAATACTTCTCATTTAAACATCTTACTTTTCATATGTTCATCTATTGTATAAAAAATTATTTCAAGGATTAACACTTATTTTGATTTAGCTCAGCATGTATGTTGTTAATGCATTATGTTATTGGGTGGTGAAAGAAAAGACTTATCTCTATGAACCTTTGAACTATCTATTTGCTACTTTATTTGCAGAAGTATATGGAATTTCTTTAGAGCTGAATATATTTCTGCAGCAGTTAGAATATCTGCAATCTTTCTCTGCAATAATATTTTGCAAGATCAGAGTCTCATAGATTTATCTACTTTCTTTTAAGGAAAAAATAAAATCCAAATAAACTGAAAGCAAGAAAAAGGAGTATAAGACACCAATGTGAATACTTCCTGTCAAAGATCCCTCTGAGTCATCCACTGAATCCCCATTCCCAAGGCTTTTCTGTTAAGAAATACTTTCAGCTTGTGGTGAATTGTTTTCTCACCCCCCTGACAAAAAATGGATATCCAGAGATGTGTCACAGACAGACACGGTCAGAAAACCATCTTTGGGAACACCTTTGTCTGACCTGCTCCCCTCTCCCTGTGTTTCTACATGTATCATTGTATTTGTAAAGGAAAATTTTGAAGAAACATTGGAATTCCCCAAGGAGAGTGATTCCATTTATTATCTTCTTCTAGTTGCTCCAGTATCTCCAGTTCTGCTCTCAGAAATTGAGGCTACGTTGACCAAAAAGTTCACTGATCAGTCCGGTTGCCATCAGACTGTGACCTCCATCACAGTGGTCACATGGCACCTTTCTTACATACCACTCTATTCACCACGCTGGCACCTGAATTCCTGGTTTTCCTAAGCATCCTTAAATTTCAGTTTTAAAAATCCCTAAGGCCAAATTGGTATCTGGGAAAAAGCAGTGACAGAGGATGCCCATAGTTGCTAGAAATGCACTCTCCAGCATGTTCAATCAGTATAAAAATTCCTTGAAGTTTTGGTATAGGGAAGATCACACTTTCCAGAGAAAGTGTAAAGCCATTATTTGTGAATGGCCAGGCACCATTCCCAGCAGGCAGTTTGTGTTCAGCTACCCTTTTCAGGGGCTAAAGAAATGTAGTAGCAGAGGTGCATTTTTCTGCTTTGATCAGCCGTGCAAGCTGACCAATGAATGCTCCCAGAATAATTTAATTAAGTATTCATGTGTTCAGCAATTAACAACATTAGTAATATAGAATTTTAAAATTACTGCTTTAAAGAAATAGCAGTGTCTTATTTGATCCTTGATTGTGATAGGAACCATGGCCAAGTCAGCATTTGGAATGACTGATTTTAATTTCTCTTTTTATATTTGGCTTTCTCGTTCCTAGAGTGAGTTATAGTTTCCTTTGGATTCATAAAATGTCACACATATTTTGAACCCTTTCTAGCATATAGATTCCAAATGTGTCTGTGTTTATTTGTAGTTTAATAAAAGCACACTTTCATTTTTGAATCAACATGGGTTTTAAGAACTAATAATTTAATGGGAAAATTATGCACCTTTTCAAGCAAGAAAATATGCTGAAAAATAATTAATTTCTTGAGTAAGTGTCACAGTAATACTATCAATATCATTGTTATTATCCATCAGGTGACGTATAAATTACACATTCTTTAAAGTTGAGTGTGGTATGAAATGCAGGAAACCTAGATCAGGACACCCTTCTGAAATTATGGAAGGGTTTGTATCTAAGGTGCTGGAGCACCTCCAAGGAGATCAAGAAGTCCATATGTTTCAGAAGCAGGGAAATGTTTGAGGTTCTTTTCTCAGGAAAAGCTTGCATACACACCTAGAAGTATCTCTGGGACAGCATGTTTCAGTTCATGGGGGTTCACTTTCACGGAGAGAGTTTACCAGGAAAGACACAATTCTTGATGTGCTCTTCCATGGCCGCTGTAGCAACAAGAATAACAAGAAGGGCAGACCTATCCACTGATGTCCACTAGAAGTGGTTTGATTAATAATTTCTATTACTCTCATTACTTATACCCACTGGCATAAAGCATGTTCAAAAAACTGCAGGTCCTGAGAGCAAATCTTTCCCCAGTCCCATCCTCTTCATCTCTCTGACTTTCCCACCCCACTCCACTTCCCAACCACTAACCAGCCTTGAATTTGAAAGAGATCAAATTGTTATGAAAGTACTTTGTTATCATGACATTAGGCGGTTGACCTATGGTCTTTACATAGAGCTCAATACTTTACTGACAACCAGCTCTGAAAATTCTGAATTCTTGAAAATTCAAAAGTTTGGTGAACTGACTCTTACAATAACTTGTTTCTGTGAGATGAACTTTCATGATCCAGATTGTTCTCTTCCTGCATGACTTTAGCTGATATTGCTGTGTCACAGAATAGTTCCCTGAGGTAGAAATACACAGATTCATCACAGTGAGTGTGAGTCAGCCTATTCTTCTTGGGTTAAAGAATTCCAAACACTGACTAACCTTGGGGAAAACAAATATATTAATATTTTAACTAAAGTTCTTCCTTTTCACTTTATCAGCATGATGATTGTTTCCCTGTTGTGGCTGCTTTAAATAGATGTTAAACAAACTCTACTTATTTCTAACTTTATTGGTGATACCTTAAAACACCTGAGTATATCACCCAGACATATTACATAAAGATTTTCACCACAGGTGCATTTAAAAGTTGATATAACTCTCTTTGTTCTTTGTATATTCTATTGCAACATTTAAAAAGTCTTTTCAAGAAACAGCAGCATGAGCATATGACTGAAAAAACAGATGACAAACGTAACATGAGCTATTGTATGTTGCCTGCAGTTTTAGCTAAGGAGACACTTTTAAGCTAAACTGCATTTTGAAGAAGCATCCAGCAAATAATTTGACAAGACCACCTTTTATCCAGATTCATAGGAAAAAAATCTCTCTACATGGAATTGATAGGAAAAAAATCTCTCTACATGGAATTGATAGGAAAAAAATCTCTCTACATGGAATTGATAGTGGCTGGTTTATTAAATTTGAGCATATTTAAAATTTTTCCAAGACACTTTCTCCTCAACCTAGCAGTCTTTTCCATTCTTCATTAGCTTGAAGTGTAATCACAAATATTTCTCTATCAGCTCTACTACAGTATTCATACAATTTAACAAGTAGTTCTATAGCAATGGCTTGTGATTGAGTGAAATTTATGATGATAGACAATCTTGATTTAGAGGTATCAAAAATGCCCCAGATCTCCAGATAAGTTATCACCTTAATTGGTTGCTCCTGCTGTTAAAAATTAATGTTTCTTTTCTAGTTGAACCTCCTCTTTTGGAAAATAGGATGCTTTTGTTTGCTGAATTAGAGATGGAAAACAAAATTAAAGTATAATTACAGTACATTCAGATCTCTCTCTCTAGGCAGGTACTCAAAAGTAAGTAATTTCTTAATCCTCAGCGAGAGGGCTAAACATTTTGAGCCCACAGTTCTTGCTAGAGCTGGAATATCACTTCTTTCAAAAAGTTTCAGAAAGTTTTCTAAGTAGGTACACTGAAGTACAAAAACCCACCTAGACATATATCATACATGGCATACTCAACCGGGTGAAAAGGCCTGAAACCATACAGCTGAGCATTTTTCATACACACTTGTAAACAAATATTTTGAAATATTTGACTTGCCACCTGGAAATTTGCTGACAACATGCATGTGAATGATTACATGGTCTGGTTTCTGTTGACTTCTATATCCCCTTTCACAACCCTGTGTCCAGAAAATCAGCTATGTCAATATAACATCAGGCACTTAAACACTTCATAATGCTAGTCAGAGAGAGATGGAGAGGATATGAAATTCATAAATGGAGACCAAAGAAAATTCAGTGTTTTGTCTCTGTGGGGCTGAAATCGTGAAACATTAACTGATTTTTGTGATCCACATTTCTTTTATCTATATCTGCTTGATATACAAGATATTTTATTTTTTCTCCATGAAATGAAAATAAAGATATATTTCCTAATATACTTTAAGTCACACAGAAATACCCAAACTCCAACTATGTTGTATCACAAAATGTTTTGAAGAAGCTCAGGAAAGATTTTGTTCCAGTGGCACAAGCAGTAAAGGCACTGTGGTAAGAAGCTCCTAATTTAGTCTCTTCTATTTTTTAAACTGAGTTTAAACAATGTCACAACAAGAGGATTCCTGTTCTCCCTTTAATCCTTGAATATTGTTGGTGGAATTGAGGAGTAATCAGAATTGTTATTTCCTTGTCTATGGTTTCTTTTTCTATAAAGAACAGTTTTTATTTTTTATTTTCTGCCAATTTTATGACATGATTTTATGGCATGATACAAAGAATAACAAAGTTTAGTGTCAAGCCTCAGAATAAGGATCAAGGATGGTAATCAAAAGACAATACAAATAACCTACAGGTGACCAGGGATCAATGCCAATTCAAGGCCTGCTGTTTTGCTAAATATTTCTGGTAAATTCTTTGTGAGGATGGTAATCTAGATAAAATTTGTCAAACATCTAGCATGTGCAGAAATCTGGGGAAGGATCTATGAATGATATGGAAAAAAACCCAAGATATAGAGCTAATGAAGACCAAGTCTGGCTGTTCTTCTAGGTAAGAAACTCTGAAGTGTTCACCCTGTGTCAGAGCCCAGTATTAAATATCATTTCACTGGATTTGCTCTGCCTGTGATTTACAGAGAGCCTGAACATCTAACACAAGGTCCAATATGTAGAAAAGTAAATATGTATTATTTATCAAGAAATTAGGTGGTTAGAAAAATCAGTATTCTGATGCTTTAAAAAGAAGAAAGTATGATTAAGGGTTTTTTTAACCTGTGGCTAATTTAGCCGTACTTGTTAGAACAGCCTATTAGCTCTCTGCAGCAGAAGAAATTGTGCCATAATCTGACAGATTATTTAACACATCTAGGAATTTTCAGATTATTTTAAACATGAAACAAATTGAAACAAGAAATAGTATTGAATATTTTTCTCAGTTTCATCATGTATAGAATAGAATTTTTTAAGTCCTAAAATCTGCAAGATATCCTTCTAAATACAGAAGTAAATTTCAGGAATTTACATTGACTGATTTTTTAGGTCATTAAAATTAAATTTTAAAAATAGGTAGTCTTGAAAATAATTTTCTTGCGCTTGATATATATATTAACTCTTATCTGGTGACTAATATTTGTGGAGTAGGATGGTATAAACAATTACAGGTTACTCTAAATTTCAGGGAAGACTCATATGTTTTCTCAAATCCCAATGGACAGAAAACATGTTTGTTCTATAAAAACTTTAATAATTTCCAGGGGAAAAAAAAAGCATTTCTTGTAGTAAATACTTCTGTTGTTCTTACAGTTTATCTCCTTGGATTTTGTTTATTTATTTATTTGTTTGGGGGGTTTTGGTTTACTTTGTTGTTTGGTTGGGTTTGGGATTTTGGGGCTGAATTGTTTTGGGTTTGGTTTTTTATTGGTATTCGACTTATAGGAAATGTACATTTAAAAATAACAGGTGATTCTTTTTGTTTGTTTTTTGGCTGTTGATGTTCCTGTTTTGAAAATATTTAAAAGAAATGTGTTGCTCATTTAAAACTTTATACAAGGTATTTTCAAATTGGACATGTATTGATTATTTTTAACATGTAGGAAATAAGTACTTTAATTTTTAATCAGCTCTTATGAAATCTATTTATTAATCATATTTTGCAATAGTTTTCTCATCTGAGATTGAACATCTGTCAGTCAAATAAATCCAGCAAAACTCCAGCATCTTTCAAAACATCTCTACAGCACATAAAGGTCAATGGAATTAAGGTTATGGACTACCTTTAAGAAAAAAATGGCAACTTGAAAAAGGAATATTTTTTTCATTCTGCTCATTTGGACTGAGATCTACAGCTGCCTTCTCCCTCTGTGCTCTCTGCTTCCTGACAAAATAAGGGGCCAACATTTTTCTCTGAGTGCAGTTTCACTTCATTGTCACTGTGACATTTAAAAGGCAATAGCCATTTTTAAAATGGCATTTTAACAAATGGCAAATCTGACCTGATGTTGAGAACAATAGATGAATAAAGAGCCCCCATTAGAGAAAAACTGAAGCAATAATCTCTACCAATGTACCAAAAAACCCAAGAATGCAAAAAAAGAGTATTTTTTAGTGAGAAATTTTATATTTAAATTTATTTGCTGTCCAGAATAAAAAGAAGAGAAAATACGGTGTGCTTGTATGAATTGGAATGAATGTAGAAAGGAAGGAATACACACAGAGTATATTTCTTCAAGGATTCACACAATTAAATTTGGTAGAAGATCAGGGGAATAAAATTCATCAGTGACACAGAAAGAAGAAAATTGAAAGAACCCAGAAGTATTGGAATGTAATCTAACTTGGGGGCACAAAATACTGCTAGTGATGTGTGTTTATTAAATAGTGCAGCTACACATAAAACCTAAGAGTGTGTATGTGACTTCACTCGTATTCCATACTTTGTTAGCATTGGCTTCATCTGAATGCCATAAAAGGGTTGTCTCCCTTAAATGAAAATTTCTGTCTTTAATGATTTGTTTCTATGCTAGCTGATTCACAGCACTCCTATAAATGAAACCCATCCTAAATTGTCTTTAATATTTACTTTTTTGTCTACTTTAGAGCATAGTGGATCCAAAAGCATTTTTTGGTAAAAAAAGTTTTGCAAGTAAGGATACTTTGAAATGTTTTTAAGTTCTTGCCCTCATTTTCAGGTTTTTAATTAATTTTATAGCTAACTATTTTTATTCTTTATTAATTTTATTTTTTTTAAGACACAAGAAAAACAGTAAGTTAGATTAGAAAGCATAGATGTGGGTGGATTTATTTAAGATACCATATGCAGAAAATAACAGACTAGACCCTAATACATGAAGAAGATGGATTTTACAAACAGGGGAAAACATCAGAGCATGGCAGGAGGTCCCACTTGAAGGAACATAGCTTCTCTTTGCTGAGTTTTTGCCTAATGGTTCTCCTCTTTAAACATCAACACTGTATTAATCACAGGAAAGAGTACAGGTTGCAAATCAAGTCTGCTTTCTCCTCTCTGTTGACTTCACATAAAAGATGTCCCTCTCATCCAAGTAATTCAGGGGTGAAAAATATTACAGATGTTGAATTTATGTGAATGCTTGTGCTCTGTTTATTAACTCATCAATCTTGTGAGAAATAAAAGGACCAAACAGGTAAGTGTGCTTTTCTATCCTGTCGGCTCAACAGAGTCTAAAAGTAATCAATATCTGTAATTACTGAATCTTTCCAGGATATTTTAACCCTTCTTTACTAGTCTACTTCCACAACTTAGCGGTTGACAAAATCCAAAACTAATGAAGAAAAAATGAAGTTTTAATTACTGCACTGATGCCTTTCATATATTTCTCAGTCTTACTATAATTGGTTCAGTCATAATGGCAGACTAAGTGTTTTTTTCTTGTATTAATTTGATGAATTAATAGAGCTTGCTCAGTAGAAAAGCATGAGTAGAGCAGATAAGCATAAAATATGCAGAGATGCCCCGAGAGTGAGCAGATCCTTTTTTACCATGCAAGGTTTTTTTAAAAAATTTTGATTTTGATTTACATACATTTATCTCTGTGTGTGTGTTTGTGCTCACACAATTTTAAGAAAAATTGAAAATATTTATGGGCAAGGATTTTTAAAGTTTCAGGTCTCAGTATGAATAATATTTCCAAGAACATTCAAAATGGAAAAAAAATGTTTATTTCATTCCTATTTTTCTAAATTGCTAAAAATAAATTGCACTTCTAAGAAGCACCCTTGAAAAAAAAAGATTATACGTGTTTTTTCCCACTCACACTATCTGATTTAAATAGTCTTGTTTTTCATTTCTAAACTGCGGGAAAACGAAATCCAGGTTCCTTTTGAAGATTACCCTTGAAAATATTAGACATTAGCTGAAGAAGTTTAACGTTGGACTTTAGTCTGAATGATTACCAGCTAAGAGCATATTTAAATAAATTATTACAGATACTGTATTAGGTAGAGTCATAATTTAGGTCCTTCAAATTAAAGCCATTGTGAGTGGCTTTCCACAGACACATGTAGAGTTTAAGTGTGGTACCAGACTTCTGAATCAAATAGAAATTGTTGATTTCTAAAGATAATGACTTGTTTTATGCCTTTTTCATGCCATTCTCATCTTCATGGATGACTTATGCTCATGGAGTTTTGAGTAAACATTTTTTTCAGCACAGATATTTTAAATTAGGTGTCAATACTACAGTGGGTTTTGAGTAAGAACTTTTTATAAAAATGTTGTCTGATTAATACAGCTGTTAATATTTTTGTATATAAAAGAATAAATTTGATAAAGGTTTTTTAAAAAATACTATTAGCATGTTTTACAAATTTTTTTAGAAATTTTAAGTACAGTAGGCACAGTTTATATCATGAAGTCAGAGGATGGCCAAACCAATGGACTGAGGAACTTCTTTTCACAAATAACATAATTTTTTTTTATTCACAACATATTCAACTTATTATTCAGTGTAGAAATTATGGAAAGGGATTTTTTTAGTATATACTATGGAAAACCAGAAAGAACAACTGCTGGAAAAAAAGCTACTGCCAAAGGGGATATATTTTAGGTTGTTGTTAGAAAGACTAGGAATTTATTCAAATTCTAAGACCATGACTATGGCTTGGTACCAAAATCTCTTTCATACCAGCTACCATCCACAACCTACATATTGCAGATGTCAAACTGACCCACTGAGATGGAAGATTTGTTGGAGTTTTTATGTAGAGCCCTGCTGTGAGTAGAATTACTCATTTTATATTGAATTATCTTTTCAGTGGCAATGTTAGGTATGGTTGAAGGCTCCTATTAAGGCTGTTGTTTTCCTAGCTCTGTTTATAATTTAATTATAATCTCCTATGAATGGAAGAACAACAATTTTTTTCTTAGGTCTTACTCTAATCTTTCCCACATTTAACAAATGTTTCTCTATTTATCTGCAATTTCAAACACTTTATGTTTCAAGAGCTTTCTATATTAATAATGTTATAATTTTTAGGTAGTATATGTAAGACTTTTCTTTCCTAATTTTATATTGAAAAATTAGTCACTTATTGTGATACTGTGTCCAATGGTCCACATAGAGATTCGTTCCGCTTTATATTATGGTAGGTTTATGTTCCTTTCATATGTAAATTATTTAACACATAAAAATACTAATCAAATTATATGTTACTTTCTGGTTCAAAATACTTTCCATTATGCAATTTAGTAATCTAGTGTAGAAACCTATTAAAAATAAATATACTGAGGGCTGAAGAACAAACTATTTAAAGTTGAGCCAAGTTATTTTTATGAGTTTTTAAATTTTGCCAACCTTTATTGCAAAACCTAGGACAGTTGTCTTAATTTCACAGACAGCACAATTTTTTCTTATTTTTTTTGTAAAATATGTGCATATAGGAAGATAGCATAAGTGAGGTGAGACTGTGCAAGTCCTCATCACAAATATACCTATTTCAAAAATATGACTGTCTACCCATTTGTTGATTTAAAATTGTTGACTTTGTGAAGCACACACATATCCATGAGGATAAAATACTAAAATAGTGGAATGAAGTTGCACGCGCTGCTCCAACAAGACACCCACTGTAGGTCAGAAGTGAAAAACACTCTTTGAAGGAGCTAACAAGGCAGGGAGGTGGATACATATCAAATGGGTAGTGCTTGCTTTCAGGGAGTTTTTATAGGGTTAGGTAGAAACTCAGCATTCTGCTTTATTTCAGGAGCCTTTTTGGGTTCAAAGTACTTGATGGGCTTAATTTACTGCTTCTTGAAAAAAACAAATATAGCATAATCAATACAGACTGAAAAACTGTGAGGAAAAGAGAATGAAAACAGATTCTTCCATGATTGCTTAATCAACTTTCTTCCACTGGCTGTAAATGTGACATCATTCTATGTATTCATATCTATATCTATATCTATGTGTGTGTACAGAATTATTTAGTGCTAATAATTTTGGTCCCAGCCACTACTAAATGAGACCAACAAAAACTCTGATTTTTTTTCATTCTTTAAGTAAAACGTTGAGGGTTGAAATCAGTTTCTGAATGATCTTTAAGTGAAAGATTCCATCTGGTTTTGTTTCAGGTACATACAAGTTCTATAACCAAAATACTGTGTTGCTCAAGGACAAATGGCTTTATTTTATTTTTAAGTGAAATGAACAGGCTGTAAAAAAAAAAAAATCATCCACTGTTACATAGCAGCTGCCAATTTGGAGAATTGCTACAAGTGCCAGTATATGCATATAAGCCATTTCTCATGGTGGTAGCACTGTTTTTGCAGATAGACCATCATAAAGGTATGTCTGGAAGCTTAGAAACACATGGAGTGAAACCCTAACTTAAGCTTGGTCTCAAAAACTTGGAGTCACTGTTTCAGTACAAGGCAAGTTTCTGGCAGATAACAGCCTATATGTATGTATTTCCACACATATATACGGACATTGTGTTCCATAGTTTATCCTGAGAGTCAAGGCTTAAATCAAGATAGAAAATATGGGAACTTTTGCATTATTTATCTAGAACCTATCTGCATTAAATAGGAAGAAGTTTAAAGCCAAAGGGAGATCAAGAAAGAGTTCTCTGTGTGTCTGAAATAACCTTTCTGGTTTTGACTAAACTCAGAAGATAGTTATCACTATGGAGAGTCTATTAGGAAGCTCAGAATTAAAGTTTGTAGCTGAAGTTGCAACATATTAAATATGAGGATTCAGAGAGGGTCTTAGAAGCAAAACCAAAACACTGAAATAGTTTTCTGTTGTTTCCACTACTTTCTTTATATGTTCTTTCATTTCTTTGTGTCACATTAAAGCTTATTTTATTAGTTCTCAGGATCCATTTCAGCTTTAGTCCTTTACATAGCACAATATAATTATTCTGTATAAAATACTAATTAAAATAAAAGTGTGACTTGTCATCACAATGTTACCTTCATACTTTTTTTGCTTCGAGCTAATGTCAGAAATATCAGAAATATTTGGCAGTTTTTTCTAGGTTTTCTTCTTGCATTGTTGTTTTAACTTAAGAGATTTTATAAGAACAAAATCAAACCACTTCAAAGAAAACACATTGTTGCATAATTAGCTACGTGGTAGAAGCAGCTTTTTTAAGTGCTCCTTGACAGACTCAAAATTGTCTTACGATTTTACCTTCCTTTCTTTTTTAGGCAGCAATAATTTTAGAACCTATACATGTGAATGATGTAGATCTTGATCTTAAAAGTGAAAAGGTAGGTAAAAATGAAGAATTTCTCTGACTGTAAAAAGTGAAAAGTCTTCTAGTACCAAAAGTGGCCTGTGAGAAAGCTGTAGAGGGATGTTTTGCAAGGGCCTGTACTGACAGGACAAGGGGAAATGGCTTCAAACTGAAAAGTACTTATGTTTCTTGTTGCATAAAAATTATGCAGCAGAGTCATCCTCCTGTTAGATGATGCTAAACACAATTCTGTGAGGGTATATCAAATCTTTAGGAGGCCTTCCAAATCATGCTATGATCCTATAAGTCTTTTGTTTGAACTCAACCCTTTGAGTTTTCTAAAGGGAATCAATCTGAAAGTCATGCTGACAGAAATCTCAACAGATTATAGAGCTGGATTTTGAAACTAATATAATTTCAGACTCCCTGACAGTTGCCTCAGAATACTTTGACCTAAATAATGTTGACAACAACATTATGTTTGTGTTGGTAACCTGACTGTACTAACAAGTCATTGACAAAAATATTGATTCTCCAAAGCTGCAAAAGGAAAATTGATTAAAACATATCAATCAGATCATCAGTTAACAATTTTTCTTTTTATTTTTTATTCAGCTCAGGTCGTTAGCTTTGTGAGAATAATAATGTTCACTTGTTCAAAACCTGATTTTTTCATTTCGCTTTTTGAGTGGGATGTGTATGTGTGCAAAGTCCATCACTACAGGGAGCATTTTGTTTCAGCACAGGGCACTTACTTGGCTTTACATTTGAGAAAGACGAATATAGTATGTTGCTTTCAGCAAATTTAGAACCATACATGCTAAAAATAGTAGAGGACAAAATGAAATCAATCAGAAAGAAAGTAGACTTTATACAAGAATATGAAAAAAATATTTGCCCTAAAATTAACTTATTCCAGTACCTCACGACCATTACAGTAAACGATTTCTTTCTAATATCTAATCTAAACCTACTCTCTTTAATTTTGAATCCATTCTGCTCTTGTGAATAGTCTCTTGCTATATTTCTTGTGGGCTTCCTTCAGGTACTGGAAGGCACATTTAGGTCACCCAGAAGCCTTCTCTTCTCCAGGCTGAACGATCTCAATTCTCTCAGCCTTTCCTCATAGCAGAGGTGGTCCATCCCTCTGATCACCTTGGTGCCTCCTCTGGACTCTCTCCAACAGCTCCATGTCCTACCAGTGCTGGGACCCCAGGGCTGGAGGCAGCTCTGCAGGTGGGCTCTCACCAGAGCAGGGCAGAGGGGCAGAATCCCCTCCCTCCCCTGCTGCCCACGGGGCTTTGGATGCAGCCCAGGACACCCTTGGCTTTCTGGGCTGGGAGTGCCCCTGGCTGGCTCATGTCCAGTTTAAAGTTTTATGAGCCCTGCTAGTTCCTGTGCAGACACTCTCACTGAGCAAGGGGAGTCCTGTGCAATGCCAGGATTCCTGGTGCTTTGTAGTCCATTCCATTGTCAAAAGCACAAAATTTTGGTGGTGACACAAGCTGTGGAACCATGTATTAATAACTTCCAAGCTTTCTGGTGATTTTTCTGTTTCAGGTCTGAGAGAAGCAACAGGCCTCCTTGTAATTTGGGCTTGTTTGTCATATTGGGCTCTCTGTTCCTCTCAGAAGGGAATAATTTATGACTATAACCCATCTTCACTTCCTCTTGGAAGCATATTTGACACAGGGGATTGACCTTTCTGATTGTGGTGACACCTCTGATGTAGCTGTACCTTCATCCTTTTTAGGCTAGTCTTTGATGTACCAAACCTCCTACCTATTGTGCAGAGACACCTTGAGGGATGGGCAAAGGAGGATTTTCTTTGCCGCTCCAAGCATAGAGTACCTTTTGCTCCTTTGTTCACAAATTGTACCTGCTTCTTGCTGGAGATGGACAGAGGAACAGCTTGTTCTTGAAATTGTTTCGGTGGATACCTGGCTATGCCTGAAACCTCTTGGTTTCATCAGTCTGTTCATTTCTGAACCTCTACTACTCCTTAGCCTTTCTTACATCATTCCATAGCTCTGCTACCAGGCTGAGCAGGTCATTCACCTGATAACATCTTACAAAACTTCTGTCTCTTCTACAATGTTCTACAGAAGGCTTAGGCACTCCCTAGAGCCTGAAACCTGGACAGCTGCACATTTTTGGGTACTCTGTCTAGCTCCCTCTCAGTTAGGGAAAAATTAAAAAACTATTTTTCAGTTTCAAGTCCTAACCTGTGAAAGAAAAAAAAATCCATAGGATAGAGGAAGAGCAGAATCTCAAAGTTTTCCTCCCATACAGTTATTTCAGGATAGCTGATCTAGAGAAACCACAGCAATGGCAAAAACCCCCAAGGAAAATAGCAAAAGTCCAAAATAACATAGAAACAGATCTACATTACAAGCATATATTCACCGCTGACTTTTTCCTAATATTATAAAAGTATTGCCTTTGGAAGACCTCAGTTAAAATGCCAGTAATAGAACTTTTAAGAATTCCAGCGTGGAAATATGAATGCCTGAATACACTTTTTTCAAATATGTATAATTTTTTTACCTTGATCCTTAGATATGGTCTTTACCTGTTCTAACTTGTGGGAATCCAAAGTACTTCAAAACTGTTTTTCTGTTTCTTTTAATAAGCAGAGTAAAACATTCAGCACTGTTTAGATGAACAGGCTTCTTCACTTTTGTCTCTTGGAGCTCAAAAGGACCAACTCATTGCAAGAAAAAATGTCCATCATTTCTGTGAAATCACCAACTGGTTATTTGACAAAGACATTAAATTAATTTAGGATGTTTTGTCTACTTCAAAATATCAGTGGATTCAGGCAGAGGGGTTTTTTTTTTTAATTGAAAAGATGTACTAATGCATAGAAACAAGGTAATGATACCCCAAACCTATATAGTACTATTCTACTTACAATTTGGCCATGTGTTTGAATTTTAAAAGAATTCACCAAGTTATAGAATTTATCAATTGCATAAAACTGTGGAAAAATCCCTTTGATTTATTCAAAATAAAATAAGCAAGTACTGGGACACACATTAAATTGAGGACTATCTGTCGCATTCAACCAGCTGAAACTATCTGAGCAAATAAAACTAGTGGATAAAAAATGAGCTGATAAATAAGAAAATTTTAAATACTTTTCAGTACCTGCTTGCTGAGAACAGTCTCATCCTGTGATCGTGGTCCAAGCAAACTAATTTCCTAACACACAAATGAGATTGTTAATGCAAATACCTTGGAAATTAAGAGGTCTTTCTCATAATTTCTTTTAGCATTACTCACTCAGTGAATTACACTGCCCACATATAACGCAAAGGTTACAGTCATGCTAATTTAGACATTCTTTATGTTTCTCATTCTTTACCCTGAAGCACTGGCAGAAATGCTCCACTTTTGTGCTAATAGATCACATGTTTTGTGCACATTGAACAAAACACTTTTAAGCCAGGCTGCATCAAATTGCAGCTTTCACAGAAAATCACATTAATTGTGCTGGGGGAAAAAAGGCAATAAACAAAAATGAAGAAATATAATGCTACCTCGCTGAAATCCATTTAAGCAGTAATCCTCTGAAATTAGGGCATACCATCTGATTTATCAGCTATCATAGCAGTAAACTGTTTGTTAACTGTGGAAAACAAATTTTCCAGGGAGATTAATCCTAATGTAAACTATGTTTCAAGTTATTCTTTTGGTTATCATTACCATATGTGCACAGTCTTTATACATACAGATCTCAACTGAAAGACATTGACTGAACATGAGCCAAGGATCTGTAAAGCAATGCAATTTCATTTCATTTATATGAACAATTTTCTGCACTAGAAAAAGAAATCTGTAATACCTATCTCTGAGTATTCTTTTTCATAAAAAGTTCACAGTTTCAGCAATAAGGACATGCTTTCATGTGTTTGCTTATGGAGTCTCTTTCACAGAACTTTGAGTGTTTGCATGGTGGAAATAGATGGAACATATTCAACATACCAGATTATTTATTTGGTAAGTCTAAGGGTCACTAGCGATGTTACAGAAAGATATTTAAAGAAGTATTTGTCATAAAACATCAGCAGGATCTTGATAGACATTTTGAGTGCATACTAACAAGTCTCACTGTTGTGGGCTATTGGAAAGGAAAATATGGATCTAAATAACCAGCTGTAGTACTACTGCATTCACTGCCTGTTGATTAGAGTCATAAAAGCAAAATTATTCAGGGCAAACAACCATTTCCTCCTTTCATTTCTTTAAGTATCCCTTAACAATATGAAAGCCTGATTTCACATACAAGCTGTGCCACCTGTGACATTGCGTGGTTGTGACTAGTCACCTGGTCATGAAGGAATTGTTTCCCTACAAAATCATGGCAGCTGATGCATTTTGTTATTTGTTTGATTAAATAATTGTGTGAGGAGAGAGAATTTGGTCAAATATCAGAGTTTATCAGTAAGAAATTAAAGGCAGTGAGCTGCTTTGACCTTGGAGACAATACACTAGAAAAGAATATTACCCAGGCATGTGTGATACTCAGGATTTCATTGGTGGAGTTACACTTATGGGAGGAATGGATGAGATGGATAGAGCTTTGGGGAAATATAAATATCCCTTCTGTAGGGAAAATACATCACCTTGCCTCCTTTATACAAAGTGTGAGGAGGTCAGGGATATTTCAGTGGTTTCCTATTCCCAGAAAATGTGGTGATGTTTTTATATGATCACTGAAACCAAGTAAAAATATGGCACGAGAATGTGAAGTAAAGAACTTCCTGTCCTTTAGCTGTGTTGAAGCTAGAAGCAGTTTAAATTACCACATAAATTCTTACCCATGTGACTGTTATATGTCTGCCTACCTGATTCAGAATATCTCAGCTCATGAATGGCCACTCTTAAAATTTTATAGATATCTAAATAAGAATTATTAGAAGCAACAGCTAGTATTGCAAAGTAAACTTTAAGTTGTAGGGGTGCTGTCTATAAAGAGAAGAAGAATTTTTTCTCAGAAAATTTTTAGGGAAAGCTAGTTTAATGTTTCACTTCTAAAACAATATCAGCTGTGAAGGATATAAAAAATCTGTGAAAGATAAAATCCCCACAAACATTAGAGGAACTTCTGACTACTTCTTACCTTACTCTTGGAATCTTGGAAAAACTTGAAATGTGTAGTTAAGCTGACACAGCTTTGCATGTTTTGTGATTACACAATTTTTCTTCTTTCTGTTACAGCATATTCTTTTAGCATGGTGCAACAACAATTTTGCTCTCTCAGACCTAGGTGCAGAGCAATCAGCACTGCAAATATGGCTTTGAAACAAAATTGTTTTATTTTACTTTTGCTTCTATGATGTTTTCTGACATGTTTTCCAGTTATATTACCATTCCTCTTTTCTACCTCTTTGTTATCTTTACTCAGCCAATTGTGTCTCTTATTGAGTGGTGCCAGTGGCAACTCCAGTCTTTTCTGCAACAGATATTAGAAACAGGTTGCTTGCACTTTTCTGCTGTTGATACCTCCAAGAATGCACATCATACCTACAGGTCAGCCAATCTTGATTTGTTGAAAGCTCACTGGAATGAAATAAAGAAAATGTTAAAAACCAAATTAATCTCAAGGCCAATTTAATAGAACAGTGAATTTTAGGAGTTTAAATGTAGAAAAAATTAAAATTTTATTTTAAAAAAGTTAATTTAAGTTAAATTTAATTTAAACTAAAATATTCCACTCCCTTATCTAATAGACATGCCAGTACTATTACTAAAACATAATTTCCAAAGGTTTTGTCCATTAAGGAAATGAAAAGATGTTGAGAATAGAAAAAAACCTATTGAGTATCTTTCACAAACTTTGCTAAATTTAGAATTCATAGACTACACTTGTAGTAGACCAAGTATACACAAAAATCTTTATGGCTGGAATTCTCAGGAATCAAGAGCTAAAGATCATAGCCTGACAGAGGTCAGGTGAAAAACAAACAAACAAACAAATGAACAAACCTAAGAATCACTGGATGCTGCAAGTTAAAACCACTGAGATTTTAGTATCTTTAAAGCATAGATACTGTCCAGATCCTGTGGGTTAGCAGAGGAATGCCCTGTGAAGTTCAGAGAGATGGTATACAGGTAATATATTGTGTCAGATGTTAATCAGAGCACAGTTCCTGCTCCAGTTCATAAAACCCTTTGAAAAACTTCTCTGTTCTGTTGTTCAGATGCACAGGATAAGACAGAATTTTATTACAGCAGTTCTTCAGAGAATCATTGTGATCCTTCCTCCTGCTTAGTGTAGAAGTTCTGGGGTCCTGTAAGGCAAAGAGTAGTTGGAAAAGCAATCTCAAAATGTGTTGAAGACTCTTTTTTCTCTTCCCCCCCTCCCTGTAGAAATGGTCTCCAAATGATACCATTATTTGAATAGCATCCTGAGGGCAGTCTTTTTTCTCTGACTGAATTTTTTGGAGAGCAGTCTGAAACGCTTGTTGTATTTCTCTGTGATTTGTGTAAGGAGACATAACTTTACCTTTCTGATAGCAAGACAAGGACTGTCAGAACAACATCAGCAACTGAATCAGAAGGATTCAATCTGCAAATAATTTAGAAAGCTTTCTTTGTATGCCTTGAGAGATTATGAAAAGTTATTTAGTTTCTCAAGTTGGCATACAGTTGAAGTCAAAGTGGAATTTTAGTCCATGGTGATTTCTAGTGGATATTAAAACAATGTTTTTCTTCCTCTGTCTACAGCAATTCATAATACTTACCTAATGTTAAACCAGGATAAAAGAGAATATTAATTTGGTGGTGGAAAAAATTTGAAAGCCTCGTAGAAATTTCAGTAATTTTGAGAGGAAATCAAGATGGTCTGCAGATGAAGATAACACTGAA
Source organism: Cyanoderma ruficeps (assembly GCA_008694505.1). NCBI lineage: Eukaryota > Metazoa > Chordata > Aves > Passeriformes > Timaliidae > Cyanoderma > Cyanoderma ruficeps. Next base: position 129,258 of record VZDJ01000232.1, read on the forward strand.
ACTTCAGTATGGTCGTACAATAAACCATGAACAAGAGTAGAGCTGTTTGAGGAGGATTTTTTGCTGTCTGATCCAGAGTGGGTAGGTTTGAAGACCACAGAATTTTTATTTTTCCAAGAAAGATGGAAATTATCCACTTCTCAAAATTTTAATGTATGATCTATGATAGTGAGATACCTTTCAGGAGTTGACAATGGTTGATGGCGGATCAACAGTAATCCTTGGCAATTGGGAAAGTATCATGGCTTATTAATTTAAATCCTGCAGAACAACAACATAAATAAGAAAAATATTTGAAACTTTTGAATTTTTCTTTATGACATAGAAGAATGGAGTGAATTACTGTTTAACCCTTAATTTGGACAGTTTTTCAAACCTTAAATAAGCATGATCTGAGATGGACATTTTGTGTTGTCTTAAATATCATCAATAGCATTCTAGTGTATGATGCGGTTTCCTTTTATATCAAGAGTACAATTATGAGAAGTTTTGCATAATTTCTCTTGTGATCCTGACTTACTTTTAAACTGCCAGCAAAGTGTCTCTTAAAGCTGTAGATGGGATACCTCTAAAAATGTAAGAAAAAAAGTAAAAGCTCCTTGAATTATTTACAATAAAAGAAAGAAGAACAAAAACAGCTATAAGTAGTGTAAGTAGAGTGGGTAAATATGTGACATGAGTGATTTCTTGAGTATGCCAGTGATAGTTTCAGTACAATAAGAACAGGTAACGTAGTATGTTAGTGCAGTTCTCCAAAGCTTTTTTTTTTTGTGAAATGCAGAGTGATGATCTACCCTGTTAATTCAGCTACCTTTGTGGTAGTAATATAAAGTTAATATCCCATATGTCCAGATAGGGATTTATAAAAAGCATAACAACAAAATTATAGGTCTTCCTTGCTTGTTTTCTTACTTTGCATTAAATATACTAAAAATAATTTCTGATGACTATCCATGTATCTTTCAGGAAGATATGCATAAAATACATAAAAGACTTTTTTTTCTCTTTAGCGAGTATCTAATTACATTCCATGAGCCCTTCCCTTCCCAGAACTTCCCTTCCCAGAACTTCCCTTCCCAGAACTTCCCTTCCTATTTTTTTAATGATGCTAGAGAGTTTTTGCAATATTTTTCTTTTTTAAAAGTTATTTTATTATGTCCTTCTATATTTCTACTTCCTCATAATGTGCTTCCATATAGCCAATTGCAACATTACATTTCTTTCAATATTTGTAGAAATAAGTTTCAAATTAAAATTCCACTCCTGCCAGCATGTGTGACAATATGGAACTACCTTAGGGTATAACACATATCTAATCTGAATATCAGCATAAACAATGCCTTAATACACTAATATATTTTGGTAGCTCACACTTGTACAATAATGAGTCTAAATGTAACATCAGATTTAGGCAATTTTATTGACAAATACACCTTACTTATTTCCAGATTACTAAACGCTGGGGTTTTTTTTCAAGTAAATAAACTCTCATAACTGCCATTTTTTTTCTAACAATTAATGTATTTCCCTTGAGCCATTAATGAATCCTGTTTGCCAGTCACTATATGACAACTAACTACAGAAATCTTACAAATATCTCAGACATCTATAATTCACAACAATTGAGGAACTAATGTAACAGAACATTATTCTTCACCTTGAATAATGGACAATTTTAGTTGTATACTACTATTTTCAGTAACAATTTCTGAGACATTTGTTAGTAGAGTTATGCAGTGCTAAACTAACAGGGAGAGCCTGATAGAGTTCTATTGGAATTTTGCGTTAACATTATGGACATTTAATGAATGTCTTCATTAGATGCTGTTATTAGCAGGGATGCACAAATAAAACCAGGCCCTATGTGCACAGAATGCCTCATTAGAATTTCACTGTGGGACATAGATAAAAATGCCTCAGTCTACCTAACAAACATCAGAAAAAAATTTTTCTAAACAAGAACATACAAGCTATCAGAATAAAACAACATGCTTTTGAAACTTTAATTTTTAAGTGAACTTACAATATTGGTTCAAATTTGCCTCTTACTCACATTGAAATATTTTTTTGAAATTTACCAGGCTCATCCCACAGATGAAATTAATTTCCTATCAATCATTTAAGGGGTAAAGTCTTAAGAAACACAGCAAGGCATAGAAACACAGCAAGGTATTTTTGTTCAATTCTGCCCTTTTCTGTCCCTTCCTAAGCTTAGGTTCAGAGAGTGAGTTGAGTGGAAATCAATCTAAACCTAAATGCTGCACTAATGTGTTCATTGGGTTTCCCCCCTTTGTTGCATGTGTCACCACAGATTGTGGTTTGTCGAGGCTGGGAGTGTCCCACTTCAGGGACAGAAAGATGAGCAGGCACACAGCAGCAGAGGGATTCAAAAATCTGACTCCATTATATACATTTGTACAGAGGTCAAGAGATTGGCTACTTCAGGTTGCCACCTCTCAGCCTGGATGGTGGATATCACCATCAATTATTTCTTCTCTCAGAGGAGAACAATGTAAACATTCTGAAAATAGACATTGTTTACATGAAGCTGTTTGAGCAGCACAAAGACAGAAGGCAGAAAATTCAGGGCAACAACAGATGAAAACTGTATGCACAGCAAGTAACTATTCAGAGGATCATTATACCACAGAGCCACAGAATGGTTTGGGTTGAAGGGAGCCTTCCAAGATCACCTAGTCCAACCTTCTCAGCGTATGGGGAGAATCACCTCCCTCAAAATGCTGGTCACTCTTTTGAAGCAGCCCAGGATATAGTTGGCTTTCTAAGCTGAGTCATGTCCACTTTTCCAACCACTGGTGTTCTCTGCTGCTCTCAGTACATTCACCCCTCTGTGCTGATACTGGGGATTGCCCAGCCTTGCCCATGGCCTTGTTGAACTCCATCAGGTTTGCACAGCCACGCTCCTCAAGCCTGCCCAGGTCCCTGTGGATGGCATCCCCTCCCTCTGGTATATCAACTGCACCATTCACCTTGATGCAGTCTGCACACTTGCTGAGGGTGCACTCAGTCACACTGCCCATGTTGTTCATGAAGATATTAAAAAGTGTTGGTGCCAGTGCAGACCCTTGAGAGACAGCACTCATTAATGGTTTCCATTTGGACATTGAGAAATTGACTGTAACTCTTTGGATGCAGACATCCAGTCAATGCCTTATATAATCTAACACTTCATCCATCAGACCCATATTTCTGCAATTTAGAAGTAAAAATCTTATGGGGAACAGAAGTAGCCTTTAACCTACTTACAGAATTGAAGGTAGAATACATTGATAGCTCTTCCCTTTTGCCCTCATGGAGTCATTAGGCTACACTGACTGCAAAAATAACCCTTCCAAGTAATGTTTTTGTGAAGGACTTATTTGCTCTTTCAGTCAAACATTTTAGGCGTCAAAATAATTTCTCACCTCTCATATATGTAAATTCTCCCTAGTAGTGGAATAGATAAAAGTAAACAAGAGAAAAAAAAAAGAGGAACTATTAAGCATATCTTTTGCATCTTTTCTACAACTTCTATTATTTTAATGAAACAAATAGTGTAGACTATATTTTAATATAGATTACCACCAAAAATATTCCCAAACCAATAGTTCAGAGAAATCAGTAAAATGCCAAAAAAGCCCATTCTCAGTAATAGACATAGGATCAACTCAAACGAAGTCAGTAGCTTTGCTGTTTCTTTTCAGTGTAATGATCTTTGCAATGTAAATGCAGTATTGTGGAACACAGACCCTTGTTTTATCCCATACTTATTCCCTCTCTGCATTTGCCTACATTATTGTTTCTAAAAGATTTACTTTCTCTAATTATCTGCTACACTGTGTAAAATGAGCTCTTGAAAAAAACTCACTAGCTGCTTTAAAGAAAACCAGCTTCTACTGTAGGGGTTTTTTTTGGATAATTGTCCAATTTTAATATAAATAAAAATGAATACAATGAAAATGGGCTCTTTCCCAGAAGAGAAGGCTGTGAATTGTCACTCTAAGTTGTTCCTGTTCTTTAAAATTGTTTTTGTTTTCAGAGCCTTGCACTGAGATCAAGATGGGATGTCAGACGAGAAGAATGTCAGCCAAGAATTTAACTTAGTGTTTCCATCAGGGAATAGGCTGAGTTTTGATCTCTTTCATAATCACTTGAATATGTAAGCCAATGATTTCCATCTTTAACAGTTTGGCAAGAAAAATTAGGCAGACTCATTTAAGGACTATTATCTTTTGAAGCAGGCACAGTAATTCCAAATCATTACATTTCCAAGCTGATTATGTACTTCTTCCAATGCATTACTTTGTTTCTTCTTTTTATAATTAAACATTTTAAACATGATAGACAACTGTAACAGAATATAAAACTCAAAAAATAAGAAGGCAACCATTCTTTTCTTGAGGTTTCAATTAAGAATATTTGAGTTTGTATAGATGCTATGTGGATGGAAGTTCAACAATGTTAAAAAAAATAAAGCTCATTCTATATTTGCCATAGAAAACATTACTACTGTTATGAGGAATATCTGTATAAAATAATTCGTGCTAGAAATAAAATAATATAAAAGGTCAAAGAGAAGACTAAAGCTGATGCTGGGAAAGCTGGTCTGCACCCATGGGGGGACAGGCGGCTCCAGGAAAGAGAAAAGAAATCAGCAACAGAAAGGGGAATTGCAACCACGGAGATGGGCCATCAACGGTGGCCTTAACGACCGGGAGCACCTATGCATCAAGACTGATCCAACTAATAATGTCTTCTCGGAAATCTCATCTGTTCATCAGCTCAGCCTGGAAACTTATTCAGAAGATCTGGAATCTCAAAAGAGGACACATGAATATACAATCTGAGCAAAAGTGGACAAAGGAACCCTGCCTCGGGGAAAATAAACTGTATAAAATCTGAACCCTTGGTGACAGGATTTGTGAATGGGGGGGATAGGTACCATAGAGTCCTGTTCTCACCCAGTGTCGATCCCAGGATTGAGACTGTCCTTTTTTTCATGGCTTTCCATGTTCTCTGTTACATGAAAAATAAACTTTATTTTTATTTTTCAAATTCGGCTGTTTCATTTATAACACTACTGCCTGCATCACTAATCAATCAATATACATTATGTGATCATCCTGAATAATCATCATTTTTAAAGTAAATACAATAAATAAAGATTAGTTATGTTAAAAACACAGTTTCAAAAGCATGTACATAATTATTGCAAAACCTAAACTTTATGTTCAAAATAGATATTAGATTAGTTCTTGCATGCATTTAATTTAATGACAAAATTGAGAACCAAAGTGAGCATGTTCTGTGTAAGTATCCTGCCTAGAATCCTACTCCATCCTTTTCTAAAATAGTTCTACAAAGTTCTTGAAAAAATGTTGATGTTTTTCAAAAATGAAAATGTTTGCTGATTGTGGGTTTTTTTGGCAGGAGAGTTTTGCTATCAGGAGTCTGAAGGAACTTGATTTTGTGAGCAGACGTTGGAGGTTGCCCTAAAGTCATACAAAGGTAGTTTCAGATGGCTTCTAGACCATCCCAACATTGCTGAAAGCTGAGCCACTGATAATGCTGATGGTGCCTCTGTAATCATGTATTTTAAAAGGATAAAAATTGTTGCACAGCCGCTGTGAGAGAGAAGTGCAAAAAAAGTGAAACAGATATTTTCACATTTTCACCAAGGGCATCCCATGATGGAAGTTGAAAAGGGTGTTAGGAGAAGGGAGTGGCAGAGATTATGACTGATCACAACCCCCATTCCCCATTCTTCTGCTCTTCTTGTTGGGAAACAGGCAGAAGGATCAGGAGTGAAGCTGTACATGGGAAGTAGGGGAAAGGTGGTTTTAACTTGCATTTATGTTCTGCTATTCTACACTGTTGTTAATTGGCAATAAATTAAGAAAACCTTTCCCAATTTTTTATGTTTTACCCCTGAGAGTAACTGATGAGTAAACTCCCTATCTTTATTTTGACAAACAATACTAATATTTCCTTGCCCTGTCATGCTGAAGAGGATGAGTGAGAAAGCAGCTTGGTGAGTGGTTGTCAGCAGGCCAAAGCTAAACTCCACAAACTGGTTCAAATACAAAAATGCTCTTCCAATAACCACCATAAATAACCCTCCAAAACACTAATCTCCCACAGCAATTAAGCTCTATGATAACCTAGACAATTAATAAAAATTTTAAGACAAAAGGGTTCCATTTTTAATAAAAGTGAGTACTTGGGATCATTTAATTCCCCTCCCAACAGATTATGGGACTCTGTGTGCCCACAAAATGCACTGATATCATTAATCCCTGAGCTACTCCAAAACATTAGTTTTAGCATTCTACATACTTTACTGTGAGTAAGGACTGCTTTTCAAGAACTCCTTAATTCCCATTGCCAATGTGACATGCATTTAAAGTGCAGTGAAATATTCATGCTATGTCTGAGGTATTTATGCACTCCTACATTCTTACAGAATGGTGTTTCAAACTGTCTGACAGAAGGATAAACTCTGCTTCTTCATCTTTCTGCAACAGAACATGTAACTGTTCAAAGACTATTATTTTATGCTTAAACATAAGCGTACACAGTTCATTACACATGAAGGTTTGTTTCTTGAGCAGCCATCTCCTCCAGACAAGAGTAGTAGAAAAAAAGTATTCTGGTAGCATAGTCTGGATCATCAATATAACTATATTAAAATAGTGCATGCATTCATATGTGTGTATATAGATATACCTCATAAACTTCATCAGAAACCACAATTTTGAGGGTCCTTCTGTTCATAGTGGGGCAGCAATCCCGATTTTTCCATTTAGGTCTGAGTAACGTGTAGAACCCAATGAAGCATGTGGGAATGAGGAAAAGTAAAAAGTTGCACATCAGAGGACATTTGCAGAGCACAAATAAAGTTTATTGGTCCCCATTACAAGCATGCAAATCCTTGCACACTGACTTCTTGGACATGAGGAGCCTTCTCCTCTGACAGAGCACTGCCCCAGCCAGGAGCACCTGTGTGCTGTTCCATCCAAGCTCTGCACACACAGGGCTTTTTGGCTACTTAAGAACCCAAATTCATCTCACCAACCTCTTTCCCTTGATTCTGTTTTCCACATTTAATAGTGGCTACTTGAAAAATCTGGAGTGACAGCTAATAAAATGAACGTGTTTTGCTGTATTTACGACCTCTGACACAATTTGTATTATCTGGCTGAGAATTTCACCCGGCAAGATTTAATGCATAAAAGAGGACTTTATTAGATTTCCTGGTTGTTCCATGGGAAAGTATCAAATATTGCATATTTTGATCTAGACCTGAGTAGAAAACAAAGCCATGTCAAACTTAGAGATGATACTAAAGTCTTTGCAAGAAAAGATCTTGTGGATGATAATAGATTATAGATTACTAATTCTCTAGGAGCAGCGTGTTCCAGAGATATTATATTATGAATATATCCTCTGTAGTAGTTATCTTTCCCCAAGCATATGACAGAATTTTCACCCTTTTTTTGTTGTTTTTGTTTTGTTTTGTTTGGTTATTTGGATGGTTGGTTGTGTTTGAGGTTTTTTGATGGGTTGGGAGGTTGGGTGTTTTTGTTTGGATTTTTGTTTCTTCTTTTGGAGCTATTATTTTTAAAGTATGATTAAATAGATATTACCAAATTAAAACGTTGCAATTCTAACAGAAGAAAGCAATAATTCTGTTGCTACTAACAAGTGAACTGAGCTGCATGTGACAAGTCTCAGCATTCCCATTTCCTTCACTTCTTGCACTGGCTATTGATTGACTACTTTGGGATAGCTATCCATTACTTAGACTTTACAAAAAAATTTCTTTTGAAAAAACTTTCCTATCAATAATGCTATATTGTGATTGTTCAATTGAAAAAAATCCCAGCTCTAGTCCAATATAGCCCTGATAAGAGTAGCTTTCTGGAATCTTATGGTTATTGTTTTGAAACAGAAGAGTTTTCATATTAAAAAATCATCTCTTGTTCCACATACAACAACAGCAACAATGAAAGGGCTGTTATTTCACTTACACATGCATTAATAATTTTCTATAATGCACACTTCCAGTTCATTTACAAGGACAACTGTGAAAGACAAGATGTCAGTTTTAGAACAAATAAGATGTGGGCAAGCTAACATCAATTTATAACCGAGAAAATGACCACATATTCATTATAGAACATAATAGTTCAAAACAACCTTACACAATGTATGTGTAATTTATTCCTCAAAAAAAGCTGTGGTTCAGACTACTGAATCTGTTTCCTTTGGGTCTACGTTTAAGGGATTATGATCATTCAGTTCAAAGGCAAAGCCAAGGGTTATGCATATATATGTTTGGATAGTTCCAACTATTATGCTCTTAGTATTCTAGAAACAGACTTGTTTATTAGACTTTATATAAAGTCTAGTTAATCTCTGTATAGTCACTTCTTGTGCATCCTTAATTTTATTTATGCATTACAAGTAAAACTTAATTTAACACGTAAAAATACACAATTCTTATATCTGAGGATATTTTTTAACTGGTATAAAATGAGGAAAAAAACCAGTCATTTCTGTTTACATTTAAAAAGATTTACCTCTGATCTGCAGGAAAAGTAAGTGGATACTCATTTTCTATCTCAGTGTGCTGGTATTTCCAAACCTGTAAGTTTGCAATTAATGACTACTACATTTCATTTATAGACAGTAATCTAGAAATAAAAGTTTCATTTCTGCAAACTAAATTTGTTTTGCCAGTGCTTTGCATAAGGTTATCAAGATGGGTGAACTGCACAGATGAGAGAACAAGATTTTTCAAATCTCAGGGTATTTGGTTATTAGATCTAGTGCGATCTCTCAAAGTTTCCCTTCCTGTAATTTACATTCTTATAATTTCAAAGATGATTGAACCGGTAAAACAATGTGTTCTGACAAGATAAGAAAAAAGACACTTGTTAATTAAGGTTGAAATATTGCTAAAAGAAGAAGTGCCATGTGTCACTTAATATGCTGCTAAATAAGTATTATCCATATAAAAAAAAAAGTATTTTTTTCATTACTATATTGCTGTCCATCTGCCTTGTTTCCATTTTAGTAACAAATTCTGTACATTTGCTTATTTTATAATTTGAACATCTTCTAATATCTCTTTTTTCTTTTCCTATGGAAGTGAAAACTTGTTTTTCGCTCCTCAGTGGCATGAGGTCAAAATGGCATTTGTCATGGACCTGAACCTTCCTAACTTTAATTGCATATTTTCACCTCTAGTTATTGAAGCTGACAATCTGCTAATATAGGAAAAGAAAATAACAGATTTAGGTAAGATTTTACAGACTGTTCCATAATTAAGGATCCAGATTCCTTCCCATCTATGCTTATGCACATGGCTGAAATATCTGCACAAAGGACATTCCATATGGCAGTCCATTTTCCTTTGCAGAGTACAGGCTACTCAGAATTCTTCTTGCTTTGTAGATAAGTCTAATCCTTTCAAGTAACATTAGAAAGGAGGAATGCTAATTATACTGCTAATTTATACCACTCAATTACATGTTTAAACATAAATGATGTGGATCCAAGCTCAAGTCCACTACACCATGCCTCAATGTGGAAAAAAAAAATACTTGCAGCATTTCTTTTAGAAAATTTTTGCCCACATTTGACTTACCAGGTAATCATCTTCATTTTTATCTATATTTTCCATTATGAAAATTATTCACTATATTAATATAGGAATAACAGACATTTTCTTCAATTAATTCATATTTTCCATTCTTACATTGACCTAGAGAAGTAATAGAATTTAATATAGGAGTTGTAAGGATTTTGTGGTGGCTGGTCTTCACAATATTAATACTATTCATCATATTATTACCCTTGCACAATGTTTTTTAAAGCACTATGAGACCCTGAATCATTTTCCTAATGATATATTATATTATACAGTTAATTCTTACTACCCATTACCCACTACCCTAAATGGATATATCTGTAAATCAGAATATACAAAAAATATAAAACAACACTTCTCAAAGCTTAGCAAAGTATAATATATGGTGCCAAACTGAAATCTAATAGGGAATGAAAGATAGCATTCAAATTGTTACACAGAAATGTTGTGAATTCTAATAGAAGTATAATTAATCTGAAAAAATTTACAGGTATTTTCGGGTTCCTTCAAAAATGTAAATATGACTGTGTCATATACTTTCAGAAAGTCTGTGAAATACATCTGTTCTGAAATACAACAGGTTGACTCACAAGTATGAGATGTAAATCCAGTGTTAGAGATCTATTTTCAGAACAGAGTATTATTTGAGAATACAGAACAGAGTTGGAAAGAACTTTCTGATACAAATTTATGTGGAATTTCCAAGGAACAAATGATGACTATAATTCCTAAATAAAAGGATTTGCAAAAATTTCTCAAATGAAAAGAAATAAGAGGAAAAGCAGGAACAACAGAAGTTGTACACAAATATTGATTTAGTCTCACAAAAGTTCTTCAAAATTCAATACATTAAGAAAGCCAGTAATGAAAATGTAAGGCAGAAAAGAAGAAATATTATCTTAAGATAAAAATAATACCTTAAGATAAGTAGGAATAGTCAAATTCATTTATATAGCAGTGTTTAAGATATCAAACATGCACTTTGCAAATTTTTATTTTTCCTCTGAACTTTGCTAGAAACCTCTTCCTTTAATTTGAATTTATGTAGAGCATAAAAATTCTAGCTATTAGTTCTTCTCAAAATCAATTTTGTTGTTTAGATGTGAGGTGATATTTTATTCAGACTTGGACTAGCCATACAGAGTGTTTTATGAAATGCCCACTCTATTTAATTTAACATTTATTTAATTTTAAATATAATAGGAAAACTTAGATTCATCTGAACATTCAAGTGATTTCTCAGATCTTTGAGAGATGTAGTTTGAAAATTCTCAAATAGTTGATGAATGTTAAATAATCCAAATACTGAATGCATGTTAGCAAAGGTCAGAAACTGCAGATAATAAATGAACACAAGTTTATGAGCTTTATAGGAACTGATATCTTCCAAAATCAGTTTCAAGTAATTGTTTCTACATAGACTGTAAAATTGATGTCAACTTCCCTTCTGATTTAACTTTTTTTTTTTAATTTATTCTCCTGAGATTGGAAACTTCATTATATTTCTGTATGTATTATTCTCTTCAGGCTGGATACTCTTGGTGAGCACATTTTCTTTGATGCCTTTATAAACCATTGTAGCACATCATTCAGTATTTACCAGTCATCAACCACCAGTGCCATAATCAGATACTCATGTGATAATGAGGTGCTCATCTTTTTCACACAAGGGGAACATCAGCTTCAAGGAGCCATGTCCATCAGAAGGAAAGAAACTAGCCTCAGAGCAGAGGCCAGTTTCTGAGACAGAGCAAAACCAGTAGGCAAACCCCTCCTGATCCATTTTTTTCAGGGAAACTCCTGTTATGATTAGGTGTAAACCATGTCTCTTTCCTCAAAGGCTTAGATAGCCACTTTATTCACATTAAATTCAGGTGTTCTTCATTTCTCCAGCGCTATTTTTTTCCTAACACGTTACAGAAGAAAACACAATTAGTTGAAAATTAGGGACTTGTAGAATCAGGATTCTCATCTTGGGATAAGTTAAGTTATAGACAAGATTTTTTTCTGAGAAGTTACATGATTCCCAACCTGTTTACTCAATGGAAAGTAACAAGTTCATTTAACAATATTTTAATTCCATTTCATATAAAATAAATACCATGCACAATTTACATTTTATTCTCCTGTATGTTTTTTGTTGCCTAAAGACTGATTTCTTGAGTTTTGCTTTTGCATTCCAAAGCTGCCTCCATCACTACAAGGAATATAAGATTTATAGTGATAGGTATCATATTTCAGAGGAAGAAAAGCACCAATAAATGGTTTTAAGGAAGATACAAACATGATCTATTACATCATTCTGCAAAATCAGAATAATTTTGGAAAAATTTGCCCATTGTTCTTTTGTGTGTAACAGCATTTCTGCTCTTACTGGAAGAAAATTTGACAGCACATTTTGAAACTGGTATAAATTTCCTAAAATGTGAGTGTTTTTCAAAGTATTAGTAAGCAGGTGGTGAAACCTAGTTTTTACACATTTTTCACACGCATGTTTTTCTATTCCTAAATTTCTTTAAACTGATTTACAGATGAGGAAATTTTCTTTTTCCATTCATTAATGTTGAAGTGCAATTCAGATGGAAAGATCTCTAATACTTGATGGCATTGAACATACATTTAGATTTGAGTTTCAAAGCTAAATTCATTAATGAAAGTTTCATTTCTTCAAGCAAATGGTCAAAATTTCAGGGAAGAGAAGTTTCTATATGGATTTCTCCATTTTCACTATCTCTTTCGAGTGTTACATTGTGTGGATACCAATTTGACAAAAATCAAGCATTTTGCCACTATTGGTTCTTTGTGCAGTATTTGTTCTTGTTGCTGCTAAAGATCCCATACTGTCTAGTAATCAAAATGCTATTTTGACAAAATTGAGAATAATTATTCTGAATTTTGTGTGTTTTAAATTTTTTCTCAGAACTGAGTTTGGCCCTGTAACAAGAAAGCAACTATTATTGACAAAAACTCCATTTGCCACCACACCTCAACAATAGACTTCTAGGGGAAAATATACATTATTAAAAAACAAACAACAAACAAGAGCATGAAGGAGAAGCTTTTCTAACTAGTAAATACCTGATGTTATTTAGTCTTTATTTAGTCTTTTTAAGTGAGTCCAGTATGCAATGCTGCTGGAGATGCCTACTTTATGCATGCCATATAAGCATTCGTCATCTCAGCACAACTGTGATTAAAAGCTTAAGATTTCTCCCCTAAATTAAGATCCTGATCCAGGGCACTAAATAAAGAACTTCCTTCATTGCAAGACCTTCATTTCCATGAGGAAACATATTATCATATAAATATATTAGCACACATACACATGAATTTCTGAACATCTTTTTACTTTTGTGTTTCTTTCAAATTCATGGGCATCACAACCTTTTCCTGACAGAATTTTCACATGCAAAACTGTAGTGATATGTTTTGGGGGTTTACCTGTTTTCTCTATGCATCTGCTTGTTTTATACTGTTTTACAATGATTTTTCCCATGTAGACCATGTTTTACCCCATTATGGTTTACCCCAGTTATCATTATTAATCAGTCGTCATTTATGGGACACCTGGGTCCTGTCTGTCACTTTGAGGCCTCATCCTGATGTCTAGAAAATTCTGGCGAGGACTTTGAATAATTGGCGGGGTCTAGGTTCCCCTTTCCCCTTTGTTCCTTGACTGGTTCTATGGGTTGTCATTTAGGTTTGGGGTCACTCCTTTCCTATTCTGGATTGGTTCCAAGCTGTAGCCTCCCCACTCCCCCACCTTGATATTTAAGGTGAAAACCAGCGAGTTCAGTGGGCTTTGGAGGGCTGACTCCTGGGTGAAAGGAAGTCATGTGAATTTAATAAAACCCAGTTGAAGTCCGCCACCGGAGTCTCATCCCTTTATTTCTCACATTGTTCATGCTGCTGCTGAGACAAGGACCCACAGGATTGGAACTGTATTCCAGAATTCAGGACTGTACCTTTTTGCAGTGCCGGTGCCAGAGCTAGCCAGGAAATGGGAGCGAAAGCCTCAAGAGAAGCACCAGACCCCCACACAAAACCAGTGCCATCCTGGATACAGCAAAACCACTGCTATGAGTGTGGGGCAATAGTCAAGTGTCTGAGTGTTGAAGAGCCTTGGAATTTGTTCTTTCAAACCAAGGCAGGAACTAGAGTAATTTAGATACTCTCTAGGACTTCTCCTTTTTTTGTCTCCATCAGGATTAAAATCAGTTTGAAATCTCTCTCTGGTACAGTTTACTTGAGTTAGTTTCTCTGTACCTTTGATACTCAGAGGTGTGATAAAATACATGAAAAAATGTAACTATACATATAATTCATATATCCTTTTTTTCTATAATTCAACAGCATATTGCTCTCATGATGCATACATACTTTATACTCTTTGTTTGATTTTATTTAAGATTTTTTTTTCCTCTCTTTCAGCTATTTTTTTTTCCTACATCTTAAACTGTGTAGCTGAAGTGGTCACTAATGGCAACTTGTTTTACAGTAGTTTTTATGATGCAAAACAATGGGCAGGCAAAGAAGTTGTTGTACATTTGTGATACACATAAGTGTATGTGGAAGATAGAGAAGACCAATTGAAGGCATGGAAGTGAACAGCTTTGCATAAAGCTCCATTATAAACTGAATAGATTATTTCTATGATTAAGTCTAAGATGTGTTTCATAACTATTTAACAGTGCTGCATTATGGACTTTGGTTATTTTCCCTCAAACAGCTTTTCAATCACTCTCTGCACTGTAAATATTACAGCCCTGAGCCCACACCAATTACAAAGGAAGTAGAATAACCTCCTCTTTCTCTTATGCTCTGCTTTTATTTAAAGAGTCTTTCCAAGTGGACTGATGCCAGCATTTCTACCCTGAGGACTTCTACAGCACGTTCACAGATGTCTGGCACAGACTACAAATTTATGCAGTGACCCGCTTACCAGTTTGAGGCCACATTCACCACAATATTCAGCTACTGAGTGGCAAACTTATATCACCACTAGGGTCCCTTATAATGTTAGATGTCAAGGAGTCCCTTCAAATGCTGGAAACATCAGCATAATATGTGAGACTCCTCTTAAACTGTGAAACAAGAAAAGAAACCCAAAAATAAAATACCAAACACTGAAAAAAGCACTCCCACTAATCCGTTGGTGACAACTCTTACATTCAGCTTCACTATACAGGATAAGATTTACACGTCCTGTCAGCAGCCACCCCAAGCTGAAATGTCCTTATCAGCTAGTAACAGGTGTGCCTCCAGCAAGCTCTCAATTGCACAGGAGGGATGTGAAAGAAAAATTAGAGAGAGCTCTGATACAGGGCTCTGCTCCTCCACAAAAGAGGAGATGCTTCTCTGAATCAGTAGACAGCTTCTCTCCTGACATTAATGAGAGTGTAAACTAGAATCTTGCCCTAGTCATGTCTTTTAACATTTGTCTCATATGTGAATCCCCACATAGAAACCACCTTCTTTATAAAGATGGATGTTGGTTACCTGGGGAAGCCAAATCTCCCTTTCCCCGTAACGCAGAAACTATTTTCCTGGCATGCTTCCCTCCTACTTATCCCTGCCAGCACAGACAACTGCACTGTGAGGATGGCTGGACATGAACACATGGCCACAAATGGTGTTTCTCTAGTGAAAAATCTGTGCTGAAGGTGGTCAGCTGGCAAATCTCCCTTCAAATTCTTCTGCTACATTTTGTTGGGTTTTTTTACTCTCTAAATCTTGGTTCTCTTAGCACTCCTGTTTGAGGTAAAGTACTACATCAGTCTGCAGGAGTTAATGTCTCCCTTTCAGGGAACAATCTGAACAATTACTAAAAAACTTCCCTCCTGAAGTAGGAGAGCTGACTCTGAATTAGAAGAAGGTGACAAAATGCTTCTAAGTGCACTAAAACACACCACAGGGAGCAGGGAGTTGGGGTGGGGATATGGATTACATGAGCTAAAAATTAACATTCTTGAGATAATTAAAGCCCACATTCCTGTCAGAAATTTGCATTACAATCCCATTTGACTCTAACCAGATCCCACTGGTTCAATGAGAATTGCACCATATAGCTGAGGATCAGGTCCATTGACTTCAGAGAATGTAAGTCTCTGACATATAACAACAAAAAGAAGAAAAGCTTACAAAACATCAATAAAAGACCAAGCTAAATATAAACTAATAGTTCCATAATCTTTCAAATATGTAAATTTCAACTGGACAAATATTTAAACTATGCTTTTTCTGTATGTTAAATTGTCCTGGTGGTATAGGGTTCATCTGCATTTGAACTTTTGAGAGGGGAGAATGCTGATTTCTAATAAAGGAACATATGTTCTGAAATAACTATGTGAGTCATATGATACCAAATACATAAATTTTAACTCATAAAACCAGTTTTAAATATCTTCAATTTAGTGTGTGACATTTTATGTGTGCTGATGGAATTGATGTGCACTCTAAAGTTATTCATTGAAAACTACTTGTCTTTTCATTTATAACTTACACTAAGTAAAATTCTTTCAAGCTCATCAACCAGCTCAGCAAAACCTGTATCAGATCCCTTCTTTTTTAATGGCACACCTGTTTAACCTACATTTCTCATTCCACTGATCAGATTGAATAATTTCTTTGGTTTCTTCCATAGTATAGTCAGCTGCAGGAAATTAAATCTTTGTGCTCTTGTACTTCAGGATTTTTCACGTTGTCATTATGCTTTTTAGAATAACATCCTTGTCAGCTCTGCTCTTCTGTCGTAACCAATCTCTAAGTCAATGTGCCAGTTTTTAGCCAAAAATCTTCCCTAGATGTCCTACATATTTTCCAAATCTTTCTCTGTGTGGTTTAGCCACAGAATTCCTTTTACTAGTTGATCTGCAAAGCTACTCTTAATTGTTCCATGAAATCATTGCTCCAGAGAGGAAATTGACCAGGTAACAATGACTG
This sequence comes from Cyanoderma ruficeps, assembly GCA_008694505.1. NCBI lineage: Eukaryota > Metazoa > Chordata > Aves > Passeriformes > Timaliidae > Cyanoderma > Cyanoderma ruficeps. The sequence goes on from VZDJ01000232.1 coordinate 145,855, forward strand.
GGCTGAATAAAAGTTATAGTTCAAGAATTAACCAGATGCAGGTGATAAATATGTGACCACTACTGATTTATACATTTAATTCACTCTTACATTTCCCTCTCTCTTTCATTTCATTGCAATGCAGTGCCTAAAATTATTTTGAAAGAAAGAGTTTCTATGAAGGAAACATGAAGGAAAGGAAGTGGAAAGAGTTTAATTTATCCTGTAAGATGTAGTAACAACAGAAAAAATTATTATAGAAGGAGTTAAAATGTTCTGTAAATTTCTTGTCCTTGAGAGTGCTTGAAACATTTCTTTGAATCAACATAGCCAGACACTTCTGTACTGTGTTGGTGGTGAGGCGCTGACGCAGGTTTCCAGAAAAATTTTGGCTGCCCCATCCTTGGAAGTGTTCAAGGCCAGGCTAGATGGGGCTCTGAACAACCTGGTGTAGTGGAAGGTTTCCTGTCCATTAGAATGGCATGATCTCCCTTCTAAACCAAGCCTTTGTAATGATTTTAATCAGGTGTTGATGGGAGCCAATGTCTGATGCACATGAAATGCTCTGAATACTGCTACACAAGTTAGAGTTCATTAAAATCAGAAGTAATTTTCATTTGCAGAACATTCCAATGATACTGGGGATTCTTTTCCAATTTCTTTACTTTTGAAGGGTTATTGTATCAATGCATAATACTTTTATGTAGGAGACTTTTGTCTTTTATTTTTAATGAAACAGATAAGGTAGAAATTAGTCACTATTGTCTTCCCACTCATTTATTAGGTGTCAATAATTTTTTGCTAGTTACTGATATTTTGTTTAATAAAAAGTTTTCTTCATTTGCTATATTTCAAATTAAATCTCTGATTTGCTACATATAGAGCATCAGAGCATCTGTGAGTGGCTGAACATTCATTTCTACTTAGTTATCTTTCAAATTCATGTAGTCATGAAATTATCTTAATAAGCCAATACTTTCAATGAAACTAGAATGTATGGGCAAGAGATGGATTTGTAATGAAATGCAATCAAAAATGTGGGGTTTTTATACATATATATATATATGTGTGTGTGTGTATATGTCGCCCTGAATTTTCTGCCTTCTGTCTTCGTGCTGCAAATTGCAAATTCTCACATAGCTTCATCTAAACAATATGTATTTTTAGAATATTTACATAGTTCTCCTCTGAGAGAAGAATTGATTGATGCCGATGCCCACCATCCAGGTTAGAGAGGTGGCGACCTGTGTAGCCAATCTCTTGACCTTTGTACAAATGTATCTAAATGGAGTCAGATTTTTGAATTAAAGAGTTTTGTTCCCCTTGAGGCTGGTGGCCTCATCTTTCTGTCCCTGAAGTCGGGACACTCCCAGCCTCAGCGATCACATATATATATATATATTCCAAAAGAAAGCCATGACAATATGCTAGATACATCTGAAGACTTCTATTCTTCATACTGAATGTGTTTAAATTTGCATAGAAGTAGACAAGAACCTGTGTTCAAAGTTCACTTTGAACATTACCTCAGAGACCCTTCTCAGACAAAATGTTGTGAAAAATAACCTATATGAGGTGAATTCTTACCATTTTTCAGGAATATTCTAGCAATTCAAATTCTCTTAGCATCTTCTATACTGATAAGAATGTTGATCCGCACATATTGGAAGGAATGGAGGGAGGCTTTTATATTGACTGGTTCATGATTTGTAAAATAGATAAATTAACACAAAATGTATAAATTAAATGATGTGGATAGTTTTCCATAAATGAAATGTACAAAATTTTAAGATGTTTTAAAGTACACGTTGCAAAGGAGTTCTAATTCAGAATTAAATCTAGAAGCTATGATGATGTATTTTCTCTGGTTTCACTGTGAAACTAGTAACAGTGATTTAATGTATTTAACTGAATATTAAATATAAGATTATTATAATTAAAACAGTGTAATGGGCTTCAACCAATAGTGTTTTGTTTCATCATATATTAACTCAAGGAGCACTGTTTGTGCTAATTATCATCCCAACATAGATGGGCCTTGCAGAAGGCCTGGAAGGCAGGCTCCTGCTGTGTGGTATCTTATATCTCCCCTGCTCTGTGATTCTCCTAGAGAAAGGGAGTAAATTATCTGAAGACCATTAATAATTTCAGCCTAATTGTGGTTCATTCTAGCTATCTTGTGATCTACAATAGGTTCTTAAGGAAGAGTCTCCTGTATCAGTCATGTCTTTTTGGGCTTGTGTTTTTTAAGCAATCAGGCAAGAAAACACAATCAGATTTCTTATGAAAATGGAAATTGCTCAGATTATTTTGTCTTTTTTTTTCCTATGACTTCATCAAAGTAGAACTGGTGATATTAGAAACCGTGTACTTTTTTAGAAAGATTTCTTTTAGTGTCAAAACTTTGAAACTAAGAGGGGATGGAACATGCTTTATATTATTTTACTACCTTCTTTTATTCCAGCATATTTTAGTATTTCAACTTCAATTTTGAATACAGTTATTCAGTAGATAAAAGTAAATATTTACATTATTTTATTAACATATAATTAGGCAAATGAGAAAAAAAATGCATGTGTCCTTGTCTTCAGATATATCATTCAAGATAAATGGCATATCTTTGCAGAAGATTGACAAAATTTAGTCTGGATTCTGCATAGTGTCATTTCAAGAAAATCCTTTGTACATGATTAAGATTGTACATGATTAATCCTTTGTACATGATGTAAGATCCATGTGAGGTCTACAGAAACTCCTTGACATTAGGATGTGGTCATAATAATCAAAATCTGATACATATATGAACCCCCAACATACCTGTATAGACAATAAATTCAAAGTCTATCAGTGAAAATGATGCTGATATGTTTCCACTTTCTGTTAAAGCTGCTCAGATATCTCCTAAGCTGTTCTTTTAAGAGGTTGGTCATTTTATTGCATTGCTGTGATAACTTGTCCTGTGAGCAAAGCAAAACACCTCATGCCATGATCAAACAGAATTAGTGGTATTTGACTCTTTGGAAGTTCTCATACACACCATAGCAAATCAAACAATCAAAAATTTATTGGAAAGAGGTCTGAAAGTCTGCAGTATTAACAGCTTTTACCATCTCTGTGGATGTATACACAAGACCATTTCATATCAAGCTTCATTATAAGTAGGTATTATTCACTGGACAATTTCTTTCATTCCTGAATCAAGACCGGGGAACATGTTGTTTGCCATATGTGTGAAGCCTAGGACCTTGTCTGACTAAACAGCTTAAACAAAAGCTTTTAAATATTACTTAAAATATAATTGACACATATTTTAGGCCTCAGGAACAAAGCTTTACACAGGTATTTTACATTATCTCCCTACGCAGATGTTCCAAATCTGTCTAATAAAAAAGTCAAAATCCTTAAAATCTTCATTTGCAATGTAAAAGCTAGACTTCAAATAGTGCCACATGGAGGGGAGGGGAAGGGGAGGGGAGGGGAGAGGAGAGGNTAGCAGGAGAACCAAGAGTGGATAGCAAAAAACCCAAAAATGTATCCAAGCCCAATGGGAACACCTAAATCCAGCAGCAAACTTTTTTTAGCTTCCATTTAGCTTCACTCAAAACCAAGAAGAACCAATCCTGTTCCCCCCAAACCCCAGAACAAACAAAACAAAATCTCAAATATTCCATCTGCTCATAGTTGTCTCTGGCCCTGAATTAAATAAGCCAAATAACCACGACAAAGAGACATCGTCTCTCAGCTGCACGCCGTACCACTAATGGGGAGCAGAATGTAAATTCCACACACGGGAGAATTTTTTCATGTGGTAACTCAATATTTTTCCAAATTGGATTCAAAGAAACTTCAAGCAGCAACTTTGCTTTTTATAAGAAATATTAATTTTCAGAGCAAACCTTTATTTCTTCCAGCTTCTTTGGCACTTTTCTGCCATGGGTCTTGTGAACATCACACAAAGGAAATTCTGCTCTCTTAGGGTTTCAAAAGGTTAGAACAAAATTACTGAAATTACTGCCTTTTTTTTTTCTGGGTTACAAATTTTGTTCAGTATTTGCTGTATGCTGCTCTCACATATAGTCATCCTGTGATTTTATGCAGCTGTTTTGCTTTCTATTGCCGTGCAAATAATGACTTTCTGGATTAGTCCCAGCCTTTGCCTTTGTGCTCCATTCTCAGCCCATTGTTTCACAACAATTATTTTTTCCACAACAGGCACTTATGTTCTTCAGGGTCTTCATGTACTCCCCCAACCATCACCATATTGCCACTTACTCAAAACACTTTTTGATATAGGCAGGTCTTTCTTCCCTTCACTGGCACTTCCCTTCCTGCTATAAGAAAAGATAAAACCTTTTGTTTTAATCTGATAAGAAATGAAATTTTTGAAAACTGCTTACTGGAAGAAACATAACACGTCAACTTCTTTCCTGCTACAAAGGTTGCTGCTGTGTTCCCTCATGGTGTTACTGCACAAAGTTTCTCTTTACTCTGATTGTTCCCACTATTTTTTACCTTTCCCACAGTCATTGGCATTGCTTATATTGTTTTGTTTCTGGAATGCAATGAGTCTATCCATGGTAAGTATTCTCAAAGTAGTTAACATTTTCTTATTCAAATGTAAGGAACAGGGAAGAAATGGATTCAGCATGCGGAAAACTTAATCTATCTGATGTCTGGGTTTAAATTGAAAGGAAATATATGTTGTTTCAAATAATCTTAATGTCTTTCTTTTAATCTAAATGGCATTACAAGGTTTTAACATTATCTTCTTTAAATTATATTGTTTTATAAGTAATGAAATGTAATGAAGTTGTAAAACCAAAAGCTCCACTTCAAAATTTCAAGAGGAAATACATCAACATTTCCAAAAGAGAAAACACTTGGTTTAGAATTGTTCAAATTATATACTTCACTGTTTGACATGGTCTGCTTTTATTTTGCCCAAATTACTTGCAAATCTTTAACTCTCTAAGAAAATATTTTTTTACCAAACGTTCACTGTTTACTGAATTTTTCACATTTCTACTGGGGAATGCTACAGAAAAATAGCAACGGCTATTATCTGTCACAAAACAATATGCTTTTAAAAACCAAATTTATTATGATAGACCTAGAAATAGGGTTATTTATATATGTCAGATATATCAACAATCTAGAATGCAACATAGGTTTAGAGGATTTGGTTATATAAAATGTCCTGTTCAAAATTATGCTGATCATCCATTTTTAGTAAGTACATAATATGTCCTTGGCTGTCCTCTGGACCTGAAGATAAAATTTCTCGGGATGTTTATATTTCAAATATATTTTATAATGGGTTTTGGGCTGGTTGTGGGGTTTGCTTTTTTATTTGGCAGTTTTTTGAGCTTGGGCTTTTTTTTGGTTGCACATGGGGTGAAAACCAAATGAAAAACCAAATCAAAACAAAATAAAATTCTCTCTTATATCACATTGACATTTTTAACTTTCAGTCATCTTTCTTGTACATGAAAAGCTGTGACAGTATATGACACTTTTTTAACTTTAACAAGATGGAAAAATTTTTCCATCTTCATCAACTGGCTGCTCTTTTCAAATGTTACTTACATCAGGAAGCACAAATAATCAAAACTCCACATTATTCTCAGACTGCTTCTAGAATTTATGTACATATGCAATCAACTTCACTTTCAATAAGATTGTGATTTTAACAGAAATTTTTGTCAGAAATATTCTTGAGTGTTTCAACAAGGTTAAAATACCATATTTAACATGGTATCAATTCTGTGTATTGGGAGATGCCAGCTACATATATTTGTACATACTTGTAACAGGCAAATATCCTAAGTCAAAACTGAATTAATGTAGCAATGAAAATATGGAAACAATTTTTTCATGAGTCAACAAATTGATTTACATTTATTTAAAATTAAAATAGTGAATAGCTCCCTCTATGTTTTATGTAAAAAAGGGGAGATGAAAACCAATTTTCATTTTCCCTTGAGCAATTCTTCATCATTACTTTAGAAATATTTTTAAGAAATTCAAAATTATATATATAAGTACTAGAATATAATCTTAAAAGTAAAGTCTTAAGAAATGCAAATTCTTGTTACTTCTATTTTAGTTCATCAGCCCATTTTACAAAGCCTCCTCTTACCTTGAAGAATATTGCTTTTGGGATTCTGGTTCTATGCCAGTCTAATGTATTGACAGAACAGCTTGCTTTTCTTCCTTGGAATTTCTAGATACAGTGTCAGAATTAAACTTCTCTTTTACCAACCATTTTACTGCACTGGAGGTGCAGGTGTGATAATCACTAAAGGCAGGGTTATTAATAATGACATATTCAGCTACTGCCTAGGTGAAGATGGATGGCTGGTGGAGGGGGTTTGCTTTTTTGTTTTTTGGTTCTGTGTTTTTGAGGGTTTGAGTTTGTTTATTTATTTGGTTCTGGCAGTTTTTGGTTGATTGTGCTTTGGTTTTGTTGGTTTGGTTTCTGGTTTTGTTTTTGTTTCAGTAGATTTTGTTGTTTTTCTTTAATAAATTTTAAACACCTCACGGAATAATCAGTGGCCAAACATGGTACTGGATGTAATATGTCTGAGATCTCTTTCTATGATCAGGACTCTGAAAGTGGATACAAACAGAGTGGACATAAATATGTAGTGATAGCATCATTGATATTTCTCTTTTCTGTTTAAATATGGCTCTGTACTGAAAATTACTGTTTCATTGCAGGACCACTTCCACTGAATTTTACCAAGTACTAGTTAAATATCAAAGACAGTATGAAAGCTTTCTCAATTTTATATATCTATATATTCTGGGAATGTTAGATAAAAAAAATATGCACCTTGCAATTTTTTAATGTACAATTGTTTATCTGGGAACTTAATTGCCAGTCTTACACATCTCAAAATGAAAATGAGAACTTTATGCCTGCACGACACTACAGGAAGGTCAACAAAACTCTACAGCCAACAGAATAAAGTACTGTTGTTAAAGCTGACAAAATCAGTGTGATTCCTTTACTTGTGTCCACAGCCAAATGGGGATATAAGTGTAATGTTATTTTCTTGAGCTAAGCTCCATCCTCAAACTGAATCAAGATGCAAACAAACTTATTCCAACACTGCCTGGTGGTTACCAAAGTACTGTAAAACAGCTGACATTGATATAGCTATAATTACAGCCACAGTTTTGTGGTTCAACACATGGATCTGTATTCCCAGCTTGAGGAAGCAATGTCATTTTGTAATGTGTCATGTGTTTCTGTATTTTCATGCAATGCGTCAAAATTAGTCTAATAAAAATCCACTATTTCAGAGGCAGAATATAAAACACACAGACCCTGTGAAATAATTCCAGCTGTAGACAACTAGTTCAATTAACCTGCAAAACTAAGAGATGTTCAGTATCCACCACCTCTCTCTTAAGAATATTTGAAATTTCATATCAGCAGTCTACTAGACTGCTTTAATTTCCTTCCAAAAAAACCCTCTGCATCTTCAGAAGCAATATGAAAGTGAAGAAAAAGAAAAGGAAATTCCCAGAAATTCATAATGCCATGGAGCTGGCAAAATTCTACAAAAAGAAAAATTGGCTTCCTTAAAGATCATCATGCTCAGATAATCTGAATAAAATTTGCTTTCTCCATTCCCATTCAAGTGGAGTCTTTTTTGTAATAGTTTAAGTGGAAAAAAAAAACCTGCAAAGAGAATGAACTAGTTAAAATACTTTTTTGGTGGAGCAAGGTTTTCTACTCTGCTTACTTTAATTAAGCAGAGGTTTTTTGGTTTGTGTTTTGGGGTTTTTTTTGGTGCTTGTTCAGTGAATTCCCACTTATTGAATTCCCATTCCCCATATATATTTAATACATAAGTTCCAGGAAAAGTCACAGGCCAGCCCAAAGACAAAAAGACTGCTAAAAAGACTGTTCAACTTTACCTTAATGTCCACTATGTGCTCTGTATGATTTGTATTTCACAGCTCCAAGTTGAGTTACTGCATTTGCTTTAATCAGCTTTGTTTTCACAGGGCCAGAGGTGCTCTTTTAAAATTAATATAATGAACAAACAGGAGTGATCTCATGTTTTAGCTTGTCTCTGTAAAAGGGTTCATTAAAATTACCGGATTTATCTTGTTGAACAGGAATATACATTCTGTGCTAATACATTCTCTGCTATACGTTCCTCTGCTACATAGAGGATAGAAGAGCTACAGATAAAATAATTTAATTTATTTAAGTTCTGTCCCCTGGTATAGTTTTGTTTATTTCCACTTTTGTCCCTCAGTGTAATTAATGGTGAGAGCAGGACTTATCTCTGGGGAGTGTGGGTTGTTATCCTTGCTCTCCAGGATAACCACTTTGACTGGTTCTACAGACTATGTGCACCTCGTGGTACCTGTTGCAAGGTATTTTCTCAGCATGAGGAAGCACCAACTGTCCAAGATATTGTTAAGGGGAGCCAGCAAACAGGTCCCACACTTTCAACATAGGATTAATCAACCATTAGAGCAAGAGTAGTAGCCCAGTTTTCACCTTAGGCTATCTGAACTTCCAAATACTTCCAATACAGGGTTATCCAAACCCTGAGATTATAATGAACCTGCAAAATAAGTTTTTATAGGACTTGAGTTTGATGGGAATTCTATAAAATGTATGCAGAGGAATTTTATAATTTTTGAAAAGACCAAGTATTTCTTTCAGCCTATTGTTTTAAGGTAACCAAAAAAAAAAAAAACCCAAACCAAACCAAAAAGTTTACTCTAAGGTTTTTTTCATACTTTTGATATCATTTTACATCCGTGTTTTTAGCTCATGCAGCTATGTATATCACTGCTGTATACCACTTCCAAGATCTGTGAAGTATTTCCTAAAAATGCATGTTCCACTTTAAAATGCCTCACAGAGTAATTGCAGGTTTATGTACAGTTTGCTTGAAATCTACAAATGAACCAAAGACCAAGAAGCATACTCAATCACATCCTTAGTAAGACTGGATTCTGCTGCATCTAGACATCAAAGTCAGCCTGACACACCACAGGGTCTGTGCAGGTAGGAAAAACCTGCCCTGCGGCAACTGTGCTGCCTGTTCAAAGGACTCTGTCTCACAGCAGCAGTAAAACATTTCACAATAGGAGGAATATTTGTAGGATTGCTCCTTGTCCACACCAAACTCATATCACCACTAATGCTTTGACATTCTGTTGGCACATAGTGGCAAGGTCCACTTTGGGGCTGCTGTTGAAATGGATTACCTTATAGTGGCACAGTCCTCTGTTTTCTTACTGCATCTCTTCAAGTCCCCTTTAATTGCTCTCAGGCAGAGCTTAGAGTAGCTTTACAGTTAAACATTTTCTGAAGTCAACTGTTGAATGTTTTTCTTTTCAGGGTGTGCCAAAGGTGCTCAATGTATACTTTATTCATAGTATAAAACTGATTTCTGCAATTATGGTCACCAGATTCTTTCAGGGTGAGGGAGGGGTTTTTCTTGATATACTCCCATGCAATGCTAGTAATCTTTATGATCAAATAGTCTTTGGAAAGTTTCCTGTGGCGAGTAGGCTTAAGGTTTTAATGACTTCCTAACTCCCATGGAACAGCTTTTCATCCCATCCTATAGAATTTATGAAAGAGCTTCCCTATATGAAAGCATGAAGTCTGATGGCGCTGTTATTTTTGTCATCATGTTTGTATCAATTGAAGCGACATGAAATTAATTAATTCTATGGTAAACACATTATCAGTCTGCTTTGGAAACATTTAATAATTCTGTTGGTTCACTTTATAAATGGTAGGTGATTTTACAAAGTATAGTGGGAAGGAAATTCAAGGGTTTTTTGCATGGAGAGTGGGACCTTCGGACAAAGTTTATTAAAAAGATCTGTCACCAAGTCTAAAGGGCAGAAAGACCTCCTCTGTGTATTTAAACTCCTTCTCAGAAAGGGGTATAAAAGAAAGTGAATCCTTCCTTAGCTTCAGATTTTGACAATAGTTTAAGTTCAAGGAAGTTATAGGGATGTATGTGAATCACTTTCTCCTGCAAATTCTAGTGATGGCAAATCAGATAATTTATTAGAATGAATTATTTATTAAACAGACAAAAGATAACAGATGCAAGATCCTAATCAGAATTACTTACTACATGTATAACACTAAAAAGAGCTACTATTATTTTACAGAATAACATAAAACACAGCGTGACATTAAGGTGCATATATTAAAGCTAGCAAAAGAAATAGGGTTAATTAAGAGTCAAATGTAACTTACCACAGAAATTATGATAATGAACACAGATTCCTTCAGTGAAACCCTGCAAGTAACTGTGATGCAGGTGACCCTACTCATGGGAGGAATTCCACACATTTCCAGGAAAATGTATAGAAGATTTCTATTTGGTGGAAGTTTGCTGTGGCTTTTATCATTGTAAAGTAAATGCCTGTCAGTCAAAAATCCAGTTTATCTTGTCAAATCTCACTTCAAAAGTAGGATGTTTTTGGCAGCTGGGAGATACCGGAGCGCTGCTGGCCCCATGGCACCAAAGTAACTCGCTGCAAGATGGCTCGTCTCATTTGGGTTATCTCACAGGTCAACAAGCAGCAATTAAATTCTTGTAGGGGGTGAGATGCCCTGCTACAAGCTTACAATCTCTGTGTCTCAGAAAATTAGATGTAGAATTTGACCGTGAGTCCACAGCAATTTCTACAAGCTACTGATGTCCTTACATGCTCTCAGCATTTATCAACTATTTATGTTTTAATACAAATGTTTTGTGAAAGGTAAATCTTGAATCCATATTTCACCATGATTAGAAAGAACCTTCAAAAATCTCTAAAGGATTGTCTTGCTCTATCTGCTCTCAACATGAACGAGGTTAGTGGTTTTTAAGGAAAATTTAGAGACATGTAAAGTTAAAATCACAGTTACTTTCAAAGAAAGGTCAATAGCAGCGGAGCCAATTGACTCATGAAATCATCCACTTTACCTGTTCTAGAATCTGGATATATTCTTAGTTAAAATATTGTAGTGACTTCTTTTTTCTGATTCTATTTTTTTTCCCAAAAACATAAGGTGACTTTGAGCATAGGGATATAATCTCAAGTAAAACATTAAATGTTAAACTAGAGAAAAGAAAAAAGAAAGGAGAAAGGAAGGTGAAAAAATAGTTTTCAAAGTACAAAAATAGTTTTGCTTTAAAATATTAATAAATTTTTAAAATTCTGTATGAGGTTCAAGGATCTTCTGAGCACAGTCATGCGAAATTATTTTCTGTATGAGTAGAGTTACTATACTTAAATGAAACTGAAGAACATGTAGATTTTCATACCACTTGTGTCAGAGAAGGTAGCTCTTACTTTATTTTATAATAACTATAGCATAGTAGAGAGCCAATAACTATTTTTATTATCACAATTTTTAAAAAAACATTCAAAGTATTCTTTTTTCATTTTAAGGAGTCCATCATATTATTTTTATGAAAAATATATTGTACATGACATAGCAGTTCTTTCCTTGTCAGGAAACCTAGTTCAGGACAGGAAGAAGTGCAAGAGAAGTAATACATGGACTGTGAAGAAGGGACCAGGTGTTAAAGTGCCATCCCTGTCTCCAGATTGTGATACCAATTCAGTCTGGGTCTTGAGGTCTTCTGCGCTACATCTAAATGTGAAGTTGGATTCATGAGTGCAGGCGTCAATATTTATTCTTACCTATACTCCCTCTAAACAAGAAGTATAAGCAGTTATTCTCTAAGACCAGGAAGTCTCTGCTAGGACCTAACAGTAGTTTACAAAGCTATTTTTACCTAGGAGAAAATGTAACTTGCAAGATAGTCATATACTTTGTGATCCCTGCTGCAGCCCTTAACTTTTCAAGGTACCTTTGACGTGATTCAGAGAGTCATGATGTATTTATAATTATGATGCCTATTGCAAATAAAAAGTAAGTAGCGAGTTGTTTCTGTTTTTCCTCTGGGACAGAACAGAGACACAAAACAGACTATCAGGTTTCTCCACAGACATGCATGATAAACCAAATTTTTGTGGAGAATCATAAAAAACCTCTTAGGCATATTGGAAAAATCATATTATTGTCAAGAAAACTAGAATTCCCTAATCAAATTTCATTATACAATGAAATTTACTGAAAAAAAAAGTGTACTTAACAGATTGTGAATTAGGGATCTGCAATGTCTTCTGCTAAATAATTTCATTTCAACATTTTTAAGGTGTATTTACAATACAGTCTAGTTAACTTTCAGGCATAAAAATACTGTACTGTACTCTGCATTCAGCTACTTATTCCTCACTAATATACTCAACACTGGGTAGAGTGAGAGATTCATAGGAGAAATTAATTCGTGAATACATCAAGAAGGGAAATTCAGTATTACACTTAATTGGAAATACAACATTTTTCTATTTTTTTTTAATTCAATCTGAGTAGATGAACTGCTCTTGACTTCTTCAGCCAAACAGGAGATGGAAAGAATGCCAGGTGGTGAATATATTTAGTCAACAAATATGAAGTCCAAACACTTGTCTGCAAGCCACCTCCATACCTATATGTAAAAATGAAGCATTTTTAAAATTACTTTAAATACTGAACACATTTTATGGAAATCATGAAGGTCACATAGCCCTTCCTCTTTTTCAGTTGTAGCACCAAATAGTCTAGAAATTATCCTGTCATATCTTCTTAGAGAGATTTTCCATTGGTATAAGAAATAGTGTTTAATGTTGTATATATTAAACATGTTGAGAGCCAAAACACTATGAGAGCCAAAAAAAGGCTAAGGTAGAAGAATTGACACTATCTCTGGAGCATGTAAATGCAGAACTGTGACTCACCAAGCAGAGTTTTGAGACACCAAATATTTATTAATATTCACTGAGCAATATTCACCTGGAACACTTGAGAAGCTCAGCCTTTGGTGTTTCCTGTATCTCACAGAGATATTGTTTTCCACTGAAACTTTGAGTTATTGTAACAGTTCAGTGTTGGAACATATTTTTCCATTATACTATTTCTGAGTATTGTATAAGTTTTCCTTTGGATAAAATTCATAAGCAAGTCCCAAATTTAGGCCTGTTCTGTGCTGTTTGTTTGGAGCATTAGGACACTGAATCAGACTCTTTGCTATACACAGATACACAGAATGATGAGGTTGGAAGAGACCTCCAAAGTCATTGAGTCCAACCCATGCCCTAACACCTCTACTAAACCATGGCGCTGACTGCCACATTCTGTCTTTTTTTAAATACATCCAGGGATTGTGACTCCACCACCTCCCTGGGCAGACCATTCCAGTACTTTATTATTCTTTCAATGAAAAGCTTTTTCTTAATATCCAACCTATATTTCCCTTGGTGCAGCTTGAGACTGTGCCCTCTCATTCTGTCAGTTACTGCCTGGAGAAAGAGACCAACCCTCACCTGATGACACCTAACATTCAGGAAGCTGTAGAGAGTGATAAGGTCACCTCTGAGTCTCCTTTTCTCCGGGCCAAACAACCCCAGCTCCCTCCAAGAGATCAACACATGCTCCCAGCTTAGTATTGTCTGCAAATTTACTAATGAAAGACTCAATACTCCCATCCATGACATCAATGAAGATACTGAACAGAGCTGACCCCAGCACAGACCCCTGAGGGACACCACTGAGGGACATCCCCAGCTGGATGCAGCACCGTTCACCACCACTCTCAGGGCCCGGCCATCCAGCCAGTTCCTAACCCAGCAAAGAGTGCTCCTGTCCAAGCCATGGGCCGCCAGCTTTTCCAGGAGTGTGCTGTGGGAGACAGTGTCAAAGGCCTTGCTAAAGTCCAAATAGACAACATCCACAGCCCTTCCTGCATCCACCAGGTGGGTCACCTGGTCATAAAAGGAGATCAGGTTGGTCAAACATGACCTACCCCTCCTAAACCCATGCTGGCTGGGCCTGAGACCCTTTTAAGTGCTGCATGATGACACTCAGTATAAGATGTTCCATTATCTTACTGGGTACTGAGGTCAGGCTAACTGGCCTACAATTACCAGGATCCTCCTTCCTACCCTTTTGGTTAATGAGTATCACATTGGCCAGCTTCCAGTCATCTGGAACCTCACCAGTGAGCCAGGACTGTTGGTAAATGACGGAAAGCAGCTTTGCAAGCTCATCTGCCATCTCCCTCATCACCCTGGAATGGAGCCCATCTGGGCCCATAGATCTGTGAACATCCAAGTAGTTTAGCAGTTCTCTGACTGCCTCCTCCTGGATAACAGGGGGACCATGCTGCTCCCTGACACCAACCCAGGAGGACAGTTGTCCTGAGGACAGGCCATCTTCTCCCTAAAGTCTGAGGCAAAGAAGGCATTAAGCACTTCTGCCTTCTCTTCATTTGCTGTTACTAAGTTCTCTTCCTCATTCAATAAGGAACAAAGGCTGGTCCTACCCTTCCTTTTACCATTACTATATTTGTATAACATTTTATATTATCCTTTACAAAAGTTGCCAAATTAAGTTCAAACTGAGCTTTGGCCTCCCTAATTTTTTTCCTACATGCCCTAGCAACTCCCTTAAATATTTCCTGAGAAACCTGACCCTCCTTCCAAAGATGATACATCCTCCTTTTATTTCTAAATTCCTTCAAAACCTCATTGCCCATTCAGGCTGGACATTTGCCTCATCAACTCATCTTCCAGCACGCAGGGACAGTCTGTTCCTGTGTCCTCAAGATCTCTGTTTTGAAGCACGCCCACCTTTCTTGGACTCCTTTGTTCTTAATGGCTGCTTCCCAAGGAACTCTCTGATTAAGTCTCTTAAATAGGTCAAAGTCTGCCCTCTGGAAGTCCAGTGTAAAAGTCGTATTGATGTTCCTCCTGATTTCACCAAATATTGAGAACTCTACAATTTCATGATCACTGCGCCCCAAGCAGCCTCCAACCACCACATCTCCCACCAGCCCGTCTATTTGTGAACAGGTCTAACACAGTCCCTCCCCTGGCGGACTCACTCACGAGCTGCAACAGAAAGTTGTCCTCCACACACTCTAAAATCTTCCTGGACTGCCTTTTTTCTGCTGTGTTGAGTTCCCAGCAGATTTCTGGTAGGTTAAAGTCACCTACAAGAACAAGGGCTGGTGATCCTGAAACATTCTCCTGCTGCTTATAGAATAAGTTGTCCACCTTTTCTTCCTGGCTAGGTGGGCAATAACACACTCCCAGTAGGATGTCAGCCTTGTTGGCCTTCCCCTTCATTTTCAGTCATAGGCATTCAGCTCCATCATCCTTAGTTTCAATACCCATGGCATCAAAAGCCTCCCTAATATAAAGAGCCACCCCTCCACCTCTTCCCGCTTTCCTGTCCCTCCTGAAGAGCCTTTAGCCATCCAGTCCAAGGCTCCAGCTATGCAAGTCGTCCCACCACATTTTCGTGATGATGATTACATCGTAGCTTTGCTGCTGCACCATGGCTTCCAGCAATTCTGGTTTGTTACCCATGCTACAGGCATTAGTGCACAGGCACCTCAGCTTGGCTACTGATTTCACCCCTAACTCAGGCTTAGCACCCTTGGGCCTGTTTCCAGACAGCCCAGCTGCATCCTCTGCCCCCTTCAAACCTAGTTTAAAACCCCCTCAATGAGTTTTGCCAGTTCATGAGTTAAATTCTTCTGCCCTTAACACAGAGGTGCAGCCCAATATAACTGGATAAATAAACCAAGCTCAGAACATCTGGTGCTTTCTTTTTTGGAGATTTAATTTACAATCTACTTTGGAAAGAAAATGTAATGGTGTTTCATAAATGGGTACTACCCTGCACTAGGAAAGGATTCAAGGTACTCTTCCATACTCACCATTGCCTCTTTAGTTTGCTGTAGCTAGCTTTAATTTGAACAAGTTAGTTGCTGGTAAGTTTTCCCTCAGTTAATTGTTTCTTTCTGATTGCCTAGTTGTCCTAGATGCACTCTCTATACACCTTTCATAGGGTTTAGGATTGCACCCTGAGGTCTCAGAGTGTAACTACTAGAAACTGTGATATACAGAGTTGCAGACTCCAGGTATTTTGCTTTACTGCAAATTGGCCAACTGGCCCAAAGTTCTCATTTTTAGAAAAAAAATCTAGTTTACAGGTAAGAAATAGGTTGAGGATGTGCAATATTCTCATTACAGCAGCATCCCTGGTAAATAAATACCCCTATCACTTTTTATTTGAAAAGCCCAGTATGGAATACTTGTCATGAAGAAACAGTGTCAACAGAGTCAGGAATGAGGTAGCTTGCATGTATGTGTGTAATAAGATCTTTATCGTTAGATTTGTTCATTACAGTGGAGTTGTTTCTATACAAAATCCTTTAATTTGTTTGATTGCAAAATATATCATCCACTCCTTGTGACAGTACTTGCCAAAAGACTGTACTGAAGTTCACTACTATAATTACTACACAGTTACTAGAGATGTCCTAATGTGTATGGGACCCATTCTAAAGTGTTCCCTACAAGACAATCTCCATTCTTTTCAAAAGTAAGGCTCACGTTGGTACACAATTATACTGACTTCACCTGCACCATGCCTAGAATAAAACAGAGGAAGAACAGATGCAAATTTGTCTTAACCCCTTACTATTATACTGAAGAGCAGTATCATCTTTTTAACTATCTTTATAGCACTATGATTATGACTTTAAAGAAGGGCAGAGTATTGATTAACTTCCATAACCGACATGGAAACAAATCAGAGGAATATTAATTGCTGAGGAACCTTCATAAATTGAAGTGGAATTGCACAGCCTGCAAAGAAGATTAAGGGCTGCTTTTCTCTCTGTTTTTCTACTTCTGAAATTCTATTAGTATGGTGTGAAAAGCGATAGCTTCTGGTATCCACAGAGAATACTTTCATTTTTTTCAATCATGTAAATTTCATTTGTTCAGACATCTATAACAAGACAGAGGTAGCTTACAATAATTTACATTTCAATCTCCCAAATGCATGTGAAGTGGAAAACAGTTCTGTGACAATAAAATTTTATTAGCTGAGCTAAGTGTAATTTACA
This sequence comes from Cyanoderma ruficeps, assembly GCA_008694505.1. Lineage (NCBI taxonomy): Eukaryota > Metazoa > Chordata > Aves > Passeriformes > Timaliidae > Cyanoderma > Cyanoderma ruficeps. Next base: position 162,849 of record VZDJ01000232.1, read on the forward strand.
GTTAATATATGAAAAACTTCTCAGTTCACTTCATTCTGTCTGATAAGGCAGAAAGAGCAATATATTAACATAATGGATCTGTGAAGTGGTTAACACTGTTTACTCAACATGTCTATTACACATGGAATTTTAATTTGAGGCTTTTTCAAGGAAAGTGACACCAAAAATTGACAGTCATTGATCTGGCAGCAAGGTGATTTAACTGTTTTTACATAAAATAAAGATCAAAATCCAATTAAACTTGACTTGCTAGCTGAACTATTTATCATTTACAGAATGGTGGGGGATGACTACCGCCACATAATTTAGGAGTAATTTAGGAAAGGGAGAACCCCTTGTTTTCCAGGTTATCTGCAGATACTGCAGACCCTAGGCATCTAGGGCATCGAGGCATCTAGGGCATCTAGGCCTCCATCTTCTTAGCTGTATGTCCAGATCCCCAGGAGTACTTTACAGATAATATTTCAGAATAACCAATTAGGCATTATGAGTCTGGTAAGCCACCATGTGCACCCACAGCATGGTTACCCTCTAGGTCTGGTCACAACTGAGATCCCAGAAGGGCAAATAACATGGACTACACTACAAATCTGGGCGTATTCAATAATATTCCACGTTTGAAAAAAATGTGAGTAGTACATTATTTTATTAGAATAAGGTTCAAAAATTGCTATTGATAAATGCATATAAATGGTATTAGAAAGGGTTGTCAATAGTATTACATTGGTATAAGCTTTTTCAAAAGGTATCCCTGTATACGGTATATTGCCCATCAATATGTCAGGATACAAATTGAGTCTTCTGTGATCTTCTCTGAACTTACTCTACGTTGAGGGTTGGGAAAAGATAAAGTTCAAACTGATTTAATTTCATTATTGTGTGGAGTTTGGAGTGACTTTAGTCTTAAATACAAAGCATGTACATGTTTCCCTCCATCAGCATGTGCAAGGATATGAAAATTAACGTGTATTTTTGAGTCAATTAAAAAAATAGCTTTTCGTCACTGGTTTGGACATTCCTTTGACTCAGTTCCTATTTAGTTGTATTATTTAAACAAAGCCTAAGTACAAGACCTCTGTGCCTTTACTTCCATTGTTTAATATTCTCTCTCAGGGCAGTACATCAAGCTTCCTCCTGCTCCTAAGGTTAGCAATTTTTCTCTGGTTGCCAACTTCTTCTTGGTGAGATTTTTTTTTTCCGGTATTTTTCCACAACTCTTAATAAGTGTTCAGACCATACTTTGGTATGATGAAATCAGACTGCTTAGATATAATACACTGTAAAGATATTATCTTTTATTTTCTCTTTATTGTTTGCAGACAGTAGATACTAGGTATGCATACTGAACAGGAGTAGCTAACATTTAGCAACATGGCTGAAATCCTACATTTTCTAAGGAAAATCAAGGTGACTAAAAAAAGCTCATAGTCAACCTTTCAAAAGCAGTGGTTCCCACAAAAAGATTTTTTTCAATAAAGTAATAATAATTTAATAACAAAGTTTGCCTCTAAATTTAATATTAAATTTAGGTTATTGAACTGCTACAAAACCAGTTTTATAACATATGCCATGCATATAATCCTTGAAAATTGTACTTTCTGAGCCAATGTGCAACTTAGCTCCCTGTATATATTCAGACACTCTCTGCTTACCACACTGATGTTCTAGTAGGGAACAATTAGTGGAGAAAGTTACAGGAGATAAGGCAGAAACAGCCCAACTCATTGCAAAAGTAAGAGATCCATCTATATTTAAAAGGTTACGTACAGCATAGGTTTCAACTACTCAGGTTCAAAATAACTTAAAGGATATAGGATTGAGAGCTTAGTAATAAAATTATATCTAACACTCTTCCTAAATTAAATGGTAAATTTCATTGTTGGTAATTTCAGCATGAAATATTACTTAGAATTCATGCTCTCAGTTACTGCTTCCTATTATTACTTAGTTACAACTTTTTTTGGGGGGGGGGATAAGGTTACTCTTATGAATTATGAAAATGGATAACTACTGCCCAATTTTTAGAGCAATTTCATAAGGATACTTGTTTCTCATGTCTTTCTATCATCACAGGAACTTACATGACAGGTTTTTTGTGCAGTCTGTATGATTTGTGGGAATGTTATCCTTCTAACTGATATGTAGTCAACACAAACTGCAGACTTGTCAATGCTCTTCAAGCACCACATTTCCTATAAACATATTTGCATTTATTTCCCAGACTGTTGATTTATACAATAAAAAGGAATGATTTAAGGTGAAAGAAATATATGCCAGAAGTTATTGCAAATATTACAAACCCATTTCATATATACTAAGAACGCAGTAGATCATGGAAGCTATAATAAAGACAAAAAATATTCTTATAATCCCTTTTTTTGTCTGGATTTGTCTTCCAAAAATGCTTATTTTTTTCCTTCTTTTCCCACTTGAAAGGGTTTGGCATTTAGCCCTTTAATGTTCATAAAGATACAGGTTTTCTGCAGTGAAATATTTCTGTTTGGAATATGTCTTCTAGGGAAAGGAGTTGAAAACTTTGGAAATTCATCTCTCAAGAAAATGCATGTATATGGACAAGGAAAGATCATGTGGCAGTAAACCAGGATGGAATTTTTTTAGCAGCCTCTGGCCATAAGGGTATTTTCCTTTCCCCTGAATGGTGAGCTCATTTGCTGTCTGTTGGCAATGCTCTTTGTTAGGGTGTGGTGGAGGTGGGAGGCAGCAGAGACCCTCCTCTCAAATTCCTCCAGGACTGTTCTGGCTGAGGGGAGCACAGTGCTGCTCTGCAAAGCTGCAGCACACTCCTGTTTCCTCTTATTTGTCACTGTTCTCGTTAAGGCCTCCGGGGTGACTGACCTTTTGTACTGCCCATGCTAAAACCGCTCTGAAGTGATACAGCCAACTCCAAACCCCAAATGTTTGCTCGTTACCTTCTTAACTCAGATGGCAAATGTAAATAGCTGCTATGTCACCAGAGAGACTAATGTATGAAAACAAATTAAACCTGATAACCCATTGCTGGACCAAGTCAGACCCTTCACTTTACATCAAGAGAATAATGCATCAGGAAATGTATGAGAGCACTTGGCAAGTCTAAGGGGTTTTGTTAACATTTCACCAGTTCTATTTAGAGGATTTTTTTCCCTAGCAAAGGTATGCCACTAGTGACAAGCTATGTGTTCCAGAAACTACATGTATGTTGCCAGCCTAAAAACATCAGATCTCAAGCTTATGAGATCTGGCTTATTCTACATTAAGACTCAGGCAAAAGAAAATGTTCTGATTTGTGGGTAAAGCTTGAAAAGCCTACTGATGACTCATCTGGAAGAAGCCACTGAAAAAATTACACAACCCATGCAGGAACTGTGGCATCCTCGGTACATTTATATGCTATTACCAGTGCATATTAGCAATGAGGAAGGGATAAGGACTTTATTCATGCCTTAAAACATGTCTTCAGAATGCTTCACCTGATACAAGAGATGGTCTATTTTGACTCTTCCTGTGTTTATTCTTACAAGGTAGGTATATATTTGTTTTCAGACTGATTCATCACTTGCAATGTTCTTCACTTTCGGAGTTCCATCTTCACTATGCATTTACAGCAGGATTTATCAGATATTTTTACAAAAATGGAAGAAATTAGACATTAGAAGAGAACTCACAAACAGATCAAATTGTTTTGTTGTCAGGCAGCTAGGCTTAAAGATTCAGAAGAGAAATATTTTATTTGATTCCACCTTAGGTTAATCTGACACTTTTCCTCTGCATCTTCCATTCTGATGGAAATAGAAACAGAATTTTGCAGATCTGGAAGAAAATTGCTGCATGAACGTCCTTATCTCTTCGCTTTTTTATAGAATTTTTACCATGAACTTGCTTAAAAATTCATGGCACTGTAATTATTGAAAAAAATGCATTACATCTTATGCACATCAAAGATTAGAGTAATTCACTCCTACATATCTTATTGTACTCCTACATATTTCACTTGCAGTAGACTTTGTCATTATAACAGCAAAGCAAGGTTTTCTATCAGCAAGTCAATGGTCCTGAGGATATAATATCCACCTTTAACTTTTTTATCTCAGAGATTTCTATACCTATTAAAAATACTTTTTGTTTCTTAAAAACAGCTATAAGGTTGTTATGTACTGAAGTGTCCATGGATTATGATTGCTTCCTTTCTGAAACAGGATCTATTACTCCCTGTTTTATAGAACTATGGCTATCGGCCATTACAGCGCTACATGTTAAATAAAAGTTTCTATATTCAACTCCACAATTTTTCACCTTCATTGGTAAGATGCAGCATTGACATAAAGGCATTGACATATTTTCTTCAAATTTTAATTCACAAGCTGGAGGTTTAGGAGGTGGGAGATACAAAGGCATTGTGAGTGTCAATAAGTTGTTTCTACTCTGCACTACTGAATACTTCTGATAGCAAAACAATCACTTTACATGACTTTAGTTCTATAAGAGACTTCTCAGAAAGAGGTAGCTATTCATAATGACATTACATATTCTTGCTGGTTTCAAGAAAAAAAATGGTACTCAGTCATTTCTGTGAAGATAATTTCAGATTCAAGATAAAAAACAACAGACTTATAACACCAGCTTGCTTGCATTTCATTGTAGCAAATATGACTTGACAAATAAATCTGTTATGTATGAGATTTATGCATTTCATCTGAAGATATTGAAAAATCATATTAACATAGGTGTATTACTATTAGCTAATAATTTCTAACTTCTCTTGGAACAATTTCTTGTAGAATTGATAAGTGTAAAGGAGCATGTCTTAAAGAAATGTGACACAGCTCAGTTTTAGTAGAAATCCAACACTCAATGTGCAACAAGCTAAAGACGCAATTTTGCTGGTATTGCTGAAGAACGCAAAGCAATGTTTCCAAAACTGTCTGCAAGACAGAGTCTGTCTGACAAAATGTTTCAAGGACAGAAGGCTCGAGAAAGTGCATACAAACAAGAAGCTGACAATGGAATTCGGGTGATGGGAATGAGGAACGCGCATGTGAGAAAATTAGTGAAGAGAGAGTGGTAATAAACTGGAAAAAGATTGATAGGTGCAAAACTTCAGTATGGCAAAGAATAAGGAACTACCAAGGCTTCTGAAAGTGGGGGACCCTTACAGACCCTTGAAATGTAGCTAATAATATCTCAGCAGGCAACCGTGGGGCTGACCAAGGGAGGCCGTGTAGAAGTGAGAGTGTAAAGATGTCTGAGTTTATAACTGTGATGGGTTTTTCCTTTTCATTCATAAAATTCTACCAATAAATGTTGTACAATGACCCAAGTGTGATTCTTCTTTTCGACACAGCAAACTTCAGATGTTTTAGAGTGATGCTATTATATCAGAATGATCGAGAAAACAATGACAATTTCAATCTTAATTCTCAGATTTTAAGATGTTATTATTCTAACTGGAAACTCATTTCTGACAACCCAGGAGGCATTCTTTCCTCACACTTCCAAGCTGGTTTGAATGAATATGAGCAGGAATTTGGAACTTTCTGAACAACAGAAGGCTTCCAGCTGGTAACTGATAGAAATAGATTCTCAGCCAAAACAGGAAGAACAGAAAGAAGCCAAAATTTGGGGGACTATATATTAGTACAGCATGCATTACCCATATGTTTGCATACACAAAGATAAATCTGCACAGAGGAATTCAGTCAATATTAACATAATCTAGGTAAGTGAAAAAAAAAAAGTTCTGTAATAAAAATGGAATGTTCTGTGATACAACAACTGTCATTGAACATACCCATCTCCTGAGTTATTCTCCATTTCAAAATAAAATTCAGGATTCAGAGGATCAGAATGAATGAGTAAATTGGGACTTCTAAAGCACATTGTGATGATGTCCTGACACAAGAAAAGTTTTGAATAAAAACTTTCTTCAGTTGGACAGCTGTATTTTTTGGATTATGTCAGCCTTATATAACTGGGAATATTACACATCAATTACAGATGAAAAGATGTTAATTAATTATGCTACAAAAACACATGACATTTTGGGCTTTGTATATTTCCTCCAATATTTGTTATACTTTGTTACAAGTTAACATCTTCAGTATTTCTCACATAAATAACCAGTGTGCTGTGTACAACATAAACAAAACCCCATTATCAAGCAGTTGTGCTTTGCACAAACATGAGCTTCTCCTCCACACCAGACCTGAACCAAATGTTTAGTAAAACAGCTGATAACCTTTTACAAGTAACTTATTCAAAAAACTTTTTCTTTTTTTTTTTTTTGAGTCTTTTTGCAGCTGAAGGTGATTTCTTCATTAACATACCAGTCAGTGGTTAATACTCCCTAAATATATAAATTTTATTGACTGAAAAAAACCCATGTTCAGGTGTCATTCTAGAAGGCACTGGCTACTGCAACAGAAGAAAAAACAACATACTTCAGAAAAACAACAGAGGCACAGAAAGTGGAGTCATACTCAATTCTCTATGCATATAGTGTTCCTGATTTTTATGAGAGCTTTTTTGGTCATTTTTGCTAGTTCTTAGGGCAATTGGAATTCTGGTTTTGTTAAAACAATAAGAATTCACTTCACCAACATGATAGAAAGTCACTAATACTATATGACTTTTATCACATTACTACCTTTTTCATGGCATTAGAAACTCAGTAGAGGACAGGAAAGTCACAGATCCTACAGCAAAGTCCCTAATAGAAAATAGCAGTTGCTAGTGTGCTATGAAAGATGTATTATTTCACAAGACCTAGAGCTTTATTTGTTATATTACCTATTTTTGGTCCAATCATAAATAACTGATGCTTTTTTTGATGGGGGGAGGTGTTTTGAGAAATAAGGTTTAGGTTTTTGAAACCCCTTTTTTTGAGTTTAAGCCACAATGCAAAAAATTGTCATTATAATAAGTAGTTATGTCCTTTCTTACTTTAAAGACTTTAGTCTAAAGAAGTAGGGCCTGATCTAAAGACTGCCTAGACATTTTAGTTTTGTACATTTAATCCTTTCATAAATATATGACATAGACAAAGGTTTAATAAAGCCCACTGTGACAGATCCAAAAAGAGAGGTGCTTATGTGACTTCAGCTTCCATATTCATATTTACTTCAAAATAACCTTCAAAAGTTATCTAATTTGATATCAGTCATAGAGGGTTTTCAAGTCATTTTCCTAATACCCTGATTGAGCCTTTGGGGAAGGGCTGAGGGGAAGAAAAAAAATTGCATTTAAAAAACTTTTTTGCCTATCCTAATGCAAGATTATTATTATCTAAATTAATTTTGTTAAAACTAGGACAGAGTTTTCTTTTTGGTTAAATCTGGGTTAATTTCATCATTAAAAACAACCTGTTACAAAAAATATCTAGAGAACTTATTGACGTATTTTCCAGCTTAAAACTTTTTAAAAGATATTAAATCCATCTGTTGTAAAATACCTACTTATTGAGAAGTAAGTTATATGTACAATTGAAACTATGGAACTGTGATAATTATCAAAGAGCCAGAACTACGACATCAATATCCTGAATAATAACCCTCAAAATTGAAAATAAACTGCAATTAACAGACAAAATATTTAAAAACACAAATATTAAATCTCTATGCATATATTCTTCTGTAACAAGTGGATACACTTTCATCTGGTGTCAAGACACTGACACTAAAGATTTTTTCTTAGAGAGTGGATACTCAGCCTCTTGCAGAGTTATTTAGCCATTAGAAAGATTATGGGCTTTGACAAGACACAAATCTGATCCAGAATAAAAATTCTCCTGCCATTTACAGGAGAAATGCTGTGCTTCTGGAACAATACTCTCAGACCTCAATGATTTGTTGACAGTGTGCTTTCCATCCCAGGCACTGTCAATATACAACTTACTAACTCTCAAAGGAGAAGACAGTTTGAAGTGTCATAAGTCTCAAGCTCTGCATTGTGTGTCAATTAGTTCATATTTATGCAGCTGTATGAATCAAGCTGGCTTCTGGTCACAATTACCAGCTTTTTTATCTTGAAGTCATGGGTATGATTCATACTAGAACATTTCCTGTGAAGCTCTGCAGAGGGAAAAAAGTGTTGTCTACCCATTTGTTACCACCAATTGCTTAGAAAGACATTTTTTATTAGCATTCCAGAAGTAGACTAGTTTCAGATTGGTAATTATTTGATATTCTGGTATTAATTTTTCAACTACAATTTCAATGCAACAATTTGTTTAGCCATTGATATTATCCTATCACCTTAAGATCACAAATTTAACTGAACATTTCATTTGAAAACATTAAGTGGTTAAGCTTTTAAGGAATGGTTTGTACATTTCAGTCAAGTCAGTGGTTAATTACTCTATTAATAGAAATCCTGATTTGAATTCCACATTTTGCTTATTTAGTTTGGCAAGAATATTGCACAAAAATGGAAACACATGTTTTCCTGACAGTGGCGTTCTAATCCCAGTAGTCCCAGAGTGCATTGTGAAATGCAGTCAATCATGTGGTGGTCAAACAACTACTTAGAGATGGTCCTTGGTCTTCCCATTGTACTGGTCTTTCTGTTGAGTGAAAGGTTCAGAAAGGCTCAGATCTGTACTGAGGATCTCACCAATAACCATGGAATACTTTTTTACCCAGAACATATGATTAAAGAACGATACTATTTAGAGAAGATGACCAGTGCCCAACACCAGATATATATTCTTCCCAGAATCCATGGTATTTTGATCAAAAATTTGTTTGGTAATCAAATATTGCAGATTTCAAAAGGAAATAGCACATTGTTGTGCTACAGAAACAAAGATAAAACCACCCAACCCCTGCCCCCGTGATATCAGTCCCTTCAATGCTGTAGACTGTAGAGCATCTTTGAAGCTTATTTTTCAAAACTGACTCTTGTTGACATATATAAATGTGACCTGTTTCATTAAGCTAAGCAAGCATGAGAACAGCAGAGTGAAAAATATCAATACTTTCCAATATAATTATATACATGTGTATGTGAGACTATAAACATATACTTGATGCTATAAGCATCAGATGAAAATCTACCAAAATAGTAGTAAATATGCAGTTGAATACAAACTCTACCACTCAAAAGCACACAACTACACATGTATATTGAAAAAAAAATAGAAACCAATTATGTAAGGTCAATAATGAAACTGTATGTTATTACTCTCTACTGCGTATTTGACAAATACCAGTGTCTAAATTCTCTAATTAACCTTCTGGTATACAAAAAAAAAAAAAAAACAACAACCAAAAACCCCCAAAACCAACCAACCAAACAAACAAAACCCCAAAACAAAACAAAAAAAAACCCCACTGGTTTTGTGTGTATTTTCTCCCTGTCTCAATTCTAGACATCAGGGTTTCCCCTCTATTTTCATTTCACCCAATGATTTTCCAACAAACATCAACCATTAGGCAGTAGCATTACCTCTGTCCTAATCTGTAAATCCACAGATACAAAAGAGATTTTTAGTTTCAAAATATCTGATATAAAAATATCAGATTCCTTTTGTAAGGTTATTCATGGTGTAAGAAAAATGTCCCTTACTGTAGCCAGATCCCTGATCTAAACCCGAAAAAAACACTTTTCTCTCAGAAAATCAGCAGTTCTCTATATCAATAGTTGGTGTCTTCCCTGTAGGTACTTGTTGAGATCATAGTGGTGTCTGAAACCAACACAGATAAAAATGATAGCCCTGCTGCAGCAATAATCAGGTAAATATCACCTCCAGAAACTTCAGGATAGCCTTCAGAAATAACAAGTCAGTTGGGTATAAATTGCCAGAATATTTTATAGTGTAAATAAAGTCACAAGTTAATTCTAAGGCTTAACATATCCCAAAGATTTGTGCTCCTAATGCAGTCCTTTATGATAGCTCCAGACACTTGGGCTAACTCCAGCCAATATAGCTAATTTTAAAATATGTTTGAAAACATGCCTGCATGACCAAAGAGAGATTTCTGTGGCTTAGCTAAAGTATTGTGGAGGAAGAAAATACCTCTCCTAGCAGAAAAAATTCTCTGTGAATTTATCCAATTGGTGATGCCATTAATTCTTACAGAAATGTTTGCTAAAACATTTTTACCTTCTCCACCACCAGGGGAGAATGAAAAATAAGCTGCAAAGTAGAAATTTCTGGGTAGTAGTAGTAGTCCTGATCACCTCAAAATGACAAAAAAAACCCCAACTATGCAAATACTTCTCATTTTCATGATCACAGAATCAGAGAACCACAGAATCTCCTGAGCTGGAAGGGACACACCAGGATCATCAAGTCTGAGCCCTGGCCCTGCACAGCACCGTCCCTAAGAGTCCCACCATGTGACTGAGAACATTGTCCAAATGCACCTTGAAGCCTGTCAGGGTGGTGCTGTCACCACTCCTCTGGGGAGCTTGTTCCAATGCCCAGCCACTCTGTGGGTGAAAAACCTTTTCCTGATATCTGACCTAAACCTCTAAACCTCTCCTGACACTGCTTTAGGCCATTTAGTCAAGTCCTGTCACTGGTCACAAGAGAGAAGAGGTTTGCAGCTGCCTCTCTTCAGCTCCTGTGGAAGTTGCAGATTGTGATGAGGTCTCTCTGCAGGGCCTTTCTCAGCTTGAGGGAGTTCACAGTTCCCCCACAGTTCTTTGATCTTACTTTGTATTCATCCAAGTCGTGCATCCACGCCATTTATGAAGATGTTGAAGACAGCTGGGCTGAGGATGGAGCCCTGTGTTACCCAACAAGTGACATGTCACCAGCTGATTCACTATAACTTTGTGCCCAACCCATGAGCTCACTCAGCTGCTCAGACATTGCATCATACATTCATCCATGTGGGATGGGCATTTGTCCTGGTTTAGGACAGACAAGGGGAGAACCTCCAAAGGGAGCCCCCTAGAAAATAAACCTCCACCACCCCTCCCCCCAACCCTGGGTTTGGGAAGGAATTCCTCGGAGGAAAAGTGGAAAAAACCTGTTTATTGACCAATAAACAAAAGGAAAAAAANACAGCCCCAGATGATACTCAGGCAGTTGCTGCGCAGGGAGGGCGCAGCGCTTCTTGTGTGGGCCTCGGAGATTCCTGGATATTCCCAGGTCAGGTCCGGAGCCGCTCCAATGATCTTGGGGAGGGGAAGAGAGAGAGAGGGGGGAAAAAAAAAGAAGAGGGGAAGAAACAGAAGCAGCAGAAGCCAGCAGCGAAAAGGAAGGAAAAAAAAAACCTAGCAAAGCAGCGAGCTAGCAGAGCAGCAGCGAGCTAGCCAAAGCAAGAGAGCCAGCAAAGCCAGAAGCTAGCAAAAAGCAAGAAGCCAGCTAGCCCTGGCCCCCGGCTAAACCAGCCCGCCGGGGGGGGGCGGGCAGCTGGTAGACAGAACAAACAGAAAGGACAAAGCTGCACGATTGGGATAATTGGGATAGAGGGCATCGTCAACCCGGGACAGCATTTTTACCAGGAGGATATTGGAGAGACAGTGTCAAAAGCTTTGCTGAAGTCCAAAAATCTTGCATTAACTGTCTTTCCTAGATCAGCTAAGTGAACTAAAATGATGTGAGGATGAGGCTCAAACTGAAAGAAGCCCTGGTGAAAGTTTAGTGAAGTCAAATTAAAGTGATAGAATACACACAGAAATCCAAGACAGTCAGACAGACTGTAAAAATTATAAGTAATACTCAATTCCCAAATAAATTGTACAACAAAATAATCAGTTACCAATTTTGATATTAATATTTATACCAATATTGATGTTATCAATAACATATTCCAAAGGAGGGGTACATTTCAAATTTTGTTTCAATATCTAAAAGCTCTCTTCTCAAGGAACTGTAGGTCCTTCAGCCTGATCAGACAAAAAAAAATTAAAAAGTGACTTCATGACTAAATATTAATAAAACACTAAAAGGTAAAATGACAATAGCATGGTTTCCAGAGGAAAGATCTTGTCAAACAAGTGGGTTGTCTTTCTCTTGACTAGGTTATAAATGATGCAAATATAAGTAATTCTGTTATTATTGTGCATCTTCACTTCTTCATCACATTTGGCAAGAGATTATGATTTTAAAAGCTTGCCATATAAGAAATTAGTAGACAACCTAGAAAGTTAAATCAAAGATATTTTGAAATTTGCCAACAATATAATCTGACCTTATTCTAACATCAGAGATGAAGTTTTGGTCAAAATTTATTTTTATAAATCAGTTAAATGTAAAGAATTTCTTTTCAACCTACATGTTTGGGATTGTGAAGAATGAAAGTAGCTTGTGCAACAGTATAGTTTCTTTAACCTGAAGATATTGATGGACTGCTAAATGCTATTTCATGTTTTCTATTATTATCTGATGATAAAAAGCAACAGAGATTTAGTTATATATGAACAATTATTTGATGGAAGAGGCCTCTTAAAATGGTGTGAAAAAAAACTTACCCAGAGTTCTATCCTCAGGTTTATGGTAATCAGAAAAAGTATAATTGAAAGATAATGAAACAGACCCATATATTAGAAAAATAATGCTTTTTTAAAACTCTGACCTTTGTGAGATATTAAAGCTATTATTGATTCATCAATATTCTCCTTTAATGACCTACATGTGAAAAAAAAATAGAACTTTTGTGCTTTTCAAGACCTTCTTATTAAAACCACAAAATAACATTATTATTATTATTATGCTGGAAGGGAAACTAGAGAAATCTTCTCTAGAGAAGTTCCAAAATTAAATGAAGTATCTTACTATTAAGGTCAATTACACACTCAAAAATTTTTCCAAAATATATGATGAATTCATTCAATTTAACATTTCCAGAATGAGATTTGATGTATCTCTTAGACCTAATTTGAAGGAGCTTCAGAAGAAAATGAAATATTGGTTCTGTGTGGCAGAAGAGATAGGTACCAAAATAGAATAGAACTTTCTGCTAATGGACTTCCACATTTCATCTCTTTCTTCTAAAGTGGCCTGACTACACTTTATCACAACAGTCATACATACTGATTCCAAGTTTCTAATTTCAGCTGCACAACAGTGGATTTAAAGAGAGAAACCTCCATAACAAGGATACTGAAAATGGCTATATTGATGTCCTTGTTTCCGTAGACTGGGGTACATTGTTGTTGAGATACAGGCTGAGAAGGAACCTGTTATATCATGTTTCCAAATTTTACTTGGAGGACCACTTGGATTGGGAAGAGGTCAGTACAGTCAGTCTTGGACAACTGCTGTGACCATGTCTTTGCATAACATAATCTATGCCTTTATCTGCCCAAATCCCTTTCAGATAGTACATCTTGTGTCACTAAAATATTTAGAGACATAATTGAGGATTCTGTTAATAAGAAGTGGAGATAAGTTGTGGTCTAAGTGGGAGGCCCTATGATATATACCTTCTTAATACCCTGATGCCATTAAATATTTCAACTTGATAAATTTGCGTAAAAATAATAAAAGTCCAATTCCAGATTTAATTGGTAATAAGAAAAGGGAAAATGATACAACAATGAAGCAACTGCATGCTATATGAAGTATTCTCATTATTTTGCCACTTAATTTCTAAATGAATGTTTATTCAATTAACATTTTTTAAATGTGATTATTACCTATCCTAAATGTAACATGAGCGGGAAGCAGCAGTTCCAACAACAAAAGGAACAGCAGAGAGGTTTAACATCTGGAAAGGAGTTCAGCAGGGCAGTGTTATGCCACTGCATCTATTCAGGCATTATACTGAAATGGTAATGCACATTTATCTTGAGGGTTACAATAGAGGAATTCAAATTAGAGGAAGCAAATTCTGTAATATCAGGTATGCTGCTGATGTTGTCCTTATCACCGAGTCTAAAGAATCACTTTGCAAGCCAGTAATGAGAGTGGCTGTGCTACTTCAGAGTGAGACTATCTAGGAATGTAAAAAAGACAGGCGAGTGACACAGAGAACTGGAAAGCAAAATAACACAAAAATAACACAAAAATAAGATCATGAAGTCAGACAAATAAAGACTCTTCACAAGGTTTTCATTGTAGAAATGTGAAATTGAACTATACCTAGAAGATTTTAGATGAGCTATGGAATAAATAAATAAAATAAGTCTGGGAAGAAAACGGAACCATTTTTTATTCCTGATGATGTGTCTAATCTTACAGCAAGCAGTAAGTCATGGTTATAACCTTCATTGTCATTTTTATTTTGCTTTCCTGATTTATATTGTTACAAAATATGAGCAATATTCTCTTCTTTAAGCATTTTTTTGTTTGTTTGTTTGCTTGAATGTATTTCAGGACAAAAGTATTTGTCAATGTGGAAGGATGATATTTTCCCAAAATGTTAGTGAAAACTCAACTGATAGACAAAAAGCACAGCAAGTATATTTGTATGCTTTACAAACCATAATTTTATCTTTATCTAGAAAAAATCAGATATTGTGTTAGCTGACAACAACTACCAAGTAATTAACACAGCTGGAGAATTTCCATTCATTCAAACTCCACTTATGGAATACAGAACTTCCAAGACAATGGAAAATTAAACATATATTTTTAAGAGAAAATACATCATAATTTTGTATTCTGACTATTTGAAATAAATTGAAAAGATAAGGGTAACAAAAATGCTCCGAATAAAAAGAAAGAAAAAGAACAAAAGCTAGCAGAGGTAAGAGAAAAGCGCAGGCTATACCTAAGTAAATTAGGCAAACATTTGTTGCTGACAAGTAAAACAGAGACAGTAATCCACTACTGATATGAATCCATGAAATTTTGACTTCTGCAGAATCACATCATCTTAACCTGCCTGAAACTATAGGCTGTGTTACCTGGAGGAAAACAAGAAGAATTTTGATTATTTTTTCAGACTACTAGAGTTTTATAACTAAATAAACATGAAAATAACTATTTCAGAAAACTACTTGCATACTTCTACAACAGAGTCTTTTGTGGAAATATGGTGCTTGGAACATAAGTCTAATGAAAAACAACCAAGATTAGAACTACAGTTTCTCCTGCCCACATTTTTCCCAATTCTGCCTCAAGAGGATGCCTGTATGTGGCAGCCATTCACACCATGAAAATCTCATAAAAATCAGGTACTTAGAACTGATAGTTATAATACTCATAAATTCCTGCCTAAAAAAACTTGAATTACTAGACCTGAGTTTTTAGACATTTTTCTTTCTGTGAGTCAAAAATATTACATTTTTAGACACAAGTATGCTCCTAGATTATAGCTTGTGCTAATTACTTCTCCAAACTGAAAAACAAAAACCAAAATAAAACAACCCCCAACTCTAGAACAGAAAATTAAAATCTAAAAGTAGTTTTCTAAAAATATTCAATAGAGTACTCATTCAACATCATTTTGTTTGACACAATGGCAATTAAATACATCATGCAGTGTACTAAGTGCCAGTAATAATATTTGATTGTAATTTAAGGGTAATTTGAACAAATAGCATAACAACATGATGTGATATAATTACAAAATAATAGAATGGGATGATGTAAAATAAGACCTGATAGGGAATTTCACCTTCCTACAAATTAGCTTTTTTCTGAGTTCAGATTTAAATCCTTATTTCCACACCTGCTTCAAATAGAGCCTGGAGGCTGCAGTGAGAACAATCAAATCAATTTTCTCTCCAGCCCCATTTTGGGTGAGACACTGATAATCTCTTAAAAATATGCCACACATTTTTGAACATATGCATGCACACAATCATGTATTGCCATGTAAAGCTGAAGGAATACACAAAACTATAGTTCTGCATAAAATTTTAGAAGTTCACTGGAGCCATTGGTCTTACAAAACCTGCTGCACTTTTATGTTTATTTAAATATTCATGCCAATCTCTTAACAAGAGAATATCTTTCATTCATGTACATACAGGATAATTGGATAGCTGCATTAGTAAGCTTTCATCTTTCTCCCCATATTTGCAAATATGTATATGTACACATATGCTTTGTGCATGTATATTTAGTAAATACTGAATATGGATGTGTCTACAGGTATGCATCTATGCACATTTGTGTTCACAGGTAGGTAGGATATAATAAACATTCGGCCATGAAAGCAATGGTATTAAAACAATTTTTATAAGGGGTTGTTTCAAAGGCAGCCCAAGTGAGAAAGCTCACTAACGAGAAAAGAATCATCCCTGTTTCTGATCAGGTTGTATTTTAGGTTTTTCTTTAATAATACAGAGTTATGTGAGCTCCAAAGAGTTGATTTAGAAATATCTCCATCACTGTGAACATTTATTCTGTCACAAATTAATGGCTGGTCACTATTATCAGTGAGACAAGTCCTGAAGCTATCAAAAGACATCTGAAATATTCTTTTCACTTTGATGAGACAGGTTCAAGATTTTAAACAGGCTGTTTATTATCTCACATTCTTTGGGATTAAATATACGTGATTTATAAGATATATATATGTTGCTGAGAAGCAACTGTGGATGCTGAGTTTAACTGGTTCCACATGGAACTTGAAGTGAATGGACAGGCCACATTTCTATATGACATATAGGAATACTTGACATGTCATTTGACAGGAGTGAGTAAACCCAGTCAAGAACCTTTCGTGAAGAGATGGAAATACTGAGGTGCACATCACCCTTTCCACAACATTGGATTTTTTCATTTTCCTCCTTTAGGTAAATTTGAAAGGCTTTATATTGAAAATATCTCTAAAGAAACCAGTAGGTTTTAATGTAAAATATCCTCCTCAAGGAATAGATTCTAATTTTTTGAGGATAAATATATTATTATCTTAATATGAAAGGTCTAGCTCTTCTCTTGTTGAGGGAAAAAAAAGGACTTTAATAGAGCCCAATTCATCAGTCTGATTTTTTTCCTGCTCTAGGTTATTTCTCCTTGATATTATCTTTGGTTGCTGCGTTTTTAAAGCAGTTCTTCATACATCCATGTAGCACAAATTTTTTAGCTCTTACCTTAGATTTGTATTCATGACCTGTTTGTATGACTTTATCATTGGTCAGCATCACTGCACCCATAAGAAGATGGCTTGTATTGTCTTAGCTAAAAAAGTAGAAATACTTCATCTTGAAATTAGTATATTTTTCTGCATACATTGAGGTGAGAACCAAAAAGTCAGTGTAAATAAATTGCTCTTATTTTGGTAGGCATCTTTTCTCTAGAACACTCCTATTCCATCAGTTTTGCCCCTTTTTTTAACCAATACAAATACTTTTCAACCTGCCTTAAAGGAAGGCAACTAATGCTAGAAGAACGAAGACTGTAAGCTGTAGGTTAAAAAATACAGGAGCTTTACACCTGGATTAATCTACAGCAGACTCCAAACTACAAACACTAATATACGGTTTTCTTTCTGCCTGCATATTCTCATATTTTGGAAGTAAAGGTAAAGCTTCTTTTCAGGTCACTCTGCAGAAAGACTCCTACTAATGGCAAGCAAAATTAACCATTTATATTATAAACTGTTCAAGAGATGTCAGTGAAATATTTGTTTTAGGAGTTCTTATTGGGAAAATATTTTCGTTTAAGACTATTAAGTTATTTCTCTCTTTGTACCACTACCAAGTACAAGACAGTATAGGCCTTTCTTATAACCTTTATACTCTGTAGTTTAAAGTATATAAACGAGTCCCTTAAGAATGTAACATTCTAAAAATCTGTGTGTGTCAAAGTTCTGTATGTACAAAGTCCACATTTTCTCATGAAAAATGTAGGTGGTAGCAATGTCTTGCAAAAGCTTGTTTTAGTGTTAGTTAGTGAGCATGTGGTTCGTTGTGCACATCCCCAGAATCGTTCAGAAGAGTCCAGTCGTTCAACGAGTCTTTAGAAGCTTTACATAAAATGCTTTGGACACAATGACAGACCATGTTCCTAACAGAGTTTTACCCTATGGTTATGTGACTCATTATTTTGTTGCTGAGAGATTTTAAACATGAAGGATTTTTTAAAAACAGTAATCTATTATTTATATGCACTATATTTTTAGTATAATAGAAACAGACAATTTTCCATGTATGAAAATAGCTGTTTAAAGTAGCTTATCATACAAAATACTTGGATTTAAGATACAATGCATTATCTCTTAAAGGAGTAAGAAAAATAGAGCATGGAAAATCAGATTCTATCCAGTAATGCATAACTTTTTTCCAAGTCATCTCTATATTAAGCTAACATAACAGGAGTAAAAAGTTGAAAACAAGGTAAGCAAAAGATGAAAAAGAATTTATCCTCTTCAGTGTATTCTTTGGAATTTCAGCATAACAATAAACTTTGAATCTTTGCAATAAAACCAAAATTACTTTGCTTTCTTCTCATTATATAATTTTCACTGAAAAAGAGAATCTTCTTTGCCAGAGTAAAGGGTTAGCAAAATGTGAATTTGGTTTGCTGCTTTTTTTTCCTTTTTCTGAATTATTCATATGTTGAGAAGAATAATGGTTGTGGAGAAAAAAGTCCCAGTAACTTGTTCAAAAATGCATCATCATTAAAAAAAAAAGTTAATCCCTTGCATAATGCCTAATCCTCTCCTCAAANACAAAAAACCCACAAAAACCCCACAACCAAACAAACAAAAAAACCCCACCCAAAACGACCAACATTAATGTAGCACATGTTTCTGATATTTATCCCTGCAACTCAAAATACATATACTTGTAGAAATTCCAAGAGCTGGTGAAAGGTCAGATGGCTCTTGTCACTGCTCCAACCCTTGTGATGGTTGAGAGTGATATTTTCAGTCAAAAAAGGTCAGGTCTACACCGACACCTTTTCAATCCAGCACCAATCAGAGCTGGTTCTGAACTAACACTGAAAACTCTGTTATCCAACTGTTATGCTTACTCCTCCATCTCCAAGAGATGCGTTATTTCACTCCTGACAAAACCGAGGTTTTCCTAAAGTTTCCTCTCACTTTCCTAGACACTCTTTATCTTTTGCAAACAGTGACAACTTCTTTCCTCAGAAAAGTGGTTTTGGATTAGTCACTGCGTCACGTGGCAAATCCCTCTCCTGGTGCTTCAACACCTTCAAGATACAGCACGAAGGTAAGCCCACACTAAGAAACAGCTGTTAGGTGTTTTCCTTCTCCAACAAGGAGAAGGGAGCTTTCAAAAATGAGTTCTTGTTTGTCTTGTAGCTCTTTCACAACCAGATCATTGCTCTTCTTTGTCTTTTAAAATTTGCAAACTGTAGGACTGTTATGTGAGGACAGCAGTTTTTTAAAATAGGGACATGTTTCTTATATCTGGTAAGAGAGCTGTAAGTGGCACAAAGACCATGTTTAATACCTATTGGAAATATATTTCTGGGGGGAAGGGAATGATGTAACTAATAGGCTTTGCGTGGATATCTTTAAGGCATATATTTGTAGAAAAAGCATCTCTTTAGAGAAAAGGCATGCCTTATGGAGAGAAAAGTTTCTTTGATGGTCAAAACTGTTCCCTGCAACAGTCATAAATCATTTGTGGTATTCTTAGGCATTTCTCATTGTTATTCTTAATCTTTTCTGTCCTGATTGATTAATTTGTTTTCTTTTAGGGTTGCTCACTTTTTTTCATTTCTTTCTGTTTGTCCATATCTCTAAGTCTACTTCTGATTCTTGAGTCTAATAACAAAAAAATAGTTTCTGTTTGATTGGTTTGTTTTGTTCCTCCCTCCAACTTTGAAAAGGACTGATGATGGTTATTTTTCCCTGCGGCTTCGAACTAAAATAAATAAAATGTTGTAGCTTTTGGTTTTCAATCACTAACAGAGGTATCTAAATTATGGTACAAACCTATTGCTTTAAGTGTTAAAGCTTTTCGCCAGTTGTACTTTCATTATTTCTAGTTTGTTTTCTAGAATGTTGAGTCAGGCTTTTTTTCTAAGAAAAAATATATAAAAAAATATCACTAGTGCAGCCTTTCTCCACTTCCTCATTTCCATTTTTACTATTGTCGTTTATCAATTGGTTCTTAAAATGGTAATTTGAAATATTGATTTATAATAACTCTTATTATAAAGCAATATTTCAAATTACCATTTTAAGGTTATTTTTGACAAAACAAGCATTTGAATATCCATCCAGATAAGAATTAAGTAAGATTTTTAAGCCTTCCTCCTTTTATTTTGATGGTGAGCTGTTGCTGCATTTCAAATTTCAGACATATGTTAAAGGTAATTCTAAAGGCAAAAATCAGTTTTAAATTTCCAGTAAAAATCTTTCCATTTTTTCAAATACTTATTATTCTTCATCAATTCATGCTGTGGCAGCATCCAAGGGGCCCAATGAGGACATCTGCTTCTGTGTAGTAGATGCTGCAGAAACTTAGGAAAATATTGTTCCTCTCTTAAAGATACATCTAGTTCTTCACTGACAAATCAAGCACAGTTAAATCAGATGTTTACAGGATTACTGTTGTCATGGTCAGGAACTAATCTGATGCAAGAGAACAAAAAGTACAGTCCAATTATCAAAGAGTAAGGAAAAAGGATAACAGGAACACACAGTTAAATTCACAGTTTCACAGTAAGACCACAGAAGAGTGCTGCAGTTTATTAATCCAAATTTCACTGTACTTCAAACTGTAATGCTCTCCATGAAATATTGTGGTCTGCAATTATGTTTATACTCTAAATCACAGGGGGTCTTTCCCAGGATAAAGAATCCACTATTTTGTTCTAACACTTAGGCAAATTCACTATTATCTCATTCCACCTTACTTTACATTATCACATTTTTTGAGTTTGTTTACTGTAGAAATGAAGATATATAGCTATCTTTCCTGAATTCTTTCTACTAAAATGCGTAAAAACAAAACCTGTTTCATAATTAGTTCCAACATTTTGGCTTCCATTTGCTGGTTTTTGTTGGTTGCTAAACTGAAGAGTCCATTTCAAAAAGTAGTTCTCATCATATCTTCTCAGAGCCTGTGATCGAGTTACCCTTTGATCTCCTCTTTGATAAACTAGGTAAATAGACCTTCTGGACTCTTTCATTACAAGATATGCCTTCCAATCCTTTAATCATTCACACAGCTCTTCTCTGAACTTCCCCAAACATATTAGTACTCTTCCTGATAGCTGACCTTAAAGGGTTTTGGAGCTATCATCATCACTTAGCCATCAATGGTTCCTTATAGGAATTTTATATATTTTGGCTATTGACAAAACACTCACAATTCACATTTGAAGCACAGAATCTCACTGTTCTTTCTAACTAGTGAAAATAATTAAGGGAAAAAAACCCCAAAAACTAAAAGAAAGAAAGAAGGAAGAAAAGAAAAGAGACCTTCATGCCTTGTCAGGGAGCTATTTTTTTCTTTCAGCATTCAGGTTGCAAGTCAGTACTACTGCCATAAGAGAGTAGCCCAGAATTGTATTATCTGAAAGGCAGTTGCCTTGAAATTTTAATAAAGAATTAGAAAACATGTAGTTGCTTGAAGCACATTAATGTTGATTTACTACCCAATAAATACAAAAAGTTTCCACAGAGGCTTACAGGCCAATGGAGAGAAACAACAAAAAGATACTTATGTGATTGTTGTTTGCCTAATTACAAGCTGTGGCTGATTAGAGTTGTCTAGTGTGACTTTCATGCAGTGGTTTCATTCCCTGCATTTAAACCTCCATGTCCAAAAAGCTGTAATCTAGGCTGCCTGTAGGATTCCACCAGAATTTAAAACATCTTGGCAAAGTCATCACAGCCTGTCCTTTCTCACCCCAAATGTCTATGTAATGTTCTATAAAAATTCTGTTGCTGCAAAAATATTGATTAAATGGCTGTTAATATGCTGTCTTGCATGACAGGTGCACCTACTACAGGATATTGCATTAAGCTAATACCTTCCACATGCTTTGATTATGATTGTCTCATATCATCCACCTGAGCAGTACAGCCCAGAGCCAATACCTGCTGCTTTTCTCACATATTCATATTAGAGTCTTCTGCAACACATATTCTGAGAGATAATTCAAATGGAAAAACCAGCTATATTTACACTTTGACCAAAACAGGACAGCACAGATTTTCTATGTAAAAAGCTTTATCAATCTAAGGTTGGATTCAGCTAACTGCTTCTGATGTCACTTAGTGGAAGAGCTCTTATTTATGATTCAGGACTTCTGTATACATGGATAAGGAGTTCATTTAGGAGAGAAATTGAAAAAAATATAGAAAATAAGATTCAAGAGAGCAACAAGGAAGTAAAGACAGCCCTCCCCTCCACCATCCCCAAAAAAAGACAAAATTATTGGGAGAGAGAGAGGGAATTACTCTGTATGTATAAGTATTTTTGTTTCTCCCATCTTTTCTGCCGTTTTTCCTTAAGTTCCTTCCTTTCTGTCTTTACTTTAGCTGAACTCTCCTTATTTTCCCACTTGTCCTTTGCCACCTTCTTTCTCTACTTCTACCTTGCCCTCTTTTCTTTCTTGCCTTACTTCCTTTCTGCCTGCCTGTCTTCTTGTCTTGTCTTCTCGTCACTCTCCTGTACTGTAGAACCACAGTCAGACCCAGCCACACTGTTCTCCCTTGCCCAAAATGCAACTGAGCTGTGTGAGGTAGTTCTGTTACAGCTGTTAATAACAGTGGGATGACTTGGGCTCTACAAACCTGTGAGAAACAGCCTCTCTCACTTCCCAGGTCAGGCTGCTGTTTAAGCTGCTGTCACAACTACAGCTAGTAGGAGCACTTTGATCAGATAGCCAAGGGACAGAGAGAGAAGGGGGGGNGGGGGAAAATTGGTGTAACCTGAAAAATCTGAAACTTTTACTCCCATTGCCATGACAGACAAACACCAAGTGCTGGGTGAGAGACAGAGAAGATTTTCAGAGCCAAGTGGACTAGACCTCCTTCCTCCTTACTCAGCTCAGTTCAAAGCAGGGCAAAAACATGTTAAAGCTTTCTATGCAGAAGTGATGATATCCACAGCCATGATTACACAAGGATCATGTTTCAAACTTATCAGTTTAGAAATAAAATTCTTATTAGCTATGTAGTCTTACTTTTGGTTCTGCATTATTCTGCCTTACCTGTCAGACTCTTGCAAGTCTGGGGTCAAGGATAGTACTTTGGATCTTCAACTCACTTTCCTTCTTTCAAAATAGTTTAAACTGAATAATTTTAAAAGGCTTCTGTAAACTCACCATTTAATGCTTCCTCCATATTTTTCCCAATATCCAGAAAGATATGAACAATATGGAAATATTTCCCTCCTCCTGTGCCCCCCCAAACATTGCTAAGGTTTCAAAGGCACTTAGTCTGCTGGCAAATTCCATTACCAGCAGCTGCTCCACATGCAGTTACAGAGTTACGGATCATGTGTAAAATGTTTTCTGCTCTTAGTTATGCATAGGTTTTAACTTCCTTTAAAATGTGCAATCTGGTGAATACTCTGCACAGGTTTGAAAAGCTATCAGGATAAGAAACTGATGATCTACTCAGAGAAGTAGTTTGGTTCTGCAAAGAATTTTATAGCATGTTGCTGTCGTTGTTGTGACACTGACTGTATTCTTAGTCTTCCTTCTTTATAGGTTTTTAATATTAACCCAAATAATTCCACTACTTTAGCTTATTATTGATATTTCTATCTATAATAATTGATTTTAATTATCTTGAAAAACATGTTTTACTTCCATCTGAACAAGCATAGGAGCCAAAACTGATGTAGGAGACTAGAGGATGAAGACACATATTCCCATTCCTATGGAAATGTAAGTTATTATTAGCATAACTTTAACTATCACTGGAAAGTTTTCCTGGACCCCTTTTTTTTTTTTTCCAGACTCATTTATCCAGCCTACTGTTGGCTCAGTAGCTCATTATGTAACACCAAAAATGCAGAAAATGTGACTTTTTTGGACAGTTTTGGCACCAATGTGTTTGACCCTGGAAGCACATGATGAGTCTAGTGAATATCACTAAACACGGCTTGCTGTGCACCTGCCGGTCAGTCAGGCTGATACAATCAATCAAAAATCACAGTGACTGGAAAAATCTGCCAATTGCTTGACAGTGTTACTGACTTTAATGGAATCTGAATTTCAGCCCCTCCATCCAGACATTAAAAATTAAAAAACACAGAATACCAAGCAAGATTCATGTCTTATTTGTTCTAGTGATAGCCCTAGGGACAGCAGCCAATAATCTGAATTGGTTTTGCAGTTTATGGCTATCTAGGACTCACACTTCATTCCTTTTGATCTGAGGAAGACTAGTAAGTCAGGCAAGTTTACAGATAAAATAAAGTACTATCCCTGTATGTCTTGCAACACAATGCAAAAAACTTTGCATCCAGAAATCAAAATAAGAGAAAGCTGCAGATGCAGATATACCTTTAATATAGCATTATTATCTATTGTCACAAAACCCATCTTATCTGAATCCCTTAGTCACTATAATGTAAATAAGCTAAAACCATGATAATGACTATAGAAAACACTCAATCTAATTTTTTAGATAATAAATGTGATCATTTAATTAAGAAAAAAATGTACCTTATGCAGAAATTTCACAGATCTCTTTGTATTCTTGGAAACCTTTTCTTACTTTTCTCTTATTTTGCACACATATACTCCCATACACCAAAACAAGTTTCTCTGAGACTGAGGCCTCTTGTACTAGCTTAGCCTAGAGCAAATGCCTATTACTGAATTATAAAGCATTGGAAATAGACACTTGTAAAGAAAATGTCAGTGACAGTATAATAACTTTCAAAACCCGTTTCTACAAAACATGATCTAGTTCTTGCTGTAGTTGGAGCAATTCTGTTCTGTTCCTCTGTTCCTCAGGTTCTCATCCTGTCTGTTCTTTTACGTTGACAAAATCCGCTGAAGCATCTTAAATCTTTATGTCATGGTGTTCTCAGATCACATTCAGTGTTCTGTGGTCATATGATATGTAAAATGTGAAAAGTACTTTTCATCCCTCTTATTTCTAGAAGATAGATGAAGAAATATTGTAGAAAAATTATTGTCAAATAGCATGTAATTTCTTTGTTTATCAGTCAATGCATAGCTGTTACTTGCAAAATTAAAATAAAATCACTCTTTCTGTTTATTAGCAGCTAAATTTTTTTCTCAATGGCCGTAATCTCTCCTATGCAATCTCACATACAAATACTCAAAAATACTTAAAATGGAGCTTTTTTTTAAATTGTTGTTCATGATTCATGTAGCTGTGTCTCTGTCTTTTTCCCTATGAGTTTGCTGTTGTGAGGTTATTCTGGCTCTCCTGGGTTCATCACAGCTGTTAACAGCAGCAGAGTTTGGTGTCACACCCCACAGCTCAACCCCTTCAAACACTGTAGGTACCATGCTGCTCTCTTGCTACTCCTAAAGGAAGTCTAAAACTAGCTAGTCCTGCAAACATTATTCCACTCCCTAGGAAAATAAACTATTTTCAGATTTTTTGTTGG
Organism: Cyanoderma ruficeps; assembly: GCA_008694505.1. NCBI lineage: Eukaryota > Metazoa > Chordata > Aves > Passeriformes > Timaliidae > Cyanoderma > Cyanoderma ruficeps. The sequence goes on from VZDJ01000232.1 coordinate 188,220, forward strand.
TTTTTGTTGTTACACTTTGTGTACTGCCTCTGATATTCTGCTACTGTTAAGTTACAGTTGCTGGATTTAAATCCTCACGATGCTTCCTCAAGGTTCTAAAGTTTTATGCTGGCTTTCCTGAAGGGCTGATGTATTCTAACACTGAGAAGCAATTTTCCTTAGCTGGAGATCCATATAGATAAACCATTCAACATCTGATGATGGAGGTGCATTGAAACAGTAACATGCCATGAGATTTGAGTACTTTATTTATATGCTGTGGTCACATGAAAATCATCATGTCAGTCTAAACATGCGCTAAATGGATCAGGCGTGGTTGTGGCACACAAAGGACTCTTTTAGTAAATTAAAATAATGAAAGAGAGCAGAATGAGAGAAGTGTAGTGAGAACCTGACTGCAGATGCATGGATGCACAAGATAAGCTTTTTGAGGAGACCCCAGGCAATAGACAACTCTATGGATTGGCTAAGAGAGCACTACAATGGTTGTTGGTATGCTATGAAATATCATGGGGATCATATCAGCTAATTAGTACTATTAATACAGTTTTCTTAATTGCTTAGCAAAACTATAGATTACATCCTAACAGGTTATATGTTAGACTAAGAAAAGAGAAGTGTGTTAGAAACAGCATGTCTTGAGTTCCTTGACTCGGTTGTCAAACATGCAAATGTGAATCCACTGCAAATTTACTATTTTTGCAATGAGTATTAGGATTTCCCCTAATGCAGAATTTGTGCCAAGTAATTTGTGAGATTTAGGGCTTCTTTCTCAAAAGCAGAGCAAATTTTCCAATATATTGTCTCTGCATAAGTGTTAGAGATCATGGATAACCCATCTTCCACTACTAACAGGCAAGGCATTTTCTTGCAATTCCAAGGAAGACTGTAGTAACACTAACGATAAAAGTTCTGACATAGATTTTTTTTCTTCTTATCAAATACATTTATCCTCACAAAAGAAAAATATACGTGGAAAAGAAAAAAATAGTAATTTTTCAGATGACTGATTCCAAATTTAAACATAAAGCAACGTCTTCGTAAGTATATAAATTAGCAAATCTCATACCCTTCTAATTATGATCAGTTTTCAGCCTTCAATCATAAATTAGATTCCAAGGTTTTTCTTGATTTAAACAATACACGTGGCATAGTTTTAGTCCTTCAGTCCTTGGTAGGACTGGGATTTTAAAACTTGCTTCTTGCATGAAATGCCAGTAAATCAGTAAATTTTGCTTGCTATGAAATGAAAACATATAAAGGCCCAGTAAATGGAGAAACTATCTCAAGATGTCAAAAAAAAAACCCAAACAAAACCAACACATTAAAAAAAAAAAAAAGTGAAAGCAAACCAAAAAACCTCTGGTGTAGATCCTTTTTATCCAATATTTAATTCTAAAAGTCTGTGCAGGTGTTTACTAACTGATCATTATCTGATAGAAAAATATGTATTCAGGTCTGAAAATAGTTATTCTATTAGTCACATTAAGAATACTGACAATTCTCTTGAGCAGATAAAATGAATATTACCCATTGCTGTTATCAAGGTCAGTACAAATTTTCAAAGAATGGAATCTCTATTTTAATATTTCAACTCTTGCTATCAGCTTATAAGTATGAAATTGTATGATCTGAAAATATCCAAAAAAACAAAGATAGTCAGAAAAAGCTTAGTTTGTAAAATGTAAAGATGGATTGACATTTTCAACTGATATTAAAAGTCAGAATACTTTGCATTACTTATTATTAATACCCAGAAAAACTTTTGTGTACTACTAAGTATGAGATTCATTTATGGATCCACTGAACAGAGATTAGATTTGTGATACTGTGTGTTGTAATATAAGTCTCAATTTCTTTAAATTCATAGGGAGAAAAAAGAAAGCAAACAAGTCTAATACTACTAAAATAGCTCTTGTTTAAAGAACCAAACAAACAAAACCCCCAAGAAAACAAACAAATAAACAAACAGAAACCCACTTTTTCTTTCACTTGCATTTTTCTTCCATTCAATAAAACTTCCCCATTAGTGACAAGGAAGGGATAAATAGTATGTTATTCTTACTGTACTCAATGCCCCTCTCTTTTTCCTTTCCTTTCCTTTCCATTTTTTTTTTNCATTGTAATCAGACAAGGCTGTCCCATGCTATTCTTCGGTCTGGCTGATTATATGTAACAACTACTATGAAACTGAGCACTTTAGAGATGAAGACTTGGTGATTTGACCACTTGAAGAGCACTTCTCCTTTCTAGACAATAGTAATTACATCTCTTCTGCTGAGCTCAATAGGGTGAGAAGTGTGAATCTCAGACTGTTACCATCAGTTAAGTAACATGTACTGTGTTGTGCAACTTCAGAACTTCACAGCTCAGGTCTAAATTGGTACGAAAATTCTTCAGCATTTTCACCATGATCTTTTCACCCAGCTATACTGTGACAAAGTGTTAGTGATAGGGGAGTCTCCAAGGTTTTCAAGGCACCTGTCAAGAATGTGAAACCTCATTTTACTCCTTTGGTTTGACAGATCATCTTCCCACTTCCAAACGTAGTTTGTCCTTCTGCCTTGCTGTAAGTACATTGAGAGCCCCTACATTGGCATGAATCTTCAGCCAGTGCAGCCTGTTTGTTGGGTTGTATACACACAAGGTGAGGCAGTATGTTGCCAGTTTTAAGAAGAAAAATTTTGATAATGACTGATGAAATTTAAATGGGATTTTGTTTTAAATCCCCTCTAAAACTCTGATCATATGTCTGGCAAGTGACATGATATAATCTGAATATATAAAATGCCTACACCATTTGTGTGAGAAAGTATGAGCAAAATTGATTGTTCCCTCACTACTCAGGTGAAGGACTCACAGTTGAGTTTTCCTGTTTTCCTTCTGAATTAATCAGTTCCTTTCCCTTAAAATGTAAAATGTACTCTCTTTTTTTTTTCCTTTTTTTTTTTCNGGAGAAGTAAGTAAAGTTGTCTTGGACATAAGATACTAGTATATGCTAAAGTAAATGTTACAAAAGGTAGCAAATAAAAATATTAATTCATAATATACTTTTAAAGAAGTATGTATTTTAAAGGCAGAAATATTCCTAATTTTCAGTTATGTTGTAAAGACTCTGCTGTCTTCAAAACCAGAATTTTATCCAGGATGTGTCAGTTTTATTAAATACAGTGTTTCCTGGGAAGGGGAGAATAGAGGGCAGTGAGGGGAGAATGACCACTTCATTGGCCTCTACAGCCATTACTCTGTTAATATGGCAAGGACTCTTCTCACACCTGCTCTGCCATGTAGGGCCAGAGAGAGACTCCTCTCATCTCCACAGGCAAAAAATTGTGTTCCTCAGTTGACACATATAGCTGAGTTCTGTACTCAGGCAACTCTTGCTAGTCTCTGCAAGCTAGGTGTCCCCACGTTGCAAAAATAAAACTTCAGTCAATTTTTGCTGTCATGGAAATCGTACTGTAATAACTGAAACACTGAAATACAGATCTCTTGTTTTAGCTAGATATGTTTAATAAAGACCAGGCTCAGTCGTTATACTGGTGCAATAGTTATGAACTTCCTGGATCACCCTCAGTGTCTGAAGATTCCAACATGAAATTGGTAAAATAACAGCATATAACTGAGAAAGACATTTCCTCATTTTTTTAAATCTGTCAAAGAATTCATCTGGACTCTAAAAGATCAATTGCACTTTTATGTAATTTGATTTCAATTTCTGATTCTGGGTGCTTATTACAAACTTTTGCATGCTAAGCTAGAGCCCATATATCGCACATCATCACTTCTGCCATTAAGAAAACAGCAAGTAAAACCCAAGGGCAGGATTTTTCTTTTTCATTTTTTCTTTCTCTTCTTTTCTACAGAGAGTCAAATTTTAAAAGCATGTAATTTTATCAGTTTGAACAGAGTATCTAATACAATAAAGAGGTATTCTGGAGTGTTTGAGTTTTAATGTTAAAAATAATCATGTAAGGAATGATTATTTTGGTTCGGTAACCAAGCCTGCTTGGTTACTTCTATTTCTGTTCAACTCTAATGTGAGACAATCATGGGAAAAAATGTAACTATAGAGGTTGCATTTATAGGCATTTTCAAATTTAAAAATCCAAATTTCAAAATCATTTAAAAATGACCTGACCTTGCCACCAATTTTAAATGCTAAAATTGTGTGATTTCTATAAATCCAAAAAGGCAATGTTTGTCTTTGAAAACATCTCCAAATGCACAAATGGCTTTCAGTTTGTTCTCCATGTCAGATATTAAAGCTGACCATTTCGCAGGAAGGTCTGAAGATTTATAATGAATCAAAAATATCACTGCTGCATGTGAAGAGAAAATCTGATTGATCACAGATGTTTATCAGTTTACCACAGTTCTTTAAGAATGAGACAGTTAGCTGGTTACAGTTATTTAGTCTCTTTTTGTTTATAGATAATCTTACTGTTTCCCCTTAACTCATATAACTGCTGGATGCGCTTATAGACATTTCATATTTAGGACAGTGTGGGTGAATGAATTGTAAAAGAATAGAGACAGTGCTGCAGGCAATCTCACCTCTGATAAGTTGCAGCTGTGTAAGACAAGTGAACATCATTAAAGGAAAAGGAGCAGGGAATGCTGATTTGCATTGACCAATCACAAAAGATTAAAATGGCACACAGGTGTTATGTAAAGGGAAAAGTGTACAAAACATTGTACTGGGGAATAGTAAAGTGCTGATGCTTGAAACCATTCTTGGTTTCAGTTGTGTGTCCTCTGTCAGGAGAGGAAACAATGTTATTCAGTATTGCTTCCAGGCCATAGGAAAAGATGTTTTCTACTACTAAAAACCAAATATTTAAACATATTTTATATTTTTGTTGTTTCACATTTTACGGAGCTGGCTTTGCTCCAGCAAATGAATTTGTATCAGTCCTAGAAGTTTCTACTCGTTTATTGATGTCATATCAAATTCTTCAAAACTAAAGACACCATGGATAGATAAGGGAATTTGAGTGGTAACATTAAAAAGCATGAAATTGCACAGACTGGAAACACACGTGTAAAGCTTGAAAATAAGTATTCTCATGCGACAATTGTTGAATAAATGCCATCATTTCATCATTTTTAGATATTGAAATACCTTCTCCTAGTCTTCAAATTTTTTGTATGGATAATGAGATTAACATTAAACCCTGTCATTTATTTGAAAAGTCTTGCATTGTAAGCAGTATGGAGTAGTTTAATCTTTTTTTTCTCTTTTTTTTCCTTTTCCAAGTCATGTGCAGATTTCATAAGTCTTTACTACTGCCAAGTCATTTTTCCTAATAAACATTTTTGTACTAGTGTTATGCCCCATATGTAAGCCATGATTAATAGACCAATAGTAAGCCATGATTAATAGCAATAACTCTAGTAAGCCATTGATCTATATGACATCATCCACACTAAACCTTCAGCTTCTTGCATGGATTTAATCTATCTGGTTTGTAGCAGATAGAAAAAACATATGGTGAATTTTATTGGCCTTCCGAGGCAACTTGAAAATCCCAAGGCCTTCTGTGATTGCTTTTTTTCCTAATATATTTGCAATATTACAGAAATTACAGAAATCATGCCTAGTGCAGTAGAGAGATGGGGAGGATGTGGATTATCCTTGCCTGCAGAAGGTACATTATGCAGTTAGACTGTGGTGCCACACTGAGAAGAAAACTCAGACAATAAATGCCACAAAGCATCAGAGAGGCATGAATGTGGTCCTGGTAAAGTGCTCCAAAGTGAAAATCAAAGTAAGCATATAAGAGCAGACATTGGTCTGGGCTTTTTAATCGGGTGCCTGGAGCAAAGCAGGGGCAGGGAAGATAAATCTGTGTCTGTGTTATAGCACAAAGGGAACGCTGCAGTCGATCAGGTCAACGTTTATGTTAACTGTGGGGGAAGTAATTGAACATTCACCTTTCACCCTTGCAAATGAATCAGCAGATTAGAAACTGCTGTTAATTTATGAAATAGCATGTAAACTCACTATGTGGATGGAAACTGAAAGGTAAGCAGTTTGAAACAATCCGTGGTTTAGATGGTGTGTTGATACAGTGAAATGTGTAATGTGAAGGCAAGCTGGTATTTTGAAACATCCACTTGCAACAGCGACAAGCAATTAGAAGAAACACGCACGAATTTGGATTGATGTAAATGATTTTGGACTTAGATAACCATCTTAGAAGAACATTTTAAGAAGCTGAGCTCCTGGTTCTGGTCATTGACCTTCAGATTGTCATACCTGCAGGTTTTATGAGGAAATAGTAATAAAAAACTTGAAACAACCAAACAAGCCCCCCATACTAATCAGTTTTCAAATTGTCTTCAGAGCACCAGAGCAATTATTCTCCTAAGAGTCCCACAATGTTTTCAGGGAATGACCTGAAAGATGGAGGTGCACAAACAACAGTAAGTAGTCTTCAAACATCTCAATATGAACTTGAACCTTTTTCATATGCCCAAATTTGTAGGCCATGCACTGTCAGAAGCCATCTATAGAAGCTTTTATTAATCCCAGTGATAAACAGTAAAATGTCTGACAGCAACTCACAGGATGCCCTTCAGCCACACTCTCTGGAACTCTGGGAGTGCTCTCTCCTCTGTCCTTCCAGGAGACTCTTGGAGACAGAGCTCTAATCAGTCTCTCAGCTACCTCAAGTACTTTCACATTTCCACAAGACAAGCTAGCTTCCTCAAGGATGGAGACAAGCAGTTTCAAGTTATGTCAGACTCTTTGGAAATACCTTACTTCCCTGCAGAGCTGGTGAAAAACACACCATTCCCAGCACTCTGTCCCAAAGGTAAGAAACATCACATTTAGGCACAGGGAAATGTAATTATTTTGTAAACATTTGTGGGTGACATTTCACTATGTTTTGAGTTGTTTTGAATTGTTCTGCTGTCTTTTCTTAGATATTGTCTATTTCCTACACTTAAAGCCAGTCAGCTCTTGACAGTTCCCAAATTGGAAATGTTGATATTCACAACTGCTGCATTGTTTGCTCTCAACTGTGAAGATTTCCAGATTTCCTCAGAAAGAGCTCTTATATTCCCTGCTGCATCCTGTTTTAAAGGCCACCTGTCCACAGTGTTTAGATAGTCACCTACTATGATGCATAGTTATATATGACTAACATAAATGGCATTGATGCCAAGCAGGAGGTACAGAACAGAGGTGTTATTATGTTAATGCTCAGGGAATTTCCGAAGCTGAAAACCAGAAGTCTATCAATTTTTTTCATTCATTATCTTTTCTGAATCATCCTCCCTCAAATGTTACAAACAAAACATTATAAAATTTGAAAAGATGAACACAATCAATAATGTCCACAGAAGGAGCTGAGTAGGGTTGAAACTAATATACAGATTGCTTTGACTCATTTGAATACCTGCTATTTTTTCTCTCTTATTGAATGAAGGTTGCACTCATTATTCACAAACTGATTATGTTGAAAAATGTAGAAATTATTGAAGAGAAGAATCACTTGAATGAATTCCTATATGTGGCTACATATAGGAACCCTGTTCCAAGTTAATAGGGAATTAGTACGTTTTGAAAAGTTTTACTGATAAATTTAAGATCTTAAGGAAAAACAAACAAACAAATACAACAACAACAACAAAGCCAGAGATGACAAAATGTCTTCATTTTCTTCAGGGGTACGTACAATGTAATGTAGAGCAAAACACTGAGAGTAATTTGGGGGTGGGGGGAGGGAAAGCTTTGAGTACATAGAAATAAGTTTTGAGTTAGTGAAGGGGTCATTGTGTAAATTACAAATAGCATGATCCTACCAGTTGCAACACAATAATTCAGAAGTTAGAAATGGCATGTCCTTTACAGATACAGTCTGATGTGCAGCAGTGATTTATGCATCTTAAGACCAAGAATATGATGGCTGAAACCAGCTCTGTACAAGTTTCCGTCACCATAACTAGACATGCCACAGTTTATGGTATTCACTTTTCTACGTCCTGAACTTACAAAGTGACTAAATGCACAAAAAAGACTTAGAGGACAGGAAGCCCTCAAATGAGAAAACACATTCTGACTAATGCCTTCCGTGTTTGTGTTCTTTTTCATTATCATCTGACAATTATTGAACAAAGGATGGATGAGAGGCTTAATTTATTATGATTTCTGTAGGAAAACCAAACCAAACAAACCTCTCCCTTGCCTTAAAAAAGGTTTTCATTCTTTTTTTCTTTTTTCTTTTATTTTTTAAGCATGACTGCCGACTTCAAATTTACCTTTCTTTTGCATCCTTTGCAGTGATTAGAAGGCCCACAAAGCAGAAGCTGCTGCTAAGTGAGAAAGCCCTTTGTACTTTTGCTGGTGCCAACAACAAAGCAGATGCCTACAGTCAGGAGAACTAGGTCCTTCTACTCTGCAAAGCCATTCTGTCAGGTGTTAGCCTCCAACAATTACAACATGAGTTACATGGTTTTTGTTAGCAATAGACATTCCTTGCTGTGTCAGTTGCAGAAACAATGCTAGGATTACGAATGGAATTTACCACATAAGTATTGAACAGAAAAAGGATAGAGAAGATACTGAATAGGTTACCTGGGATGACAGTGGCATCTATATAGTTCTTGCAGTCTCAGGGAGCTTAATTGCCTGTGGTGTTTAAATTAATCATGTATCTAATTCTTTTTATTTTGCTCTTTTTGATAATCGTCTTGTTTTTCATCTCCTTTTCTTCTAACAAATTTCATTAAAATAAGAACCTAATATTAATACAGAAGATGTTATGAACTTAAAATTACAGCAGCCAGGAAATTGAAATGCTAATATTTCCATGAAAAGACTAATTCTGTTGTAAGACATATATTATACAATCTGTATGAAAGCATCTCTCAGGATGGTCAGTAATCCAGAATGCCACATACTGTAAGTGTGATGTGATCATTTTAGTGCTCCCATGGGAATGTTAACACTATAATCTCTTGGCCTATATGCATTTGATTTCTTGCACAAAAAGCACAAGGAGATGGGATTTCTAACTGCTATAAAATGTTATAGTTGGACTGAAATCCTTGGACCTATATTGATCCATAAGAACTGAAGTTCTACTTTTATGTAATTGGTAACTGCTTATGCACCAAAGCACCTCTGGACAACAGTTATGCCATTTACATTGTTGGATTGTACACACACAAAACCTGACCCTGCTGTTTTGTTAATAAGTGAAAAACTAATAGCCTATAGTCCAAGGTACGACAATCTCAGTAGCGTTCATGACTCTTAATTTCACTCCATGAATGAAATTATAATGTATGGATTCTGAGCCTAAACTGAGGCGGAAGACACAATATCTGTCTTTGCCAATAAGAAGATTAATTCTTCTTTAAACATCACCCCTTATTATGGGTATTGTGGGGAAAAAGGAAAGCCTTTCAAGATATAAGCAGAGAAAATGAGATTCCTGTGGTGAACCAATCTCACGATAATAAAAGTTTTGGCTGAATCTGGAAATCTGAGGTAATCCATATTGAATTAAGGGTTTAACCTCCAATTTGGCATATTCAAATTTTCCTGCTGATGTGTCTTGATCTTTGACACTAGGAAAACATAATTTTCTCCACTAAGGTATTTTTAGTTGTTGGAGTATTTTGGATCAAAAAATAATTTACACCATATAATATAGAAATTGGAAAGGGATCTTTGTAAAGGAATTCATATTATATGGCAAAGCAGTCCACCTTTACACATTATATATTGAAGAATGAAATTTTGTTCAGAACTGGTTGAGTGGTAATCAGCTAGTCCATTCATTAAATTCATGATGAGCTGAGAAAGTTTTCATCTCTTACAGTGTTTTAGCAAAAACTTTCTTCTTGGATCTGTTTTACTTCTAATAGAATCATGCTTTCAACTTGCTCAAGAAATAATGCAACTACTATTACAATATGAGAAGGACATCACACTAAAAGTATGTCCTGAGAAGATATACTGTAATTCTATGGTTCTGTCAAATACTGTAACTAAAATGAAGCTGAGTCATGACCTTATTAACTACCTATAAGCAAGTCATAAGTTCAGTAACTGTTTTTTTTCATTTGCTGTAAAAAAAGCAGCACAATGAATTTTAAATCTGTACTCAAGAAGCTTTAAAGAGGAATAAAGGAAAAAAGGTACTTGGCTATCATAAGTGTAAAAACGTTACAGTCTGAACTGTAATAAATATTTACAGTCTGCTCAGAAACCTTCTTAAATTTTTGTCTTTGTCAAAGAATCAGTCCTTTGCTCAAAAAAAAACAAAACCAAAAAACAAAAAAAGAGAAAGGAACAACANCCAAAAACAACTGACCCAAAACACAACCTTTTAACACCTCAGAACCTAAAGGTAATCAGAAAATAGACATTGGGAATGAATCATATCCTCCCTTTTTCAGAGGAAAGGAGGCGCTAAATGAATTCATGAAATCCAGATTGAAATTATGTGCAACATCTAAACACCAACAAGGGCCTGAATTGTTTGGTATTTATTAGCAATGCACTCGTGTGATGACTTCTTCAAAAAGTATTTAATAATGAAAGTAAAACGGGAGGCAGCCTATTCTTCAAAAAATATTTGTGGCTGTCTGCATTCATGTAGGCACAGATCATATCACAAGTTTTATTTGTTCTTTCCTTTCTTGGCTGCCAAGATTCATATGAAAGCATCTTGCTTGCATATGTTAGAAAAGCTTTAATTCTATATCTATTAAACTCTAGATTTATTACTCCATGTCTAAATATACTCTACATTTTTCTGCCATATAGAAAATTCACCATTCTCGCTTTCTGTATGCAATACACCAAACAAACAAACTAACAAATAAAAAATAATTACTTTTTTGTGAGTGAAGAAGGGACAAATTGAAAGAATTTCCAATCATTATTTAGAAGGACAAAACATTAATAGTGATTCTTTATTATTAATTTTAGTTTTCATTTATTAAATAGATCTAGCTAAGTATTAAACTATTGCATTCCTTTGCAACCCTCAGCATCTTCAGTTATTGAAACGAGTTTCAATAACTCATGCAAGACAACAATGTATAGAATTAAGAGGTATTGCAAGGATAATATTCTACTAGTAAGGATAAACAGGCCTGAAATCTTTATCCTTTTAAAAATAATGCCAAATTTAACAACCTTTTGCAAAATGTTCAATAATTATATCAATAAACAAGAGTGGAAATAGCATTACCTCACACAGGCTTGCATCCACACATACACATATCCTATATTAAAAGGCTCCATGTCCTCTTTGTTTCACTGAGTGTTCACAGCTCATCTCCCCAGGAGAGGATTTTTTTAATGGTCAGAGTGCTCGAAGACAACCCTCAGCTAAGAAAAGAGCAATGTGTTGGGATCTTTTTTCTTATTTCCTGCCTGAAAATGTTGCTTAATTTTATTTCAGTATCAGTTATCATATATGCATCAGTCAGTATCATTTTTTCCCTCTTCCATGCATTTTAAGGTCAGAAAGAACACTACAGTTGGACATTTTGTCCCCAGTGTATCCATCTCATCTACTACTCTGTGTTAGACCCAGCCTGAGCTATAGCACAATGACTTTTAAGATTATCCATAATTCTTCCATAAGAGATCTACCAGTTAATAGCCATGGCTGTTTATAATCTGCATCTTATTTCTGCTCCCCATCTGCCCCAGTGCTTTGTCGTAATATTTCTACTACTTGTATCGTGATTACTTACAAGAATACAATAGAAACTCATAAAGGGAGTTTTCATCAATACCTTAAATGTTTCTAAAACACAGAGGATCTGTCCATTGACCTGTGATGAGTTTTGTTTCATCCTACCAGAGCTTCAATAATTTGTGAAATATAAATAGTATTATTTACTCTGGAGATATATACTGTGAAGTTTTCTTTGCATACAGGATGAATTTTCTAAGAATTTACTAATAAATTACCAGTTTCTGGGTCATTAAGAAATAAATTACTTTCTTGTCTTCCTCCTGGGTGTTCCAAGCAAAGAAATAACACGGGCAACATAATTTGCATAAAGTTAAAACTAATTGATATTGTTTCTTTAGGTTTTGGGGTTTTTTAAGAAATCTATTTGTAATGAGGGAAAGATTATGTTTGTTTGCTTTAACTGTTCAATTTCTGTTAATTAAATTATCTTGTTTATCAAAGATCTTTCTGTAACCTCTCACTATAGCAGTACTGAAAAAGACCAGACACTCCTCTGTGGGATATATAGACATTGAATTCCCATCCTCTGGTGATTTTTTTATCTTCTAAAAAATTGGTAACCCAAACAAAGACACTCAAATTAACTGCAGAATCAGACTATTTTTAGCACAGACTGAAAACACTTCATGGTTATTCTAATTATCCCACAGGAATGCTTTATTGCTAATAGGCAATATCTCAGCTATCTTCTCCTCCCACCTCCAGCCCAGCAGGCAGAAATACTATAATATCCATAGCTTCTATAAAATAGAGATGAAAGCAAAATATACAAAAAAATCACATTTTGAAGTAATTTTAACTTTATCGAAAATGATAAACTATAACTGCATATGTCCTGCACAGCATCACCCTAGGTCTGAGTAGTCATTTCCCGTGCATCCTAAATATGTAAAGTCCCCTGTAAGATGGCTATATTTGTAGAAAAGATTTCTACATTTTCCCTTAATTAAATTTTCCTCATAAACTCAATACTATTTTATTATTATTATTACTATAACTATTATTACTCTTATATTTCTGATGCATACAATGAACTTTAATTCAAATCTCTGATATTTCCTGTTTAGAAATTCTACATCTACAATTACAATTATTTATGGTATGACAAATGAAATGTGCCATGTAATTTATATGACACAAGGATCAGTGTTTTTTATCCTAGTTTTGTATCGGTAGGTAGCAGCTAAGTGCACGCAGAGGCATTTTGTTCTGCAGGCTGGATATCATCCAGTGTGCTGGTTCCTAAGATAGTCTTGTTATGCATCCCCAGCCACTGTTGGAGTTAACATTCAAGGCCCTTCGTTTCCAGGCTGCCAGAGGCTGAACCCATTGGTGAGATAAATTATCCCACCCCTCAGGGACAGAAACAAGCCACCTGTCACTTGTCAAAGAATCAGCACTAGTGCAATGGTACCTAATGTCCCACCATCCCACCTCCAGGCAAAGTGGCTGTTATGAAAGTGCAGTCATGGATAAATGTGATGGAAAATATGCTAGGATGAGAAGGATTTAGATAAATGAGACCAGGTACAATTAGTAGAAAAATGTGCTTGCAACGGCTTTATAAAGAAAGCTTTTAAAGAAACAGTGACCTTTTTTTCTCACTGAATTATACCCAGGGAGACTACTGTGTATCATATTCCTATGAAATCCATTTCTTATCTGTTGCTAGTCAACCCTCTGTTGTTTCTGTCAAGGCTGACACTCATTTAGTTTGTGTTTTTCTCAGGTTTGGGGAATGTGCTTTTCAGTCAAAGGCAAGCAATGAATCAGGGTCATGCTAAACTGATAATAGACACTCCTTATCTGGTTTTCCAATTAATCAGATCCAGAAGATTAGCAGCCACCGGAGCTACAACGATTGAACTATGTTCTATTGGCATGAGAAGACAGTTTCAGCGAGCGCCTCTTGAAATTCAGCTCCATTTGTGCTCCACACTAGTAGTGTCTTCCATTGACTGATGCCAGCAAAAAAATATCCAGTTAAGTGTCATTACATGACTGCAGTTAAATGCTCTGTTGGAAAAGCCTCTCAGAAGATATTAAGTTTCAGTGAGTTTACTGCAACATGCTGTGACTGAATGTTTAATTCTAAAAGATGCACTGTCATTTTAAAGCAGTAGCCTGTGCAGCTACAGATTAATTACTAATTTTAGATTCTATTCTTTCTGTTTTCCTTAAAATTAAGAAACGTAGTGTGACAAAAATTGCCAGAGCACAAAAGAAAAAAAAATAAACAGATTAATTACAGTGCAGTCTGTCTGTATCACAGCTCCAGAGACATTTGTGAAACAAAGCATAAGGTCTGTACGTTAACTTAGTCATAAGACATGCATCACATTGTGCAAACAGATTCATAATATAAACCAAGATGAGATAATACATTCCAACATAACATATTTTTGTCTGAACAATAGTTAAACAATTGCTTGATCCTATATTCTACCACAGAAAAATGCTTGATTTTAATGATAGATAAAGACTTGATTTTACAAAGGTAATAAAGTCTCTAAATTGGTGAATGGCAGGGCATTTAAAACAAAATACCGAAAGGAATATAACAATATAGAATAAAGATGGAAGGTGGTGGTCTAAAGAAAATTGAGAAGGAATTAAATCATAAGGCAAGACAATTTTCAGTGTCTTCACGATTGTACATGCTTGGCTACTCTCCTAAAACCTTAAGAATTCTTACATTACTTATGTAGTGACTAATCCATTTGACATCACAAATCTGTATTGAAATGTTTACAGAGCTTTAACTGGCTTAATTGATTTAATTGCTTTATTTGGTTTAACAGGGTTTATAAAGTAAATCTCACTTGAATACATTATCTGTCTCAATTTATAAGCCTCCATGACAGCCACTCCATCCACCAGTTCCCTCAGGATGTGTAGATGCACCTCATCATGTTCCATGGACTTGTGTACCTTTAGTTTCCTTTGATGCTCTTGAACCTGATTTTCTCCTACAGTGGCTCTTCATTCTGCCTGTCTCTTCCTTTTCCCTTTGTGACTCAGGGAGGGAGGCTGAAGCATTTGCTGGTAAAGACTCAGGCAAAAAAGTAATTGTGTCCATCCTTCTCCATAGGCTTGCTAACCATGTCTTCCATTACCTTCAGGACAGGAATCACATTTTTCCTACCCTTTCTTTTACCACCAGTGTATTTTTAGAAGCTTTTCTTGTTCTCCTTGACATTCCTGGTCAAATTTAATTCTATCAGGCTTTAAGTTTCTATAACCTGATCCCTGTCAGCTCTGACAATCTCCCTGTATTCCTCTCAGGGTACCTGTTCTTGTTTCCATGCTCTGCAGGCTTCCATTTTTTTGCTTAAATTTGTTCACATAAGCCCACTGGTATTTCTGTCTGACTTTGTCTTTGTTGGGATGTTATCCCTCCTGAGTTTGGAGGAGGTGATACTTGAATATTAACCAGCTTTCTTGGGCCTATCTTACCTCCAGGACTTTATCCAATGGTACTCTATGGAACAGATCCCTGAAGAGGCCGAGTCTGTTGTCATAAAGCCCAGGATAGTGAGTTTTCTGAGGGCTGTTCTTTCTCCTTCAAGGATTTCAAGCTCTGCTGATTCATGGTCACTGCAGCTCAGACTGCCCTTGAGCTTCACTTTCCCCCCAGGTCCCTCCTTGGTGAGAACAAAGACCAGTAAAGCACCTGTCCTTGTCAGATCCTCTATTGCTCGGAGAAGGAATTTACCGTCAATATTTTACAGAAACTTTTTGGATTGCCTATGTCCTGCTGTATTGTCCCATGAACAGATATTAGCATGGTTGAACACCACCAGGGCTTGTGAATGTAAGGCTTGTCCTCTCTGTCTGAAGAGGAACTGATCTACTTGGTCTTCCTGTAGCAGACCCTTATTGTAATGACACCTGTCCCAACCCTCCCTTTAATCCTGATCTGTAAGCTCTTAGTCAGCTTCTTGTCTATCCCCAGGCAGAGCTCCATGCATTCCAGCTGGTCACTTACATAAAGACCACTGACTTCTCTTCTCCCTGCCTGTCATTCTGAAAACCTGTATCTTTCCACTCCAGCTCTCCAGTCCAGGAGCAGAGAAGTGTAGGAGCTGCCCCACCATTTCCTTAGGATGCTGCTGGATCACAGTCCTGCAGGTGTGCCCACATGTCTCACCCCTCTTGCTTTTATCCCTGCGCTATCTGTGTTTTCATGGAGGAAGCTAAGCTGGCCTCCCCAGTTTACTGCCCAGAGGTGGCTGGAATTCCTCTGCTCTGCCCCTAAAGTGCTCTCCTGCAATCCCTCTCCAGACTCTGGGCATCTCTCCCTGGACCCAGCATTAAACTGGTGGGGATGGGATAGACATGGAGTTCCCCTCCATTGTCAACTATTCCTTCCTTTTTATTTCCCTTGTACTAAAACACAAGCCAAGCTTCAAGGAGTGTTAAATCAAAGAATAGAAAGAAAAGGAAAACAGAGGTGTTTATATGTTTTTATATTTAGCAAAACAGCTAACAGTCCTCATCTATTCCTCAACATATCCTTTGAATTAATTGAAAATTTGCAATTGTGAAATTGAAGCTTTAGTCTTTGCAACTGAGTTTGATGGAAAATAATGAAACCACCTTACTCTTATGGGGAAGAAAATAAATAATAAAAATTTTAAAAGCAAAAAATGTTCATCGGAAGCTGAGAAATAACAAGGAATTGACCATCAGACAAAAGAGAATGGTCAGTTTTGAAAGAACTTAAAAGAGAAGGTCAAATGTGCTTTGCGGTTTTTAAGTTCCTGACAAAGCACAATGAACCATAGAATTTTCCCTTAAAAGTGAAAAGTGTTGTGTCATAATTTGCTAAAATACACAATTAAACTTGATGTGTTTAGAGGAGCAGATGGCTCTGCCTCCCAGTGCTCTCCCTTTGGGTTTTCAAACAGCAGAGGAAGCAGGAGGGGGAAATAAAAAAGACTATCAATATGCACTCATACAGCTTAAATTCTAAGCTTCACAATCAAGAATATTTTTGTACTGAGTAGAAATTGTCTGCATTTCTTCTATTTGTAAACAAAATGTTTTAAATATTTTCTTTAGCTACTGATTCTTTATGGAGGTCAAATCTGGTCCCTCTCATCTTCACTGAATGAAGACTCTGAAAGTGATCCTGGGATTTATAAAAGGAAGAGATATCTACAAAGCAAAGTAAAAAGCATTTTCCTTTTTTTTTTTTTTATTTCTCCTTCATTGTCAGTACATTTGAGGAAGATTTACATATTTTCCAAGGAGCTACACTGCTGAAAAACCCATTCGTCTACTCACTTTGAAGTGCTTTTGTCAGGAGATATAACACCAGTCCTTCACGGCAATCCCAGTGTCCTATTGATTTCTTACTGACATTAAAAGTGACCTTTAAAAGGTCAGATGGTTTGGTTCCTTGTTTCCCCAGAAAATACCATTGTCCCAGCATGATACCTCAGAAATTGCAATCAGATTTTTGTTCTGTTTCACAGAAAGACAGAGTCTTTGACTTCAGAGCTCATCCTGTTTTGCCTAGAAGAAGACAGTCTTGCAGACCACCTGGCCTGCTCTTTTCCTGAAGCAAATATAGGCATGGCAACGAGTAAGAATGGATTGGGCTGTCAGTCACTGGCAGGCAGCAGAAAGGCTTCATTCACTGACAATGAGACTCTTATACTGTCAGATTTTTCTTCAGCAGTGTACCATTTCAGCTACAGAGGTGCTCTCTGACTCATCCTACTCAACAGTCCTGTGATGCTACTTTCTCTGAGAAGTCCAGATAGGTGATCTTATTTACAGTGGAATAAAAATCCAAATAGCCTACATTTTGGTATCCTAGGTTTTGGAAAGTGTGAAATGTTACATTTTCATCCATCCAGGCAAGGGGTGCTTTTATCTTGTGATATTTTGTCCCTGCAGTTACATGTATATGCATGATAAATTCCAGAGGAACAATTCTGTATGGTCATCATGTGGCTCTCACTGGGTCACTTGGTCTCTCTCATCTTTACTGAATCATGACTTCAGAAGTGACTGGATCTGTAAAAAGAAAAGACATCTACAAAGGGAAATAGCAAGGTGACCAGTTTGGGGTAATGAGGTTCTGTGTGTGTTGGTTTGGCTTCATTTATTATCTCTTGCAAATATAAACTCAGATTTGCAAAGGCAGACCTGTCACCAACAGAGGTTTCTACTTACTGCAGTCTGAGTGTATCTTCTACCCATGAAAGGAAAATGGAATTTTGGAACATTAGACCATCTGTACAGACAGAAGTAAACTATTAATAAGGCTGTGCTCAACCTGGCAGTTAAACTTCTTATGTGATTTAGGTTTTATTTTCTTGTTCCTTCCCCATGTAATTTCACATGCCCTGAAATTCACTGAGAGTGACTGATTCTTGCTTCAAACATATCTACTGCAAAAAGACGTAAGTCTTCCAGGACAGCATGGCCTACTGACTCTTCTGGAAAAGCTTTAACATTAGAATCCCCCTCCTATAAAGAGTTTAACAAAGCCAAAGAAGAAAAAAATGTCACTGCCATCCTAGACATTGTCCCCTGTGCTGTCTTCACCCACTCAGGCTTGCATGCTTTGGAGATCATGATGTTTTTTTCTCTACCATCACTTTGATATTTCCTTGACCAGCAGCTAAATACAGGTTCCCAGTCCTACTTGTTAAAAGAGTGCCTTGCATTGGTAAGCTATGCTGCTAACAAGTAGAGCCAACCAAGCCACTGTGATTTATTCCATGAGAGTATATGAATGTTTCCAGGATGCTACCAAAAGCTATCAATGTGAAATCAGATTTAAAGAAATGCAGTGGAGCAGAAAAGATGTGTCTCAGAATAATTTCAGCTAGAATAATCTATCCCAAGGTTTACAGGATTTAATAAGGATTTAATGGGGCTTCTCTACTGCTACACCTCTGAAAGGTTAGCAAACCATTTAAAGAAGTTAAGCTGGACAAATCCTCCAAAGGTCTGAGATTGCAGTGCATTAACCCTGGCATATTCCACCTGCTTTCAGTGTGTATTATAGCATCCTTGTACAATTCATCCTTTCTCCTACTAATGAAAACACTTCTGAAAACTATATGAACATACTGTATAGCAGTTTATCCTGACACAGTCTACATCTAAATGGTATTATATGAAATATTAAAAACAATTGGAAAATAACATTGAAAAGCAGATCACAAAATCTACCTTTATTTTCTCTCCTGACTCAAAGATATCTGGCCTCACTGACAGACTCAGAGACAATCATATCAGTCTTTTCCTGTCAAACAAGTAAACAAAGAAAGCAAAATAAGGAATGCATCTATCTTCTTATAGATTCAAGTAGGGAAAGCACCCTTGTTCTGTAAAACACAAAATCACACCAAATGTCTCTAGATCCAAGTGTCTGCATCATTCTGCTGAAGACTTTACCTTCAATAAATTTCCAAAGTTGTGTGTTGCAGCCTTGTTTTCGCTGAGTCCCTCCAGTAGGAAAACCACTTTGGATATTAAAGCTAAAATTTCAGTTGTGTGTTGGGGTTTTTTGTTTGTTTTGTTTTCATTTTTTGTTTTCTTGTCAGTAATTGCTTTTTAATTCAGAGAAATATTAGTGGTTGCATTTCCCTTTTTTAATTATGAAATGCTATGCAATTATAATTTATATTACATTTTTCTCTGATGATCTGCTGTTTTTTTCTTAAAAATGTGGTTGCTTGTATGTTTTCTTCTGCCTTTTATTTTCTGAATTGACTCTTCTGCAGAAAATATTTACCTTAGAAAAGGTAATTAGAAGCCATCACATTTATTTTGTTTTCCCCTGTAGCTGTTAATAAAAAGTTCAAGTAGTCTTCCAGGCCTGCCAAAAACACACAATAAAAAAAAATCCCTGCAACCAACTCAAAATAAAGAAAGAAAGAAGAAAAAAATAGACTGTGTACTACTGAAAAATTAAAAAGGTCAACTTGGTCATGGCAAGCCTGTCTTATTGAATAATCTCCCTGAAGAATAAAGATAATCTAAAATTATATTTACACTGGGAATCAATAAAACAAAGTACATAGGTGTAGTCAACATGAGATTAGGATATCAACAGTGGAATAGAAAAATAAGAAGTATAATCTTACATCCCAGATGGAATTGTTCACCTAAGAAATTTTTTTTTTTCTTTCAAAGAAAATATTTGGTCTGTCACGGTTATACAAGAGTGATGAATTAGGGGGTGTTGATAAATATCAACATGGAATAAGCATGCTTCATTTGCCAAAAGAAGCAATTGAACAAATTAACTAAATATGTGTTTGTATAAATGATGTTTTCAAAGTCTTAGAAAATGTTGTATTTTTTTCACTTGGCTCATTTGTGACCACAAAAACATAGCAAGAAACAAGTATACCAATCTTGTAAAGCACATAGACATAGACAAAACTTGTTGCAAGACATTTGACTCTTTTATACTGATTTCTAATATCCTTGATTGTTTTCTACATGCACTCCTAATTCAAGTCTTTCTGATATGGCAGTGAACATATTCATACCCAATTAAAGAAAAAATGAGTTTTGAAAAACTTGCCCTTAAGTGAACTTTAACTAGAAACTGATTTCTATTTTTCAGCAAATGTGTTGAAATATTGATCTCTTTCAGGAAATTCCTTGCTTTTCATTAAGACACTCTCAAAGGATAAGATGAAATAACTTCCTTAGGACTCTGACCTAAATCCAGCCCTGTTGGATGATCAAGAGAAAGTTCTGCATGCACTGAACTCAACAGCATGTCTGCCTACCTTTATACAAGTAACTCGGTCATAGCAAATCAATGATTCATTACAATTGAACAAAATAGAACTTTTATGTCAGACATCAAATCCAGTTTCTAGTTCTGTGTGGCAAGAGGAAAAATGAGAAACAACATGGGCAGTAAAGGAGCTCATAAAATACAGAATCAGAATTTTGACTCAAACTTTCAAAGACTTATGAGTGCACACAAAAGAGAGATGAAAATCTAGCAGTTCTTTTCATTAAAAAACTCCAATCCTTTCTGAATGAATTATATGTTGTATAAATGGCCAAAATATAGAACACGTTACTTATGAAAGCCAGTCCACTCTGTGATTTATTATTCTTTTTTCCTGCAAAGTAATATTTTGCTATTATAGCTGAATGGTTCACAAATCCAAGGAAGGATAAAGTCAATGGGGGAAAAAGGCAGAAAAGTGCACTCTTTACTTTATAATCCACAGTATGTCTATCTTACAAAGCAGAATTTCCAGAAAAGCAGCACATGTAATTAATATATTGTGTCCCTCTGGGAAACAACTACAAATATGTGCTCCAAAAAATAACAAGGCAGTTACACAACTTTTTTCAGCATTCCAATAAAAAACTCAAGCTCTTTTCAGGAGATCCCTAATGTGTCATGTCTCATATGCCAGTTCTAAGACCACTGATAATCTTTTTTTACATGACCATATTCTCACACCTGCATGGAAAAACCTTCAGAACATTTTAATAGTTACAAGGAGGAAATACTTGTTATATTGAATAGACATCTTTCTTCCAGGTGGTTTCTAATTTCTCGAGTTAAGATCAATTTTTTCTATTTAGAGGAGATCTCTTTTCAGGAATAAGAAACATACAAAAAAGCTTTAGATTCAGAAGTCTTTATTTTTAAACAGGTAACTCTTTTCAACTTCGTGAGATTCATCACTAATGAGCAAAGATATATAATTTGAGCTTTGACATTTATTTTGAAATTGAATCACATGGACTGATCTTGGGTCAATACAGACACCAAAGCCACAAACAGCCCCCAAACACTCACACAGGATTTTTAATTCCAATAGATTCAAATAAGGCCAAGACTTCCATGCGTGCTCTTCTAAGCCCCTGTTCTCCCACAAGATACAATGGAGAGGCCAGAAAATTTAGGGTGTATGGAAAGTTTTTCATAATTTCTCAGCTCTTCCTTGTTGATTATGAAGAATATGTTTATCTAATCATGTACCAAAAAATTTTAGCCTCTTGCTGTTCTCTCCTACCAATAAAAATGTCCCATGCTGTTATCCCTACATGTTAGACTGGAGTCTGTAACATGCACGTTGGAGAAGAGAAACAGGAGAGAGGCAGAAGAAAGTTAATAAAGAAACAATAAAGATGAGAAAACTGAAAAAAGAGCTATCTTTAATGATTAAAATAAAATTTCCAAATAAAATCTGAAAACTATTAAAAATATTTTATTTCTTTTATCGCTATTACACTCAAAAGACATACAATTTACCAGAACATACTTAATTTTCTCCGTAACAGTGCATCCAATGTTGGATGTCAAAATATGTGAAAAGAAAAAAAAAAGATAAGGTGTCTATGAAAGACTAATTGCCCATCAAAACTTTCAAATTTAATGGAGCACAGATGGTTCAACAATAATTTCTACACTCCTGTTTATTTCATCAGTCAAAATACATGAGATTTCATTTGTCTCAACTCATGAACTTATTTTTTTGTTGTTAATAAACATAAAACCTGGACAGTATCTTTTTCCACAACTGCTGGCATTGCACTTCCTGATACAGAGAATTCACTCTAATTGAGAAGGCAGCTGAGGGACAGCTTGTTGAAGCTAGTAGGGATCCATATTCCCACAGAGATATAAAAAAACCCCAAAACTCAGATACTGGAGCAGCCCTTAGTCTTCAGTCTGCATTCCCATACTGAAAAGATAACAAAAAATCACATGACCTGACTCAGGAGTGTTGTATGAGCATGGTTTATCTACACCCAAGATATGACACTGATTGCCAGCCAGCTCCAGAGCAGAACTCAGTATCCTATTGCAATCGATTGAGACTTCCAGCTCCAAAAATATTTTCTACAGCGTGAAATCTTCTGGTTTTTTCTCTCTTCTTTTAGAATTATTGAGCTCTTGCTAACCCTTGCACATAAGATTCCTTTTTCTTTTGCAATGAGAATTTTACAAGAGCATTTAAGGTGTAGAGTGAGTGAATATACACAGAAGAAATATGGCCTCTGGATTTAAGAGTCTCCAAGTACTCTCAAACATGAATGGGTGAAACGTCTCCAAAGAAATCATTGCAAACTATTGGATTACAGACCTCCCTTTAATATGGATAAAATTAAGGATATTTGAGTGTGCTGAAATATAAAATAACGTCTCATTTAAAGCACCCTGGAATAAGAGATCCACATCTGATCTGGAAAACACATAGACATTTTCAAGTAAAAAGAGTGAAATTAAGTGGGAAAATAATTTGTTATACTTTCTTCCTACTTAAGTTATATTTTTGATAGTAAGAAAATATTATTTCTTATCATTTTTACAAAACTTCTATAAAATAAATATTAAATAAATATTATTATAAAATAAAATTGATCATTATTTTTATTAATTCATGAGCATACCTAAAAAAGTTAGACGAACCTTGAAACAGACTTTTTAAACTAAGCTAATCAAACTAAACAAAATATTTGGCTATTTTCATTCACTTTAAGTTTAAACTGAGCTTTGCCTTTTTCATCCATCTTCATTCTGAAAATCAGAGTTAAAAATATGTCTGTCTCAGCTCCTGAATACCAACATTGATCACAAATATGTATGTGGTGTATTCTCTGTGTTACTAGCATGGTCAAGTATCAGAGATACAGGACTAGCCTAGAGCAGAAAGTCTTCTGGATCACATGACCTTCTGTACAGACAGATGATGGAATGAGTTACATGCAGATTTCCACGATTAATTCAGAACATCTTGGCCTTTTAGCATTTAACCTAGACCATTACCATTATTTTAACTGAGTTCTTATGTGTGAATAATCTATACCATCTGTTGGGAGTAAAAGCATAGTAGAAAAAATATTACCTGGACACAGAAGTATTACTTTTACTAGTGTATTTTATGAACAGATGCTCAGCATAAAATTCAATTCCCGGAATAAAACCTTTATTCAGACAGAATCTGAAGATCAATGAACTTTGATTATTCTTCCACATCCTAACCCTTCAAATGGCTGATTATGAAAAAAAATCCTATCATTATGCTGTTTGAACAGCTAAATTACATAGGAAATAATGACTTTTTTTTTCTGTGGTGCTTTTAAGAACTAGATATGAATATATGAAATGCTAGAAAGACAACGACTAAAAAACCCTGACCGACATGGTGCAAGTGTGGTAGATATACCCACAATGGAATAAGACCAAAGAATAAAAATTAAAAGAATGTAAATTAATTGGCCAAACTCTGTATGTTGTTGTTTACTGTCATTGGAACCATGGCTGACCAGCCTTTTATTTGTCTCACACAGACCTGACGGTGCAGCAATTTTCCTACAACAGTCAGACACTTCTGTTTGAGAAGCTTTGGTATTCAGTCACATGTCAGTCTACACACAGCAAAACAAAGAAAAAATGGCAGACAGTCTTTTGTGCACACTGGTTACAACCTTTCAGAATTTTACGAGTCTTTCATTGTCTATTCTTTCTTCCTTGCTTAAACTATAAAAACCTGTGCATTACATAAGGAATTTGACGAAGACCTGAGAGGCTAAACCAAGTTTCTGTCATCAGTTTGTGACTGCAAATTTTTAACTATAATCTGTCATCAGTGTGGTGGGCGGACGTTGGATGCAAGCACTCACCAAAGCTGCCCTATCACTCCCCTCTGTAAGAAGACAGAGGACAGACAATAAAGCAAAAGGTTCATAAGTTAAGGACAGGGAGAAATCCCTCACTGATACCATCATGAACAAAACAGACTTGACCTGGGGAAATTAATTTAATTTATTACCAGTCAGAATCAGACTAGCATAATAAGAAGTAAAACAAATCTCAAGATTTCTTCCTGCCCTCCCCCACCACCCCATTTCTCCTTCCCAGTTCTACGTGCCCCCAGAGGCAAAGGGAGATGGGAATGGCGGTTATGGTCAGCTCATCACACATTGCTTCTGCTGCTGCTCAGGAGAGGAGTCCTTCCCCTCTCCCTCCCAGAGGAGACAGCTCTCCTGAACTTTTCCAGCATGAGTCCTTCCCACAGGGAAGAGTTCACAAAATGTGGGTCCCTTTCCACAGGCCTCAGTCCTTCCAGCAACCATGCTCCAGCATAGGCTTCTCCATCGGTCTGCAGGTCTCTGCCAGGAACTTCCAACACAAGATTGCCATGGCCTTCACAGCCTTCTTTTGACCCTGCTCTAGAATGGGTCTCCTCCATGGGATGCCGGTAGATCTCTCCATTCCCATTGACCTCCATGGGCTGCAGGTGTATCCTTGCATTCCCACTGACCTCCATGGGCTGCAGGGACACAGCTGCCTCACCATGGTCTGCACCATGGGCTGCAGAGCAATCTCAGCTCCAGCACCAGGAGCACCTCCTGCCCCTCATTCTCCACTGACCTTGGTGTCTGCAGAATTGTTCCTCTCATACAGTCTTAATCTTTACTTCTTTTAATGCAATTATAGATGCACATTACTATTTTTTTTTTTCTTTGTAAGTGTGTTATCACAGAGTCTCTACTACCTTAACTGACTGTCCCAGCCTTGGCAAGCAGTGGCTCCAGAGCCTGGAGCATGGGGAAATCTTTCAGCAACTTCTCATAGGAGCCACCACTGTAGCTCCCCATCCTGCTACCAAAATCTGACCATGCAAACCCAATATAGCAGGTTCATGGGTAATTTGAGTTTCTTCGGAAGATATCCTGTTTATATCCACACATGACATGTGTGGTCCACGGTATCTTTGCTCTTAGTATGACCAAAATGATAGTGAAAACAAAAATGGATTTGTTGTTATCACCTTTTTCCTACAAAGTTACTTCTTGTGGTTTCTTACTGAATCTGAACTTTTGTCCTTCTCCAATGACAGAATTTATCACCTCGCAGCAGCTATTGGTCATGGACCCCACCTTCCAGACTGAGCTATGACAGATCCTCACAGGAAGATGAGTGGTGGATTTCAACTCCATGGTAAAGCAGATGGGGTTTTTTTATAACAGGTGATGTAGGCAAAAAAAGACTTAGGCACACGTGAAGTAATAAAGGGTAATTATCTCTTGTAGAACATTTAGCAGAGATGCAGTGGTAAAAATTAATTTGCTTCAACCATGGTCATACCATTTTTGTGTTGTTAACATTTGAATTAGTGAATCATAAAAAAGACAGAAAAAGTTAAAGTTCTCACTCCTATGAGTTTATGCTACTTGTGCTCAAAAGATTCAGAAATTAGAAAAAATAACTTCTTAATGATGAACCAAATATAACAATAAAACAAAAGAAGGAGTTCTGCCTATTTCCTTTCTAGTTAAACTTTCACACAAATCACTTCCAGTCACAGCATTCTAGAAAAACAAATACGCTGTTTACAGGATAGCACACAATCTCAAAGCAGGACAAGTTTTTCTCAAGGCTTCTTGACAGTCATGGATTTAACAGGTGAGTCTTGACTATATCCTTAAAAGTAGGTTATTAAAACACTTGTTGTGGCGTACATATGAGAGGAGAGTTTATATACTTCATGCATTGAGTGTCTTTAATATACCTTTATGATAACCCAGTTTCTGTTCATCTCATTGAAATATCTAAATCATTTACCCAGATACATGAAGTTTTATCTTAGTTTTGTAGAAGCCATTTTTCTCGTTCTCTTTCTTGCTCCAAGACATTCCTGCTACTTGCCTTTCCTCTCCCCAGACAAAATTAGTCTTAGAAGTTCTTTAGAGCACTTTCATTATACTCATATTTTATTCACATAGTTAGAGATACAATGGGAGGACAAGTTATATATGTGTATAATCACTAATTAGAAAAAAAAAAGACTGAGAAGGTTGACTTACAGAGGAGTTAAATACATGCGTTTGTGCAGCCAGAAAAAGACTTTACTGGATTAGCCTGGAGCAATTTTTCTATAAAATATTAATGTTCTTCCATTAATCCTACCATTGTTAAGACTTTTAACTAATTTATTTGTTAAAAAATATTCACCTAAGGAGTAACTAAAACTTGAATCTCTGCAGATCATTATATCAAGACTATGGATTCTTCTGAGAATTTTAGAAATACTGAAATACTTCTATGCTATTATTTGATATAATAATTTTCTTTAGATTATTAGGACAAAAAGATATGCCATTGTACAGTCTTTGAAACTGTCTTTCTGAGGCACTCAGTATTTTGGAGGAAATTTATTAAAGTTAAGCAACGTGATCAAAATTTTATGTGTAAAGTGTTTGCTGCACAGATTCCAAGTTAAAGTATTTTTTTGTATATTAAAAGCTAATTGAAAAACTCTGATAATTTTATGTCCATGAATTCCAAAACAGACTTCCTAGAGACTTTTTTATCATTGCAGAATATTTTCATTTTGAATTCTGTATTACACTTTTTTCATTAAAGCACCATAAGTACTAAATAACAAAAAAGGATTAACAAAACAGAAATATAGAAAATCTCCACTTTAGAAACTGTTCCTGGAGATAAAATGCCCTAAAACCTAAACAAATTTTGCAATACAGATATGACATTTTTTCTTGGTGTTTTACAAAAAATGTGCCAAGAATGTTATGGACTTTCAAAAAACATATGGGCCAGAACCCACCTGAGCATGAGTATGATTGCACAGAAATGAAAAATAAAATGATTTTTTAATTAATATAAGATGTTTTCACAAATGATAATCCCATGAAAGCTTAGAACATGCAGGCAGACAGCTGTTTCAAGATGGCTCTCTTCATCTAAATGGGTTGGTGTCAAAGAAAACAAAGCATTTATAAGTACTTTTAATGAGTTTTATTCATCTAAATATATTCCAAAAAACAGTGGGATTTCCAAATAATAAAACTAGCTTTACCCTAAAACATTTCTGGCCTAAGTGAGACTACTAATGGAAAAATATTTTTAAACTAGAAAGTGAAGAGTACCAGGTAGTAAGTCCAACATAATTTATTTATGTGTTTTTATTTCCCAGAAGATGAACAATCACAAGCTTTATGTGGAACCTACAATTTTTAAGTGACAATACTACTGCCACAGCAAAATTAGTTTCTCCAGATAGGAGTGAAATGATAGAAATTAAGTCAATTTTCAATCAGTGAGTGTATTGGTAGCAAAACAGCCCAGAAACAACCTTAACTACATCAAGTTTGGAGTTATTTCTAAGTACAGCTTTGTTCAGAAATAGTTTTTGGACACCTGACAAGTTGTCATAATGTATTATCATTATTTTGTGAGGAGGTGACCAGTGGACATGCTAGTGCCTAAAATCTTCCAAACAGCACAACAGTAATCCTCAGGAACAGAGTTCCAAGTGAAGATGAGAGTAGAAGGTTGAGAATGATTGATTCCAGAAACAAACTAACTAGCAAAAAAACTAACAGGCAAACAAAACCATTCCAGGCTCCTATCAAGCAGAAAGTTTTATATTCAAAGTCTTAGGATCTACTAATGTATTCTTTAATAAATTGTCATCTGCAAAACCCACAAACAGTATACCAGTAGCTCCCAAAGAGCAAAGCGAAGCAGGGAATGGAACAGAGTCTGGGTGAATATTAGATCTCTTTAAGCACCAGAATTACTGGATTGTTAAAATGCTGTTCCTATCCTAATCTTAGAGCACTTAGAGTTCTCTGGATTGCCCCAGATGTGCTAGTATGTGGCCTTTGATATGCATTAATTATATTATTCCATACTCTCACTTAAAATTACCTATTGCTTACTTCAAGTCAATGGCAAGGTGTCTCTGTTTTATAGATATTAAGAAATGTAGTTATGACAAAATGCTGTTTCTTCACTTTGAAGTGCAAATTTTTTGTGCAAAGTTTACATAAGCCTGACATCAAACAACCTATCTGCCATTTTCTTTAAACATTTCCAAGAGAAAAAACTAATCAGGGAAAAGGGTAGTATGTGATATTTTCTACTCACTTGTATCAATTTAAATACATTTTCCAGCCTTTAATTTTTTACAAACAATATTTATTGATTACTTTCTTTCTATAAAAATAAAGGCTTCAATTAATAGCTGGTCAATGTCTAGCATTCTAGTACACAGTGGGCCAATAGATTATCCAGGGACACCATGGCAAGACTATCAGAAGTTAAACATAATAAGAGATTTGCAAAATGAAAGACAGAATGCCTCAAAACTCACAAAAAGTAAAGGACATATAGATTGTCCTAGCTGAGATGGAATGCAGCAGAAAGCCAGGAAAATTTAATGCGCCAGTAAAGTTTTTGCTGAATATTTGCTTTGGCCTATGAAATGCAGCAATCACAGAAAGAGCTGAGCACCTTTAATTCCCCTGAGCTCCAGTTCTTTCAGATATCTCACAATATCTTGCACGATCACTTCCTGACTAATTCTCTTTCATATTTACTTTTGTTAACACAAATGCTTGGTGATCCTAGCTTTCCAAGCCAAATGCACTGACAATTTATCCTACAGCTTGTAAACTCGAAAGTATCTTTTCATACAGTGAACAACATGAGAAAGTTGAAATTTTTGTTTGCTAAGCAGTTCAGATTTTCATAATAAGGATATAAGAAATCTAAGGGGAGAGGAAGAGGACTATTGCTGTTCTTTTAATAAAGCATTCTTACAAACAGAGCTGAAAAGCAATTGCCCATATATGAATATTATTTTTAAATACTTGGTATGTTACATAGAAAAATACTAAAATTATGTATCATATCAAGCATGCAGTTTGCAACCACGGCTGTCTGTAAGACTTGTGTCCACTCCAAAGAAAATATGAGATTCAGTTCAGGCATATGTTTTAAATAATCTAGGGTAGTGTGCAGTCAGGAATAATTTATTATGCACATCTGTAAGAGTGCTACATTTTAAAAGACACAGCTTTTATTAGAGCTTAACATTATTTTCTTAGGGGGAGGGCAGAATCCTGACAGTTTTAAAGAATCAGTTTTCTTCTTTAATAAAAAAAAAAAGTTTAAAAAAATTAAAAAATCTTACGCACTCAATTCAGTCCAGATTTTATTTGATCATTCTGCATGGTTTTGTGACATTTTTACTTTTCAACATGATGAAACAAAGGATTAAAGCTCAAAATCATCCTTTTTAAATAGAAACAGCTTTTACCAGGAGCAGACAGAAATCTTTGCTCCAAGCTGACAGCAAAGGGCTACATTCTGCCCTTGACACAGCCACCCACTGCCATTTGGGGTGGGGGAGCAGTGTGCATGGGCTGAGAGGCTTGTTATTCATTAGGGTTTGCTCTGGTTTCTTTTACTTTTCTTTTGAGGTGTGAAAAGATGGATACTGTTAAAAAAAAAAAGAAAAAAGAAGAAAAAAAGAAGATTCTAATGCACTGCATGGAAATATCACTGGTCAAGGCTAATCTTGATCTACATCACTGCAGCGCAGCACGTTAGCAGACTCCTGCCAGTACCCCATGTTCTTGGCAGGGTGTTCCCTCACTGTGTCTTTCCCTTTCTTTTGTTTCAAGAATTCCTGGCCAAGCAAGGTACAGGTTCTCCACCTGAAAGCAAAAATATATCTAAGTAGTTGACAGCCCTTCAGAAGGTGGGAACTGTGGATTTATCTAGATGGAGGTTAAGTTTTTCTAATGGATGCAGAATAGACAAGAGCTGCATTTTGCAGCCTACAGAACAAGTATGCTCAGCTGAAGCTTTCAAGTGATCTTCTGCAATTATACATAATCACAGCCTTCGTGCCCTTGGTTCCCACAACACTCAGCTTGCTGCTGGCAAGAGAAACCTGCAGTTTCAGGCTTGCTAGCTTACTCCTACCCACAGATCCCGGATGTTCATGCATCTCTGAACACAACATTCCTAAAGCAGTGGTGTTTCTCTAGTTTGGGTAATACTTCCATCCCCCTGCATTTGTTTTCACCTCACATCCGTGTGCAGAGCACAACATTTTGAAGCCAGGACACGTTTTCTAAATATACTACAAGTGGGACATTGTTCTCTTGAAGAAGTTATCCTTTCTTTTTTTTTCAAATTCCAAGTCTTATTCTCCCCAACAGGTTGTGAAGACTAACAGCTCTGCCTTGATTGGAGTTGCCACTATAGATGGATGACAAAGCCTGGAATAATCATAGGGACCAAAACCTAATCCTGCCTTGATGTCAGGTTTTGCTGATAATAATGTTATTCTCCATTAAGCATCGTGTCCTTTCTAGTGTAGCATCTAGGGTGAGATTTGGAACTTCTATTTGATTGTGGTTTATTACCTTCTACAAATTTCAGTGCATGTCCCAGAAAATATGTCAAAGAGTATCTCTTGTATCTTTTCTCTGTGTTTCAAAATAAAAGAGCAGCTTTTCTGTACTTGTCATGTCCATATTTATTTAAGCAGAAATAAAGAAAATTGTATATTGTATAAATGAAAGGATTTGTAATCCCTTTATCCAAGTAGAATATAACAGATATTTAAAGTTTGACACTATTACGTATTGTTATTAAGTAAATCCATGAGAATGGGTAGTCAACCTCAAGTTCCTTCCTGTATTTTACAGGCAAATAAATTTCTCAAACAGCATCTTGGAAGATGATTTGACAAAATGTGCAAAATTTACAAATATTAGCAAATTTAATTTCAATATACTTATATTAGATCGGAACTACATTACAGAAAACGTGAAACTTTGTGACTATGAGTTTCATATTGCATGGGCACAACTTCATGGGGGAATTGTGCTGCTGAGCCTAATAAGCACACAGGCAATATATGACATTATCAAAAACTGGAGAATATAACGCCTACAAAGTTATTGAAATTTGACAGAATGAATTTGTTCACAGAAGAAACTCATAAAAAATAGAAAGGTTAATTTTAAAATCAATTATTTGGACTAATAGTTGTATAGTGCCAGCTGATACATTATTCAAACATATTAAGATATCGAAAATCTGGAAGACAATTGAAAATGTGTTAAAATATGACTAAAAGACAATAGCAAGAGATGCTGAATGATGAGCAGCTTTGGCAGCAGAGACAAAATTATCTGTTCTATCGCAGTATTAATCTTGTCTATTAAGGAGATATCTCAAGAGAAGCACTGATTTTTGAACGTAAAACGCTGCAAAAATTTGGCTACAAATATTTCAGAACATGAATTCCTGTTGGAGAAGCCTATAGCCAGTGGATTCACGCTCTGATACAGCCTTTGTTCAGCATAACAATTTTTGACAGAGCATATAGTACTAATAAAAGGCAAATTAACTGCTTTATGGACTCTTTACTGACTTCAACATTTTCACACTATGCAAACTCTATTAATCAGAGTTTCTGTGCTGAAAAATTAGAGTTAGAGAAGCTAGATTTTAATCACATTAATTATAGTTTCTATATTTAGCATCTGTATTTATAATCACCATTTAGTTAGATTAACTAATTTTTGTAACAAAAATAATTGATGTAAAAGCCACTATACACTCTAATAATTGAATAATAAAAGTCTTATAAATATATCTCCCCACTGTGATCTCTCGTGATGAAGATCTCAGGATTGGGCCCAAATGCAATTTTAGTACAATTTCAAGTTGACTAAGGCAAGAAATAGTTATCAATCATAATATTAAGGTAATAGCTCTACAGCCTTCATTGATAAGAAAATCACACTCTAATAGAACTGTAATCATGCCGAGCCTGTAGATATCAGTCACGAGGTGACTTTTTGTGACGTTCATTACCCCTGGTATTAATAGTAACACATGTCATGTTTCAGCAAAGTCAATAGCCTCCACTAACTTGAGTCTCAAAATTGTAGTGTGTGTGTGTGTGTGTGNTTAGGATTTTGATGTATTCAAATGTCCTGCCTTTTCTTCTTCCCTACATATTATTTGTTCTCTCTTCAACATTTTGTGTGGTCATTGCTAGAGTGGGCCTTTTTCTTTTTCATTAATGATCTTTCTGATTGCAGATCATTCCATGATAAAAAGAAATTCCCTAATCAGAAGTTAAAGTTTTCTCCCAAATGGAGTTATGTGTGCCAAACTGATACTATTAAGGTCACTGAGATATTACTCTTTCTTGCAATTCAAATAAATCATCCTAATATCCACCTTTTAAGCTTGGTCTATGAAAACTTATATGAAGCCCATATACAAAAAACATTTTTGTAATGAATGATAAAAATTTTCTATTAAAAAAATAAGAATGGTATATTTTAGTAGTGTCGAGCTTCTTATTATTGTATATAAAATTTCTTTCAAGACCAATATGTTTCTTAAAATATTTATATTTCAGGAAATTTTCATCTATTTTCTTTTAAATATATAAAAAAACAAATTAAAAAAATACAATAAAAGATCTCCTGCTGGTTTTGTTTGTAATTCCTTCTCCAGGTCAGATAAACATTCTTTGGATGTAGTGCAAGTACAATTTTTTATTCACAACTGGTTTTGAGGGCTTATGATGAGCATCTTCTGAAGTCATATGTGAAACCAAAAATTTGATCTGAGGGATGAGGTTGGTTTTTACGAATAACAATTTTTATGGTTAATAATTAAAAAATCTGCTGTCAATTATTATTGATAAGATTTCAATAACAATGATAGTGTTAACTATTAATATTATTAATAATTCCAAGGCTCTAAGGTGCAAAGATGTAAATGAGTAGTATTAACGTGACATATTGCTTATTTCCAGCTTTCAAATTGTTAATGTTTGGATTTAGTGATCCTCACTACACCAGTCACCCGCTGTTTCAAAAGTATCTTGCGTCTCTAGCATCTTACATTAGGTCTTCTCCATCCCTGAGGAGCTTATGATCACTCTTTTTAACAAAGACAGTCAAATATTTGAAATTAACTACAGGGAGCAACTTACACTCATGGAAAATATACAGTGATTATATACAGTACTAGATAACAAACAACATTGGTTTGGAGCATCACTCCCACCTGTTTGAAATGTGTGGTCAATTCCTGTTGTCATTACATACATTCAAGACATTAAACTATGGTCAGGAATTACAGAAACCAACATAATGGATGATACCACAGACAGGTTCTTGATACAGGTACAAATTAACTCCTTCTTTTGAGCAACTGTATAGTTGATAGCTGGAATTTTTGTTCCTTTAAAATAGATTTAATTCATTAGTAAATGGTATTTGTAGCTGCAGAGGTTTCATTCAGGGTCTTATTACTCTTGTTCTACTGCTGTTTAGCAGGAAGATGAAGATTAGTGAGGGATTAAAAATCTTACAACACTTGCAGACTAAGAAAAGGCAAAATATTAATTTTTGAATAATCAGCTCTAGAATTAAGATATGAATAAATGAAAATTTTGCTGACGGAAGAAGGCATGAAGTAGGAACTACATAAATTAGCCATTTTAACTAGCAAACAACCATACAGAAATTTCAACTTTTCAGAGCAGAACTGCATTTCAGATGACTTTTTTTGCAAATATGCCCTCCATTGTTTGATGTGGCTCATATCTCTGAATGGCAGTTGTGAGGAATGGTGTTTTAGAATTTTTTCATTTTATCAACTGGTCCTCACTGCAACAGAGAATCCCTTCTACATTACAAACTGATGTTCATATAATTAACTTTTCTCCACTGGTGACATGAAACTACTATTAGTATCAAGATGAGCAATTTTGCCTGCAGCTTCCCTCAGAGTGCTTCAATCAAACTGTGCAATGCTCCAGTGGCCTATGCACCCATTGATCATATCAATGCTTGTGGTTTTAGTGCCTTGTCCTTTAAACAATCCTGTCCATTTTTGTTGCTCTTGTGCAATCCAATAGAGAATATTTCATTCTTTTTTAGATTCATCCTATTTCTCACAGTCACAGAACCTCAGTTATTTATCTGTCTTAAGTTCCTTTCCAAAGACACAGTTGTGAAAATTCTACATGTGTTCAGGACTAAAGCTATGTGCTTGAACTTCCACGTTATTTCAAAGTCAAGCACATATATGTATACAATTTATATGTGTACAAATTATGATCACCTTCAACAACATATTTTTCAAATCACTTTTAAGCTGCTGTGACTTTCACAGGGGACGCTGTGATCCTACTTAAAATTAATTCTGTAGAATTTTACAGATCTTTTCCCATCTTAGGCATGATGGAAAACTTTTTTTAAATGTGTCCACTTGCTCACTAGGTACATGCTATTCTTGAAGTAAAGTCATTTAAACCCAGTTCAAGTGTAGTACATCAGCACTGAGGAGCAATTTATCTTTACTCTCATTTCATTCGCAAACTTGTCCTCTAGTGATGGGGTTTTAATTCCTTCTCTCTCCATTTCTCCACACTTTCCTGGAACTGTTCTGTAATGATTAATTCAGAAATATTTTAGTAACTCAGCCATGCTAAATAATTTAAATTTAAGTGCCCTTACAACTTTTCTACATCTTCTTTTCCCTATATGATATAAAATCAGATCTTTTCAATCTCATGTTGGCCACCAATAACTCTTTCTGTTTCTGTCATGTCTTAATTACTTTCGCCTTAAGTCTTTCACTTATGTGTGACAATATTAAGTAAAGCCTTTCCATCATTGTTAATTATAAGTGTGACTGTGAATAATTATTCTCCAAGTTTGCCGGGTTTATTTCACACTTACAGTGGAAAGTATATAAAGTCTTTTAATAATATATTCAGACCTAAATTCACTAAAAAAGTAAAAGTAGATTAATAAGAGATGTGGTGTTTTCTTCTAATGATAGTCATATATGTGTAAAGATCACAAAACAGTTTCTCTGGGATGAGCAGGATTATTCCAGATTCAGCCCATTTCAATGAGGGTGGAGATAGATACAACACATAAACCAGGCAATTTCCAGTGCAGGGTACACAATACAGCTCAATTCACCTTCCCAGTGACTGGGTATCTTTGGCACACCAGGTACAATTGCAGACCATCTGAGTCTGGTTATATTTTTGGCTTCATTTGTCTGCAGTAAGCAAGTATACCACCAGAAAATCACCTTGATACTTAGTAAGGGCTGTAATAACATCTGGTTACCAGTTGGTAGGCACAACATCACACAGACATAATTCTGCCTCACTCTGCTGACAGAATACATCATTAAGAATTAATCCTACTTATGACACTGAAGGATAAAACACACACGTAAATTTTTACTTGTTCTAAATTAGTTCTACTCACTTGTCTGATTAAGAAATTCTATTTTTCCAATGACAGATTACTATGCATACATAATTTAATACACAAAAATTAGGACTAATTGCATCCCCATGGCCAGCATCTCAAGAACCATCTTCACATTCTTGAAGGTGTTATTGAAATCTTAAACACTTTCCAAAAGTCAAAGTGTATTACAAGTATATTCCTCCCAACTCTTCTCTATGAAAGTGACTGAATGAGACAATCTGAGTGCAGAGAAAAAGAGATGGTTACTTAAAGATCTACTAGACCTTTGCTATCCCATTGTTACCCATCAACAGGTAAAAGTTCTCTATCCTCTGGCCTAAAGGCAAAGTACATATAAAATAAATTCAGACGGGCAAAATAAAGAATAATACTGTAATACAAGTCATTTTAGAATAATAATAATAAAAAAGCAATTGCTAGAATAAAAAAAATAAAATAATAAAGGTGTTAATGGTGTTCTCAAATAAGCTTCTCAAACACACCTACCACTGATGAAGCAGAGACAAGGAAGCTAAGAAGCCTCTGAGAAGAACAAGTATTTGTTCTGTAGAGTCTGAAGGTGAACAGAGGGCCTAATAACAAATGGAAGTTTTCAAAAGTGAGTTTTAAAAAGCACAGTGAGTGACCCTGGATGAATGACAGATAAGTCTACTTGTGTACAAACAAATTAGTTCTTTCTGGCTTTCAGGATAAAAGAAGAAACTACTGAAATATTTTGTCTTAGAACTGGAAAATTATGAAAAGACAAAAAGAGATTTTTTTTAATGTGAGAAATGGGTTTCTTATCCTGAAGAGTAAAAACAAGAGTTAAAACTCTACAGTGAACTAATTTTTCAGCAGAGAATAAATAAATATTAGCATGATAGCTTACTGTCAAATAAAGTGCAGACCTCAACACTGCTGTAGTAAAGTTAATACAGTATTTTAGTTTTCTATTTCTATTGTACTGAGGGTTTTACTCTTTTTTCCCCCAGTTTTTTCTAGTTCTCCTTTGTACATCTGTAAACGAGAAGCAATCTTTAAGAGATATCATCATGAGGAAGTGGTTGCACAGTGAATTGTTTTGGAAGAGCATTATTGACCCAGAGGATAGACTGAAATCTCTTATGACAATACTTGTGGGAAAAGTCGTCCATTTGCAATAGAAAGAGGTGTCTATTGACTTAAAATGAGCTTACTTACCACAAAGGAGAAAATAACCATGGTACTCTATGACTTCTTTTACTACAATATTTTTTCTTCACTGCTATTGATGTATTTACCATTACAGAGCCTCTGTGAGGCAAGGAATTGCTAAAAACTACACCTTCACAAAGGGAACAGAGACACAGTATGACTGCAAACAATTTGCCAATGGTGACACAGGATTTATGTGACAGAACAGGGAGCTGAGCCCTTGTTTGTCAATCCAATCAACATTTTAAAATCAAAAGGCTGTTTTACCTATCTAGGCCTCTAGCCAAAACTAAAATTGAACTTCTTGGAGACTTTTTGTAAACTGTTCAGATTAATGTTACCTACCAGGTATTCTTGCTTCATCGGCAGTGAGTGATGAGAAAAAAAAGGAACAAATAAAGTAAAATTAAGAGCACAATGTATTTTGAAACTATGAGTTAAAGGAGATGTCTCAATAGGGGTCACAGGTACCTAGCTTCCTTATATTATTAGGCCTCCTCTCTAAAGGCGTTCAGCTACATTTTATGTGGCATTTCAGATCATAAATATATTTCAAAATAAATAACAACTTGAAAACTGTAAAAAAAAGAAAAAGAAAAAAAGAGCTTTGAATTCCACTTTTATGCAGTCCCCATAAGTTAAAAGTAATAATGTTCCAAATACTATGGTTCTTTGCAAAAAAAAAACCCAAAAAACCTATTTTGATAACAGGTTTCCCCCAAAGTAGTATTTTTAGACACTATTAAGAGAACAGTAAGAATTGTCTCTCTGTCTGGGAGCACTGATGTGCAGCTGGCTGTGGGTGACCTGCAGAAAAGGGAAGAACTTGGTTCTCATCTAAATGGAGTTGACACTAGTGTGATTTGGGTTATGTAGTTAACTGGGATCAGATATGCAGCTTCTGCTTTGTGAAAGACTTAAAGTATTAATTTGTGGCTTAAACATCTTCATGAATGTTTGCTTATTATAGCAAAAGTGTATAAAAGCCGCAGAGAAGACCACCAAAATCCTGAATGGGGCCCTGAACTGCTCACTGTCCATTGATGAAGATAAGAATACTTTCACAAAGGGATCAAACTTAGCACCCTTGGAGTGCAGACCCCACTCCAGGGCTGTCAGCTGTCAGGGTGGCACAGACCCTCACACCACAGGTGATGAGGAGAAGGAGAGGTTTGTGGGTGTGTGGTGAAAAAGTCTCTGGCCACCCTGTGTTGTGCAGACCAGCTCAGCTGTGAGGCCCCTTCATCCCAGGAAAAGCCACATCCACGTGAAGGACAGAGGAGGGAATGTCATGGCCCATTAAAGGCCAGCCCCCACAAAGGGGTCCTGAGACCCTGCACCAGAGCTCTGCAAATGATGCAACAGATCCACAGTGTTGCAAGGGACAGTGTCAAAGCTCCCGTCCCCAAGGGAGGCACCTGGGCATTGCCACCTGACCCAAACGCATATTAATCCACAGGATTCTATATTTTTCAGCAGCAGTGGCAGTGGCATGTGGCAAGGGACTCTCACCACCAAGAAGACCAGATGGAGGGGATCAACGAGACGCCTTTGGGACCCCCAGAGGGAGATACACTTCCACCCAATCGTGTCACTGTCTCCCTCTCCCCCCAGCCCCCAAGCGCAACCCTTTTTCTGTTTCTTTCTTTCTTCCTTTCTCTTTCTTTCTCTTTGCCTCTTTTACTGGTAAATAAAACATAACTATTTTTTGGCACCAACCTCTAACCTCATCAGGTTTTAACCCTATTTTTTGGGTATATTTTGAAACTTTTTGGTTCCAATCCATTTTTTTCATGGAGCCTTAGTTTCCTTTGGTTTTATGTGTTAAACCAGTTCATAACATGCTTGTGATCAAAACTTTGTTCTCTTTATTAGGTGTACTATCTTTCTAATTTTATTTATGGCCCTGGCTCTAACAACATTTCCAGATGAGAGCAGCTCCAAGAATTATGTTACTGCTGCAAATGTTAGCTTCATATGTACTACTCATGGCAAGGCTGTGACAGCACAGTATGTATATGTTTGTCACTGCCTGATTTTAAGTGTATTTATCTATTAGAAAGGCTGGTAGCTTTTATTCCCAAAAGCGTGTACAACTAGAATAAAATCACTCTAAAGGTGTTAGACAAGAAATAAAAAATGTGAACTAATTCTATATATCCAAGTCATATTTTCTACTTGACAAATAACCATTATCAATCTCATGCTGAGTGTTTAAAATTTCAGAAGTCAAAACAATTG
This sequence comes from Cyanoderma ruficeps, assembly GCA_008694505.1. NCBI lineage: Eukaryota > Metazoa > Chordata > Aves > Passeriformes > Timaliidae > Cyanoderma > Cyanoderma ruficeps. Next base: position 227,480 of record VZDJ01000232.1, read on the forward strand.
AAAAATTGAATCTTTTATCATAAAAGTCAGAACAAAAATTCATCCTTCTCAAGTGTAAAAGCACCCTAAATTTCCAAAGACAATTCATTCTGGAATTATAAAATGAGGAAAGTTCTCAAACCATATAAAAGTTATATTTTCTTTCCAAGGGATTTCATACTCTGAAAGTGCAACTTCTTATTTTTAGTTTAACAGACCAATCAAGCTATTTTTTTCATCTTTACTATAACTCGCAAGAGAATGCTAAGAATTAGACTACAAAACACTTTTATTCCAAAATAAAAATCAGTCAACTGACAATACCATACTTTTGCTTCCTTCTGAAATACACATATTAGCTGAAAAAGTGATTTTCAGAAGGCATGTCAAATTACTCAGATGTCTTAAAGGATTTGATTCCTTGAAAATTATTCTATCAAAGCATTTTTTTAAAATAGTAATATAAAAAATTCCTTCATATTTTAATTTTTTCCTTTGTGGATGGTATCTCTCTGAATTTATTTATGCTTTCTTTAAAAAGTTTCATGAGGTGATTCACCATCCTTAATTATCTCTTCTGTGGTTTTTAAATTTACAAAACTGCCACAACAGAATCATAGACTCATAGAATATGCTGGGTTGGAACAGAATCATCAGGATAATAAAGTCCAGCTCCTGGCTCTACACAGAAAAAGCCTAAGAACTCTCCTAGATACTGGGACCATTTCTCTGGGGAGCCTGTTCCAATGCCCAGACACCCCCTAGGTGAAAAACCTTTTCCCAATATCCAACCTAGATCTCCCCTGACACAGTTCATGCCCCTTCCTTGAGTCCTGTCACTGGTCACAAGAGCAAAGAGATCAGTGTCTGACCCTCCTCTTACCCTCTTGAGAGTGTTGAAGACCCCAATGAGGTCTCCCCTGAGTCTTCTCCAAGTTGAACAGACCAAGTGATCTCAGCTGCTCTCCATTTGTATTCCCCTCAAGGCCCTTCACAATCCCTGTGGGCCTTCTTTGAATATTGTCTACAATCTTAATGTCTTTTTTGTCTTATGGCACCCAAAACTGCCCCCAGCACTCGAGATGAGGCTGCCCCAGCTCAGACCAGAGTAGGATAATCCCCTCCCTTGCCCAGCTGGTGATGCTGGGCCTGATGTCCCCAGGACAGGGTTGGCCCTTCTGGCTGCCAGAGCACTGCTGACTCAGATCCAAATTGCCATCAACCAGGACACCCACGTCCCTTGCTGTAGTGCTGTTTTCCAGTATCTCATTCTGCAGTCTAAGCATACATCCAGGGTTGCCCTTTCCCAGGTGCAGAATCCAGAACCTGACCTTGTTGATCTCCATATGGTGGCGGATCGTCCATCTCTCTAACTTTCTGAGGTCTCTCTGCAGGTCCTCTCTGCCCTCCTGCTCCTTTAGGAGGTGATGTTTAAAAGGTAACCAGCGCTGATGCAGGACCCCAGCATCTGCAGAAATAATTTCACAAAGGACTTTAATTACTAGTTCCCTAAGGAGCCTGAAGTCTGTTCATGTTCAAAGCTGAGGTTTTGCTAGTACTTTTCATCTTGTTGAGATTTTAAGTTCAGTCTCTTCATGATTGCTGTGTCCAAGACAGCTGCCAGTCTCCATTTTGCTCATGAGATCCATGCTGTTGAGAAACAGCAAATCAGGGATGACATCTTCCTGAGGTGACTTCCTTAGAACTTGTTCTATAAAGTTGTCATCTGCGTTTTTAAGAACCTTCTGTCCTGGGTTGTACCAGTTGTTTGATGGTTCCAGTTGATTTCAGGCAAGCTGAAGTCCCCTATAACAACAAGGGTAGTTGACTTGGAAGCATCCTCTAGTTCCTCAAAGTATAATCCATCAGTGTCATCACCACAGCTGGGAGGTGTCTTGGGTTACAAGGTAACCGAAGTATGAATTCTACCACCACTGGCATCACCTTCTGATGAGTTGTTAGCGGTGGGTCATTTTCAACAGCTCTCCAAGGCACACCTAGCCTAGAGGGGGAGGGGGGTTGGAGGGTCATCCCTCCTAATGGGCCATCAAGTACTCCCTGGAATGACTCATAGAATCACACCATCCCATTGTAAAATTCCCTGCCCTGGCTGAGGTACCAAACGTTCCTCCCTGTGTATCATCTGGGACTTGGGACACCACAATATGACCACTGGATTCCCAGAGGACAAGAGCTCAATAACTACCACTGGACCTCCAGAGAAGGACCAGACCTTTCCACAGGACCACCACTTTGACAAGACAACATTCATCACTCCAAGGGGACTACAACCCCCCTTCAATCAGACTGCTATCATCACCCTGACCAACAGGGTGTCAGGTCATATTCTGGTTTTGCCTGTTTAAGGCAGTGTTTCTGTCCTATTGTCTTCGTTGTAATTTTCCTATTAAATTGTAGCTCCATCGTGAAATCTCTAGCAAGGTATTTCCATGGAGTTAATTCTTCCCACTAGTTTATCTTCAAACCAGCACAGGAGGTCCGTAGTAGACTCTCACAGTGACATCCACATCATTTCTTTGCTCCTTGATTCTTACCCAGGGGGTCTCAACTGTGCCATTGCCAACTGAGAGCTTCATACATACACTATTCTTTCTGTTACATACAGTGCCACCCCTCTGCCTCTTCTGCCCTGCCTATCCCTCCTGCAGAGGCTGGAACTGTCCATCAGGGCACTCCAGCCACAGGACTCATTCCAACACGTTTCACTTATGCCAGTGATGTCAAATCTCTGCAACTGGGACAAAGATCTTATTCCTCATGCTCTGTACGTTAGTGTGAAAACACTTGAGATATGGTGCTTTCTAGGCAACATGAAGCAGATTGAGGGATCCCATTAGGGCTCGTTTCCTTAAGTTTTGTCACACTGTCCCACCACTCATCACTGGCTAGCCTGGTACTTTCTCCTTCTCCCTTCCAAACCACTTCAAAGATCTATTAATGAGCCCCTCTACCTCCTGTGCTAGAAATCATATTTCTCTCTGAGAAAGGTGCATCTCATCAGATGTTGAACAAAACATGGTCAAAAATCCAAATAATATACACCAGATAAACCATGTAACACACTGATTTTTACCAAAAGCATTGCTTACTTCTGTTATTTTTTAGAAGTGTCTCCATCATGCCATTCACAAATGTGGTTTCTCTTTGAACTTTTTTTCCCATCATCACACATTTCTACTTTAGCAGAGAGAGGAAATGAAAAAAATCTCTATATGTTGGCACAAATAACATAGTGAGATCTGACTGGCATATTTTCTTTCATAAAGTGGACAAAATACCTTTCAGCAAAAAAAAAGTGGCTCTGCTCTTTTCTTCCATTTCTTCTGTGCCACTTACAAATTTGAATCTTATGGAGTCACAGATAATGTTCAGTTACCTGCTTTTAAGTTCTATTTTGCAGGAAGAAGTGTAGAATTTTTTGGCACAGACAGAGTGACACTGCATGAGTTTGCAAACTGGCAACAGTAAGTGCTTTTCAGTGCCCACTGGCAGCATCAGGATCATCAGCATGAGGAAGCTGTTTTTCCAAGCACATTACAGTCTACTGTGTAGTAAACTGCTTCTCCACCCAGCTTTAACATAGTAGTGGCTATTGGTATGTGCCATTAAGTTCACACCACACTAGGATTTAAGAATTCATGCTCAGAAAAAGAATTCATCAAAGTTTCTGCAGGTCACAACCATCAGGAAAGTTTATTTCACCTATAAATAGATTGAAAACATAAAATTAAATAATATTGACTTTCATATGTGTTAATGAACAATGTATTGAAATTACTAGGTCTATTACACTATATTGCTTGGAATTTTACGCTGCCAATTCTCCCCTTTCTCTTCAGTTCTTTTGAAGTAACTTTTGAATTGACTATGTTTGCTAAAAGAAAAGGATCTCAACAGATGAAAGTGATTCAAGATAGTGTCCTCAGTAAGAGAAAAGGAAACAAAACTCTACAAAAGCCAATCAGTAGACACAAATGCCTAGCAAATTGCAAGTCTATTTTGAATGCCCAGTAAGTGCGTGCACAGGGTTAAACCAGCTATGATGCGAATTATTTCTTCCCTGGGTATAGGTACTGATGGACACAGCTGGGGTGTAAGTTCTTTTGTAAATCAACAAAGGATTTAAAACCAATAATGTTTTCCATAACTACAATTATATTATGTATACAGATTAGATTTGACTTTCTAGGACATTCAAGTGTGGAAAGAAAATATAAGACTCCTTCCTGCTACAATCTCTGGCATGTCCAAAAGACAGAAAAGACAGTTTTCTTGTCTCTCTCCTATCTCCTGCTAATATATATATATATATATANTATATATATACACACACACACTTATGTACAGCCTGTCTCTGATTTGAATCCATTTGGTCAGATTATGGAACTGAACTCCTGATGTTCAGTAGTCCATCAAGAACTACTAACACATGAGGGCATGTCAGCTCCTACCCCATAGAAAACTGTCATTTTCACAGACATCTTAAAATTGAGCTTAAAATTGAATTTCGTACCTAATGAGGAAAACTGTCTGCTCTTCCATCTTAAAGACAAATATGCACTAGAATTTTAAAAGTGACTCATTTTTTTGCAATCATCATGCAAACAGAAGGGATAATTTTTTAATTTATGAGTATATTTTTTACAATACAAGTGGTTCCAAATAGTCACAATTTTTTCTCTCAAATCCCCAATATGAGGGTGGGTATATTATACACTTATCAAATCAGGCATATTCTTCTACTTTCAATGGTGGGAAAATATGTTTATGTAGTTAACCCCTGTATTTCAGGCAATTTGTTTTTAACTGACATAACACACAGGAAAAAAAGAGGTGATGCTAAGTAAAGATAACACTGATCTTTGCCCTGCTATCCAAAATTTTAGAAATTTTAGCACTCAGTTGCCAAATAATTTGTCTATTAATTTTGCTAAACTTACTCAAAACAGTGTTTCCTCTAAACAGAGGATTTTTTTCCTTTAAGAATATTCAGATGTGTGCTTGCAAGGTTGATATAAAGACTTCCTACTGCAGTCAAAAAATAGTGATAAAACCATTAATTCAGTTCTCACTTCACTCATCTTATTTCGGGGGACATATCCAAGAAACAGAATAGTCACCAAGACACTTTAACCACTGCAAACATGACTGGGGTGGTGATGCTGATTTGACATAAAGCCAGTTCTGAAAAAAAATTGATTTCCAGCAGTGTTCTCATGGGTGATAAGACAAATTGAACAGGTACATGATTTGGGGTATGTTGTTGGTTGGTTTGAGGGTTTTGGGGGCTTTGTTTGTTGTTTGGTTTTGTTGTTGTTTTGGTTTTTTGTAAGAAAAAAATTGATCAGTGGGGTATTTGAGAAACTGAATAATATTCTTGAGCTAATACGAGTCCCAATATATCTTGGACAGATGAGTTAACATCACTACAAAATGGTGGGCTAGACAAAGATGTCCCTATACTTCATTAGGAAATGGTTGATGATTCATCTTAATAAGAGCAGGAATAAAATTAGAATAGAGTGGGAACAATCATACAGCATAGTCACTGTCTAGTTCATCCTAATATGTGGCAATATTAAAATATGATATACTTGAAACTCATTTGTTCTAATCACCTTACCCATGTCATCATCATTCTTGATTTTAATAACCACCAGGATATGCTATTTAAGTCAGAACAGTAAAATACCTTCCAGCATTTTCCTTCTGTCCTTCATCCTTCTTTCCTTCTGAAGCAACCACTGAAGCTTATAGAGATGAATGTGCACCAGTTTTTTTAGATGACTGGTGTCTGTTTGTATTTATTCTGATCCTTTCCCTGCTCTCTGCCTCCCCCAAAACATCCTTCAATCCTGTTTTTTGTGTTAGCTAGATTTATAGTTTTCTCTACAATAAAATGTATTTTTTCCAAAACATAGCTATACAAGACAATTTCTATTACTTATATGTGCAGAATATTTTTCAGGAATGGATGTAAGGTTTTACATTTTTAGCCACTATCTGTACTAAAATGATCTTATCATTGCAAAATTGTCTCTTGGATATCTAAGTAATCATTCAAGAAATCTCCCTAATTTGAAAGCCTTTAGGGATTAGATCAGAAAAACTTTGGATTCTAAACAAAATTGTGATTTGGGGTATATATTGCTTTGAAGAATTAAATATTCCATGAAGCCATAACAAGCAATTTCATTTTCCAATAGATCATAAAATGAAAGAAAGTGAAAGAGAGGGAGGGAGGAAAGGAGGAAGTCAGGATGGCAGCAAGGCAGGAAGGCAGGAAGGCAGGAAGGC
>VZDJ01000232.1:234166-251443 GCA_008694505.1 Cyanoderma ruficeps
AAGGAAGGAAGGAAGGAAGGAAATATTATTCAAAACTACATCAAAAATTGTGATACCTTTGAGCTATATGAAGTTTGAAGAAAAACCTACAAGGAGTCAGAGGAAGGGAAGAAAGAATTGTATATCTGGGGCTCATCAGTTGTCTGTTTTCAAGACAGAAAGCTGTTTCATGTCCTACTGTATGTGAGAGTGGGGTCCTTTGAAAGCACTCATTACCATTATAATAGTGAAATCTGGATGTATTAAGTATGTATTACTTTATTACTTAGTGAATATTGTTCTCCAGATCTGACTGAAGGCCCACACATAATGCTAAGCACACTAAAAGTTTGCTGCATTCTGTATTTTATAATTTCTGTATGTAACCCTTTTAATTAGCTAGGGTTCTTGGAAGAAATGGAGCAAACGAATAAAAAGATTGCCTGTGCAGCATACTTAGTCTGTACATGGAAAATACTATCAGAAAACGTTCTCAATAAACGAATGTGTCAGGGATGGTCAAGACTGCTGTCTTTTCTTGAGTGAGTGTGGGCTGGCAGATTGTCCTCCTGAGGAAATGTTCAGTCTACGAAGAGAAAAGGAAAAGGTCTCTGGGATTCTCCTGCTGTAACAGGCTTGGAGCCAGCAGATATCCACAAGCTGCCACATGCTTTACATCCATAGGGTCTCTGCTGGAGTAAGAGCTGCTGGAGGGAGTGCAAAGGGCACCAGTTCTGCTGCAGCTCCCAATCCACACCAGAGGAGGGAAGTGGGTGACTGAACATCCCCGTGGGGCTGTGGTCTCACAACACATGTCCCCTCCTGGCAAAGTGTTTTCAGACGGATACGAAAAAAAGGACACTTACACAGTTAGAATCAGGACAGAAAAGAAGGTAGTTTATTTTGGGATTCTGATTTACGTAATTTTTGGAGTTTGATCACGGATTGGGGGATGAGGTTGACACCTCTTGGACTCCATTGGTCAACCTAGAAGTCTATCAATTTGTCCTTCTTCCTGGAAGAAATGTATGATTTATAAAAATCACTCTTTGCTTATGTTACAATGTGTAAAAAAACCTCCAGTACAGAAAGTAAACATCAGAAGGCTGAAAAAATCAGAGTGACAGCAAAGTTCCCAGAGTCTGATTAGTCCTTAGTCACAACAGGACTTCATAGTCCATGTTTCAGCAAGATAGACAGTTGAACTTCATCTCTGTTTTGAGGAATAGCAGAGAAACAAATTATAATCTGGAGACCAAAGTCACAGGAACCAGAAACCTTTGCCCACCCATCTTTCCCTTTCTAAGGGTCATACTGAAGTTTCTTCAGGTCATACAGAAACATATAAGATTCTCTGTGCCTGCTCAGAACCCTTTATGCTTGATGACATTAAAGTAGTTTCTGTGAAATAAAATAAAATCTGCTCTATCTGACCACTGTAGGTAAAAACATTATACCAAACCATGGCTTTTTAAGTTTAAATACATGTGAAAGTACCATACCAAAAAAGCATAAAGGTAGGAGTAACAAAATCATGTCACTGAAGGGAACTACCTCCCAGAATGTTGTTTGTGCATACAGCAGGACACTCAGAAGCAAAGCTGATGAGAAAAATTAAATTACCTTAGAGATTTCATAGTAAACTAGTCTGCACAAAGCAGATTGATCCCACTTTATTTTTTTAACCCTATGAGTTCATAAATAAATAAAAATCTTAATTTGAAAATGAGATCATTATGTAAATTTGAAAAGTTCAAGCTGACTGTGACAGGAAGACACCAAACCCCCATAATGCTCTGAAACACTTGTGAGGAAAGATCCAGTCATATGCTGCTAACAACAGCTAAATGGGCAGTCACAAGCCTCACTGGATCAGGCATCATTTTCCATTACCAGAATTTTATGGAAACCATAGATAGTAATTTTCCCCATTATGCATGTGATGGCATAAATGTATGCACAGACACCTTGTCTATTTTAGGATGTCCTTTGTGGTACCTAGCAAATGTTGAACAAATATTACAGTGAACTTTTCTTGTTTTCACCATCTTTCCTAGGTCTTGAACCCTAAAAAATAGTTTGCTAAAGGGACTCTTTTCTGACCCTGGAAGACCAACACACTTATATTCTTCTATAAACAAATTAAGAACTTGACTTGCACAAAAATTTGAAACGGAAGCTTAAATATTACCTTTGCACTTCAGTCAATGATTTTAAGGTGTGATGACTGGTCATAGATACTTGCTTTTTCTGGTTAACATAATTTTTCCCCTCTGCTTCTTTTAGTTTTATAGCAACCTTATTTGCTTCTTAACAGTGACAATACAGAACAGAATATATCATCACAAATGTTAACATTATGATTCTATACATTTCACAAGGAATTGCATTACACCTCTAGACACAAGACACTGATAAAGTCACTTACTTTATCACACAGAACTTTAATGGGATAAAACCACTTGAAATAGAACAGAACTTAGCACTGTTGATTCACTGTTACTGAGAAAACTTATATTAAAGTAAAGCATTGAGAATCAGATGTATAAATAAGGAAAGAAAGCCTAGTTTTAATTTTTTTTATTGAGCACCTTCTAAATCCTGAGATAGAATATCCTCTGTGAATATTTCTTACATACAAATACACATACAAGATATACCTGAGAGAAAAACCAAAACTATAATAAATCCTTTTTATGAGTGCTCTTGAATTGTTAGGGCACATCATAGGAGAGATTGCAGTATTCAAAGAAGATAAATTGCAGGAAAATTGATATTATTTGTCTTCCTTCTCCATTGTAACTTTTGCTCTATATTTATTACTGTAAATTAGAATTTTTGAGTGAAATCCAATCATCATAGAAGGCTCTCAAATGGCATTCAAGCTTTTAATGAACAGATCAGAATAAGTTAACAAATCCTTCATGTGCATAGAGCCTCTGATTACAATGAAACCATTCCAGCACATCCCTGGGGTATGACAGACTCTTTGAGCAACAAAAATTAATATGCTTGAATAAACTGGAGACACAATGAGCTGCTTCAACCACAACTATATTTGGGCAGTTTCTTGGAGGCAGTCAGATTAACTAGCTGATATTTATCTAAAATGATTGCAATTTACCAACTTTAAATTTCAAATAGATATCAAATGTGTAGAGAACTGAGTAGAGTTAATTCATACTCTGGTGCTCCCTGTTTTGGACCAGACAAAAGAAAAATCCTCTATCCTTCCTGTAAGTGCCCATGAGAAGATTTCTGTGTATTTTGCTAGCTGATACATTTTTCTGAAGTACAACACATCTACAAAAGAGATGAGCAGTGACTCCTGTGTGTTGAAGTTATATAGTAAATATAACTACTATATAGTAAGAATTGTAAATTTTAAAAAACTGATCAAATCTCATTTTATTGGTTCTCTCTGTATGGCCTTCAAAAATATGTATGTTTATGGATAAAAGAAAGGGGAACAAGTAAAAATTTGTGTGAAGATCTAGAAAATTGTTCATTTACAGCCAATTTTAAGGGGCTCATTTGCCTTTAAGAGCAAGGCTAGCTCCTGGATGTATCTGGCAGAGAAGAAATTAGAATCTGCCCTTTCCAATGCACATTTCATGAAGTTTGTTCACTTTTTCATAGAAATACAGAATAATTTATGTTGAAAAAGACCTTTAAGATCATCAAGTTCAATCATTAATCTGGCACTTCTAAGTCTGCTGCTATGTCCCTGAGTGGAACATCTACATGTCTCTTAAATACCTCCATCAACTGTACTGATGAAAAATACTTATTTTGGGAATAACTGTTTTCAGGACAGTCAGGTAATTTAGATAGTGCAAATTATAATTAACAATTTTCTGTGATAATATTAATTTATAGTCTGAGAATTTACAACCATTCATTTTTGTATCTAGGTTTAATCTGTTAAATCCTACAGGATATATACTCCTGAAAAATGATCCTGATTTTAGTAGGTGAGAGTTTTGGGTGTATAGACAGGTCATGAATTAAAGCACAGAGGCAGATGGAGGTGCTTGAGCCCTGGATCTAGCTACCTAAACCCTATCTACCACAGATAGGTTCTGAATATGGGCAGCAGAACCAGAACAGGTTCAAAAACACTCTCTCTGCAGAGAGGTGCCTGTGACATGGGACAAGTCTCAGAAAAGCAAAACCTCCACCCTCTACAAAATAGCTGAACTGATAATAGCCATCCTTTAAAAAGGTATCATCTCCCTGCTTCTGACAATCTGTCTCTGATTTGAGAAGAAAAATGCAATCAAACATGGAATACTGAAAAACCCTGTTGCGTGCAATTTTCATACCATATAAAAAGGAAAGAAAGGAGGCTCAAAAGAAGTTAATTAACAAGAATCAGTACTTTTCTTTATTTTTCTTTTCCTATAAGGGAACCAGGGGTGTGCTTTTCAAGCATTTTCAAGTACACACTTATTCAACTTTGAAGCAAAGAGGTAAATAATATTAGCCTCTACATGCATATGTTAAATTCATATGACCTGTAATCTCAACTTTCTCTTTATAGGTAATTGTGAAAGAAACATTGTATTTTCAGAAATGTGAGAATGGACTTTCAGATAGATGTGCTTGAAAATTAGTCTCTATAAGCATGAGAAACTCTTCTTTGAATATTTTCCATATTTTCCATTGTTTTAACTATTACCATGTTGGTTCTGAGTATTGCACCTGGGGAACTACAAAAAGTAGCAAACTGTAAAATCACAGGATTCCCAGCACTCAAAGCTATCATGTCTCTCTGTGAGGCTTTCTCAAGGGAATCTATGGCTCCCCATGGCTTAGTACCATCAGCAAACTTAGTGTGCACTCACCTTCTGTGTCCAGGTCATTGACAAAAACATAGAAGAGTTGGCCCAAAAACTGATCCCTGAGGAGCCCCACTGGAAACTGACCACCAGTGAAACACTGCCTCAGTTAGTACAAGCCATTGTGCCTGGTCCTTCAGTTTACCCATCCCATCATGTTTGTGAATATTTCCTGCTGTGTGACGGATATTTGGTACAAAAGGACACTGTGAAAACCTTACAGTATTGAAAGCTGTCTTTAAGGTAAAGAAATAAACACCCAAATATCTTTGAGTTTTAGCTCAAGGACTCATATGCTCTTTGATTTTTCTGATGCACATAAAAGGTAATTGAATGAACTAATTTTGAGCATTTCCTACCCTTCTGATGGATCTAATAATTTCTTAGAAACATCCTCCATTAGTTATTTTCTAAGAACTTGTACCATATTATGTGTTCTTTCTGAATTTCAGAACACATGCATCCATTACTGATACAGAACACAAAACAGATTTCCTTCTATGATCACTGCTTTTTCAGAAAAAAAAATATGTATACCTTTAAACTATGCTCCAGTTCCTTGTTGCATAAATAGAAGTAAATATTTTTATGATATTCAGAGAGCAAGTTGTGTTCAGAGATAAAACAAATTTCAAATGCAAGAATTCTTTGTTAAATAAATTTCTGATTACCTACACGTTTCTAGGACTAATTAAAAAAATCCTTTCCTTTCTGTCACTAATGCAGAATAAACCAAACAACAATAGCAAAAAGATTGTTTGCAACAACATTAAATATCTAGAAAAGAATTTTAGTGCTTCTGTGAATGCATGATAGGTACTTTCAGCCTTTTAAAAAATATGGTTCAGAATAAACCCTAGAAAATTAGGTGCTAATCCAACAACTGAATCAGTTGAACTGGGTGAAAATGTCAACAGAGCAATCCTTCTCACTGAGGTAAGGACTTCTGTTTTCATAAGGATCTGAAGGGGACCAGGGGGAAAATAATGCAGTCATATTTTTTTTTAATTTAGTAAAGGACTTGATTTTGTCTTGTAGATATTATCTAATTTATGTTTCAAATGGAATTTAAGATTTATTTGTTAGGGAATGGGGTTGGGGAATTTAACTAAAACTGACTCACCTTCAAGTTTTTTGTGGATTTTCCAGTCCAATAAATATTGTTAGTCTTTGAAACTAACTCCAGCTAGGTGCAGGGTCACACATCAGAAATGAGGAGATTATTGCTTAGTCTAGAAAAAGGAGTGTCTGTGAGTCCTACAAAGGCAGTCATACATTGGTTGCTAAATTCTGAAGGATCAGACTATCCTGGCTGTTAAACAAATGTAACTTTTAAATGTATGTGAGCAAAACAAAAAATTAGTCACCAACATATAATTTCTTGCGTGATCAGAATTAAGTGTGGCCTTTGGGGACATACTGCACAGAAAATATTAACACTGGGTTTCAGGAATATTTATCTTGTGAGCACAACTTAGACTGGATTTAAATCATATTCCAGTGCTACTCCTTTCTTGGAAATCAGGAAACGTCCCACTATGTGTACAAACAAACAATAGGTGTTACTCTATTTTCTATTTTTTTTTATTTATTTAAATGAGTCAGATATCATCCAGGTTATTTCCTTACAAAAAATACTACAAAATATTACTTCTAATTTCCTATGTCTGGAATATCATGGTAGATTAAATTATGGGCCAGATTTTAAAGTATGTTGGTTCAATTTAATTACAGTGGCTTACTACATTGTATATGAAGTAACACAATACAACAGAGCAAGAATACAGGGAAACTACCACAACTTGTTGTTGCACAGTGAGGAATGCTGGGGTTAAATAAAAGTGGATGAAGTTCCAGTACATGTTCAGTTAATTTTCTGTTATTCATAACCCATTGTTTATAGCTATCGGTCTCTTAATGTTCTGTATCCCTTCACATTATTTATGTCAAATCACCAGAGTGTCTGACATGTCATTTTGTAGTCTGACATGAGGATGTAGTAAAATAATGAACTGTTGAAGAGAAAAATATTTGTCTTGGCAAACTGGAGTCACTTCAAATATAGACATCATCTAAGCATCATGCAAGAATAACATTGTATGGAACATGGTGTATTTCTTTACATTTCTATAGGTGGTGTATTTTCCCGTGTTTTCTTCTGCAGCAACGAAGATGTGTGGGCTAGTCACAATTTGAGTGGACTGTAATGATGCTGAACTGTGGAAATTTCTAAGCCCTTCTTCTACTGAAATTCCCCACCTGAATGCCAGGCATGCTGTCACAAGTCATACTAGACATGCTGAATGCCCATTTTGTGTTGAAATCTATATGTAATTCCATTATGCAATCTCTATATACCTCTAAATTGACAGAAGAAATGTAAAACATAGTTAAGTGCAGCAGATCTCTTTCCAGAATCAGAAATCTTTTGGCACAAGTAACTCAGGCTATTCAAAACAGCATATTTGAAGTTTTTTTAAGCTGAGGACAGCATATCTGTGAACCGAGGAAAAGATAAAACAGGTTTAAATACACAGATGACTTTATTTTAAAATACATCACTCTTTGGTAACTTCTCAACAGAAAAATTGGCCTGGTGAAAAGACTTTAGGAAAGATATCCTTTTCGACTGGCATATTACAGCAATCTTCAGAGTAAAGCTTTTAGGTAAAAAAATGGGAAGTCAGAGTGCTTTTCCATTACATGGGAGCATTACTTTGTTTCTTTCAAATGAAAGAAAAGTGCAATTTCTTTTTATGAAAATGCACACATTGTATTTTTTGTTATGGCAAAATATGTAAAATAATTATGATAGTGAGTATTCTTAACAAGTTATATGCTGGTTTAAATTTCAGCCTTCCATTTCAGGAGGAACCTTGGAAAAACAACCAACTCGCTGAACCTCTGAAAAATTTCAGTCTCTTCGTTTCAGCTTGCTATAGAATCTACTGTCTTCAGTGGAAGTTTATTTATATTCAACAAAAGTTTGGGACAACTAATTGGGCTTGAGGTCAGCCCACTGAAAAAGATCATGGGTTTAAACTTAACCCTTATTTTTATTTAATCCTCACACTCATTTAGGTAATTTACACTCCATTGAAAACATTACTTTTTGGGACATCAGTCTTAAATATCTATATTTCTATTTTCTCATCTTCACTTCTTGTATTGCACAGCAGAACAATAATGATACAAGAAAACAAGACTGAGTTCACTTGAGTCACCTACATCATAAATAACTGCTGAATATATATATTCCTGCACAATCTTTGTTCATTCTAATATGTATTTCAAGTGCAAAAAAGTGCAAGTAAGTTAATGATAATTAATTGACCTGAAAGAACCTATCAGTTAATTTCTGTATTATTTAATATGGATGGAAATTTGACCTAATTTACTCACTCGGAGGATGTTTTATTCTGTGAGAACCACCCATGCCAAAGTGCCTGGGCCACCTTCCACGGCCCTCAGAGCATTAACTCACACACCTCAGCTAAGCCGCCAGAGCTTCCATTATTGCACACTATCAAATAAGTTTAAAAAATGAGCCACTTCTTTGTCTCTGCATTTGGTAAAAGACCGATCAATTACCTGAGTCATCCCTTAGCTAAAAGCTATAGTCAGTGCATTATGCTTATATTTCTTACTCTTAATAAAAGCCCTGAAACCTGATACTCAGTATGGTTGCTGTGAACCTATACCAAGGTACTAGAATTGATATTAAAAAAACTTTACTATTTCTGAAGGGAAAAAAATTTAAAACCCATTTGTTTTGTCTCAATTTGCATCTAATCAAATTTTCAGTAGTCATAACGTCTCATGGATTCAAAGCAGTTTAACTCTATTATCAGCTTGTTGAAATCTTCAAGTCTAGAACACTTTTTTAAAAAATACTTTTCACTTCAGATAATATTTAAGATTATTTGCCGAAATTATTTACTGAGGGTCCTTGTATTCAACTAGAGATTTATTCAATTTTAGCAGCTCCTTCAGAACTTGTCACAAGAGAAGTAAGTGAGGGAGCTAGAGCAATTATATAACACCCTCACTATTAACCTACTGAGAAGGCTTACTGTGGGGAGCAATGTGTTTGACACTCTTTCAAGTGGGACTGTTCAGGAAAAAACAAGTGTTACTTACTTTGGTAGGAACTGATGAGATAAAAATGGTCCTGAATCCAAGCAGCCATTATAAGTATAATTAATTAGGGTTCAGTTTAATTTCAGTTTGCCAAATTCTTGAATGCGACCAGACCCAATTAATGACAATATTATTGCCAGGAGTAAAATGTGATTGCTGATCACATCATGAAAATAGTGCAATGTCTGCATGTAGGGCAGTAAGCATTTTAAACATATTGCATAAAAAATCAGGTTCTTATACATTTTTCCTAAAACTTTGAATTTAGAGAAGTGTACATTTCCAGGTAAAATAGCATATTTGCCTTTACCAGTAATTAAGAAAAAAGGAGATTTCTTGCATTATTTACCATTTTAAGTGACTAATATTTCTTGTCCATGCTGTTACATAATTGCCTGGCCCACTAATCAAAAATGCACAAAGTCATCATAAAAAAGCTATATAAAACCCTTTCTGGAAAAGGAAAATAACTAACCTGATTGCTAACTTTGAAATTGATGAAATGCATATTTTTGGGAAAAGCACAAACCTGTTATGATTTATTTCACCTGCTTCCAGATTTCCAACAACTTCCTTGATTTTTCTCTCATATGTTTGTTCCTTCCTGCCTGAAAAATGTGTTCCTTAAATATCATAATAATTATAGGATACCTTCATGTAGCCTAACATCTACAGCACATATGCATAAAGCACATGCATATCATAAATCTAGATTTAAAATTGAAATCATCTGTAAGTGCTAGTCCTCATAACTTTAGAATATAATATCTTCATAAAATTCCTATGTACAATACTTTGATTCCAGCACCACTTGCAAATGCACTTATTTATTTAACAAGAGTATTTCAGCACTTACTGTTTCGCCAATTTCAAGAGTTTCAATACAAACAAAAGCTTACCATGCAATACAGTATCTATGAAAACCTCAAAATATCTTTGGGCAGCTTATTATATAAGGTTTAAGTAAGTTCTAGGAGCTTCCTCTGCTGCAGATGAATGAGGGTCTCCCCTTTCCTTCTGAGAAATGTTGGCATTTTTCAAGTAGGGACAACACCCTGAACACATTGTCCTTTGAGATAGTAGCAGTGAATGTCCTTATTACTGTTACCTTCCTTTCCTTTTCTTCCGGGGAGGAAAAAAAAGGAAAGGGGAAGCAAAGTACTCTTTATAGACCTGAGAGGTTTCTGAATATGAGCAGCATCAGTAGAACAAAACCTGATCTGAAATGCAAATGTGGTGCACAATAGACAATAATTGTTGCAAACAGGGATATAATAATTGTAACAGCAATAAGAAACCTGGTCCCATTTCCTCTTAACAAAAGCATACAATGATCTGCAAAATCTTGTTTTCTCAATGGCCTACAGAATATAGTTTATTAAATCATTTTTAAAACGTGAATGATGAAAAAATCACTTCCCCATTTTAAAACCAGACATTTTTAGTCATTCTGTAAACTACTCTGTCTAATTTACTGTAGACTTCAGCTTTTATATCAAGTCATCATATTTTGTTAAGATGGTGATTTCCAAAAGCCAAAAAGTCCCAGCATTTTAAATTCAATATTCAATCTATGTTTCTATATGAAAATCTGTTTCCTGTATTTTTTCTATTCCACTAATAGTGCTGCCTTGGGTTGCAATGCAAGATGTAACCAAAGGTATGTATTCTATTACCAGCTGTTAAAACCAGGCAGGGCAGTCTTCTTTATCTCTTCCACAACCCATCCTCCCTCCAGGGGATATCTTCTCTTAATGGGCCATTGAGTCTCACTGAGTGATTGATGAAATTAATTTAATTGATCATCCCATTGTGAGATGCTCCACCCAGGGGGAGGAGACAAGAATTCCTACCTGGATAAAACCTGAGATTCAGAACACCAGGACAGCCTGCTTTCCATTGGATTCCCAGAGGAAGCCTGGACCCATCTACACCACCACTGGACCTTCAGAGGGAAACTGCACCCTTCTACAGGATCACTGCTTCAACAGAACCACATCTGTCACTCCAGGATGACTGCAGCCACCATTTAATTGGACTGCTACCAACACCCTGACCAACAAGGTGTCAGATTGTATTCTGAGTCTATTCGTGTTTTTTTTCATTTGTTTGCTTTTTTTGTACTATTAATTTTTTTTACTTTTAATATTCCTAGTAAAGAACTGTTATTCCTATTTCCATATCTTTGCCTGAAAGCTCCTTAACTTCAAAATTATAGTAATTTGGAGGGAGGGGTTTACATTCTCCATTCCGAGGGAAGCTCCAGCTTTCCCTGGCAGACACCTGTCTTCCTAAACCAAGACAAGTGACCAATTCTTCAGCTGAATATTTCTGTTTGTTCTACTTTTGTTGGATTACACATAGGCTTTTCTCTGAAAACAAGAAGGAAAAGTGCTGCTGTCTCCATCCTCTGCTATTATATGAATTGGCACATCCACTAATTCTTGATTACACAAATGCTAAACCCTCTCCATGAGCTACTGGGTCAGCTTGCAGACTTCCTTATTGTTTACAAGTACCTCCTTAGGTACATGCTTCTAAGGCATGACTTCTTTTTTGTGAGGCCAGAATCTAAAATTAGAATATTACATCACTGCATTTAAGAATTTCTGTTAATTTAACTCTCTTTTTGTCAAAAATTTTGTACAAAATTTGATTTGATTTCAACAATGAAGAGAATACTTTCAGTTGGTCAGTTGGGGGTTTTTTTCCCTTGTTTAGGTTTTGTTGCTTCTTTATATTGGAGTTTGATTGTAGGTATAGCAGAAAACAAAAAGGCTGATAAACACTATTTGGAAAAAAAAAACCTGTCATTTTGCTTTGCCTAAATGAAAGCTAGATGTAATTTGAATTATTTTAACTGAGTTTGTCTAAGACCCCAACACCTCGAGGATCAATTTGTTTTAGAAGTGTTATATGAAACTTTAATATGTTCTGTATGGTCTACTAAGTCCAGATACTTCATGCATTATCTTCAATTAATCTGTATTCATCTTTCTAAACTTCCTATGACAATTTCTAAAATTTGATTTAAAAATTCCTCTCCCAAACAGAAACAAAAGACAATTTCATCTTTTAGTAAAATTCAAATTATTTAATGAAACACAGATAAAAGCTGATTTTATTGTTTATTGAAGTGCAAATAATTACTTCTGCCAATTAAAGGGCTGTTTTGTAAAAATTCAAACATTTCTTTTGCAAGAATTTGCTATTAAATACTTCTATGAACTAAACTGTCCTTTATGTGTAATCAAAGGTAACTTTTAATCAAAACTCAAGTGAATTTATCTTGCAAAAGTGTTTTCTCACTAAAACTCTATAGTTTAGTAGTTGTAAAAAGTATTTTCCAGTTCTAAGATAGTTCTAAACCAAGGCTCATATGCCTTGCATTGCTCTTTTGACTAATTCTCTTACCATTCTGTTAGCATTCTGTTTGAAGTCAAATATCTAATTAAAGATAAGAGGGCAGAATGAAGCAAAACACATTCTGTGTTTCAGTGTGAGAAATAAGAACACTGCAGCTTGTGGGATTCAGTCCAAGTCCAAAATGGTTGTCTTTATTTTCAAATTTGATTGTTTTCACTCTTAAGTAAGGAGTCTTCAATGTGTTTTTGTTCTGACTGCCTAGATTAGTTCTGAGTTACAGCAAACCAAAACAAAATCTCTACAACCAGAGACAGAGATCCTGTCTTATTTTCATGATATGCAGCAGTGCAGCATGCAAACCTTTGAGCATATCATATTTATTAAACTAGAAAATTAGTAAGTATTCCTCAGAAAAAGAAACAAGCCAGTATTTGCTTACTTACTGAATTCAGTGAAGTCTGAATTTTGCCCACAGTTGGCCTGTAAATTGCAAGAAAAGTATTTCCTGGTATTGGATAGAGACATTGCAGTGAAAGATAGAGGGTCGCAGCCCACCTATTAGCACCTTCTAGAGCAGCTGTATGACCTGTAGCAGCTAACTGAGAAAGCCATGGGTGTACACCTCTCTCCCTTCCTCCCCTTATTCCTTCTCACCCTAGTCAGATAAGGGCTACATCCATCCTGACTATGTTCTCAACTATAACTATCATAAATTACATGCATTACAGACTGATCTCTTTTCACTTGTGCTGATAAATCAGATGCATAGGAGCATTTCCAGATCTCAAACGTGATGCTAAAGAGTCCATTTTTGATAAACATTATGCAACATTACCTTCAAGAAATCTGAAAATTATTTTCTTTGCAACTATTCTGAATTAGATGTTTGACTAAGGTTTAAGATAAAATAAGGTATATGCTTCAGACATAAAGAATGGATTATTATATTTGAAATACAGTAAAAAAATTAAGACACAGTATCAAATGAGCCAAAAATTTAGAGGTCACATCCTTTCCTTCATACTATACTTGTTAGAAGGAAATACCAAACAACACTATATAGTATTAAGCTATCACTTTCAGTGAGTACAGTTTCTTTTTAGCTCAACTTTTTTTCCTGAAAGTTAGTAATCCCAAAAATGTGGTTACTCAAAAAAAATCTATGGTGGTAGATTTATATACTGAGAAGATCAGTTGGAATTAGATAGAAAAGAAAGGCTTTTAAGCAAATTAAGCTATTTACTTTATAAGATCAGTTTACTTGTCAATGAATTTATAAGTTTGCTTCTATTTATGTATTTGTAATTTAAAACAATAAGCATAAGTAGTCTTTTCTTTGTGGCAGTTCAAAGCATTATGTGAGTTTACAGAAATTAAGCATATGACCAACATCACCTCCAAAAATCCCAGGGTGGGGTGGGGGGGAAGTTATTTAGATAGCAGAGTTTTCAGCTGTCAAGTGCCCTGAGTATTACTCCCTTGGATGTTAGATACTTTGCATCATCACAGTTCAGCAGCAGTGTCTACATAGAATCAACCATGATGAATCAGGTATGCTTGCACTATGTGTTTTTCTTCCTTCACAAAAGGAAAAGATATGACTGATTAGGAACTGATGATGCAAAACTAGCATTAACATCTGGGAGATTTTCATTATTACAATTGCTGCTTCTTAATTCTGTTTCTGAAAGTCACCTCAAAGTTGAACTGAACTTGAGCCTCAGAACAGGGTATTGTATTGTACCTGAATGGCACACAATATATTTATGCTGGGCTAAGGGTTTATTTAACATCTGCGTATAATTCTACTAATTTTTTTTTTAAACTTATTTAATTTATGGCATTTTCTAGAAAGATTGTGAGGAAAAGGCAGCTTGGAAGTCCCATAGGACAGTCAATCCCTAGGATATCATGGCTCACGTTAAAGAGTCAATGTATTGTTTTAATCAGTTTCTGAATTATAAAACCATTATTCAAGGATCAAACTTTTTATGCTTTGAACTGCCAGACATTTTTGTTATGCTGTATGAATTGTCACATTTTAAATTGACTCTAAAGAAATCATGTCTGAAAATCATCTGTTGTTTACATTTGAAAAGAAATCTAACATTGTTTTACCCACAGACGGAATGGATTGAACACTGATTTCTACTGCAGCTTTGTCACTCCCTTTAAACAGTGAAAATATTTATCTTTGGGGGCAAAATCCTTCTTCCCAGGAAACTAAGTAAGAAAGAACATTAGCAGGAGAATCCCCGCTTCAGCTTTGCATGGTTTATGACCCTTGTAAGACCCAGCATGATAAGGATGCTGAGATCTCTGCAGAAGTGAGTACTCAGATATGGGAATGAATCAAAAACTGAATATTATGAAAACAATAATGTTATTGTTCAATCTAATCTTCTAAACAAAACCGAAAAAATAACAATAATAAAAACCAGAGCCAGCGCCTATATTTTTATCTTTGATTTTCTTAGAAGGCAGAGTTCTTTCAGCACTGTATTTGATGCACATTGCTTGGCTCTGATCCACTCATTTCAGGAACAGGTGATAGACATAATAAGTCTTTGATGTATGCTGAAGAAGAGGATTTTTAATCTATTTTTTGAGATCACTACAAAATTGATCTTATAAATTTTTTCAGATTCTTCATCAAATTTAGTTCTCTGAAACTAGGAGTACATATTATTCAATTTTAAACATGAATCACAAAGCTGGTCTAAAGTCTTTTCACTGAACTTGTTTTCGTATCTTTGCCAACTCTTAAGGTTGCAGCCACAGTCAGACCTAGATCTCAGAAGAATAAAACAAAGGGTTTGCTGATGAGACTAAACCACATCTTGTTCATAAACAAGGCCATTTAAAGGTGGCCTTCAGCTCTGCATAAAAAATCAGGGGCACCTAGCTCTGATCTTCCAGTCTGGCCACCCAGCATTAGACATAAAAATAAAGCATTTGCTGCAGCTTAGTCGAGTTTCCAGAACCCCACAGTGCAGATGTTGGCTTCAGACAGCAGCAGCACAAGTCAGAATTGCATTTATGCCAGCCAGGAACTGCTGCGTGCCTGAGGGACTTCTTAGCTACACCCAGCTGTGCAAATGGATCCAAATTAAAGTAAAAAAAACCAGCCAACTAAGCTGTCATAAAATTGCCATTAAAGAATTATACAATTCTTCATTAAATCCTTGGCTTCCTATTCAGATTTAGAGATGTGTGGGTAAGTAGAATAATTTGAACATTTGCAGCTGAGTTATTCCAGGTGTTATTAAACTAATATGATGTAACTGACATGTAGCATATTGCTTACTGTCCCTTAGGAACTGCATGGAGAAAATATGTTATATCTGTGAGGCCAATAAAATTGGGAAAACATTTTAATGGAAAAAGGGAACACTTTTAAGTAGCATTTTAACACCATAATCCAAACTATATCCCTGCACTTTATGAACAAAAACACTTTCTTGCTGTGAGACAGAAAATATAATTAGGATATTTGAACAGTACAGGTTTTGTCAAATATCAAAATATAAAATGATGCAGATGAATGGGCATCTGAGTGGAAGAAATACAGGCTCAGAGAGAAATTCTTTATGAATCCAGCCTGTTCACAAAGAGCCTGCCAGTTGCAGGCCCCCATAAATGCACTTCATTTATTAAGCAGAAGAACGGGTTTGAAACTGAGGGAGATGGACAGAACTAATGCATGTTTTGTGCTCAGTCTCAGGGATGATGAAAACTCAAGGAAACACAAGCCCTGAAGGAAGCTACAGTGGCTTCAATGCAGTGGTCCTGGTGTGCCATTCTTGAAAAGCATTAAATTTTGAAGCACTGCCAGCATCAAAGTGCAAGAATTATTATTTAGTCTATTTCACAGCAGTAATATCTGGTCTAAGGTTGGGTAAAGTTTGTTTGAGGAACTATGAACAAAATATGGAAAGAAACACATTTGAATTAAGAGAAAAAAAAATAAAAAAAGAGGGGTTGAACTTGAAAAAATCTTCTGCCACAAATCATTGCAATTACCACATAAACCAGTTTCCCAAGGCATACTTCTCAACTTCCATTGGAAGTATTTTGGATTTTCATCATTAATGTTAAATTAAATATTACCATACCAATTTGTAAGCCCAAGAAACCACAATGGTCCTTTGAACAGGATACTAAGTTCATGTCTCTACTACAACTTGCCAAGAGATCAAAAGTGAGCTGTTGGTGACAAGTACACACTGCACACACCCCTGCACCCACGTGCTTTTTCTGAGATGAAGGACAGAAGAAATTTCATTAATCAGAAAAGGTCTCCAAAAGAATTTCTTGTCATTCTAATTTGGCAACAGTGATAACTAAAGACACACTAGCCAAGTTGCACAAGGCTCACACAGATCCTGAAGATATTTAGGATATTTCAGACTGCTGTCAGTGCTTTATCTTTCTAAACTCATTCTAGAGTAATTTTGTCCTGAGAGCCTGATCCTAACAACAAAGTGAATATCAGACAAGCTTCTATTTCCATGGTCTGAGGTCTGTATTTCAAACCAAAAAATATAAAGTAAAAACTGTTTTGTACTTCTTTGAATTGAGAAATCACATAGTCAGAACAAAACCTGTATAAATTATATCCTCTATGGATAGAGAATTAGCAATGGGTGGACTAAGTACTGCCATGATCTCCCACGGTTAAAATACGACCATTTCTGGTCATGTGCCGTTAAATGCTTATGCGCCAAACTTATTGTAGGGATTTCAGTGTCAAATAGACTACTTAGCAACACATCCACATTTTCTTTATGCCTTTTACTGAATGTATAAAGAAATGAAGGTATCTGCTGTTAAACTGGTCAAAACAGTTAGAGATGAGAAATGCTGTAACTTCAAAATAGGGAAATTCAGAGGAATGTGTCAGTTTCTATTAAAATGTCAGTGGGAGGCCTGGGAATTCAGAGAAGAAAAA
>VZDJ01000232.1:266392-309056 GCA_008694505.1 Cyanoderma ruficeps
GGGAGCCCTCGCTTTTAACCCCTTGTGTCCTCAGAGGCGTGTCCAAACTCTCAGTGGCCACCCCAGACGCCAATATCCAACCTGGCCACTGATTGGTTTGACCTGAGTTTCTCAAAAAAAACTCACTTCCTCCTCAAACCACGACAATTTTGCTTAGGATATCTTGACTAATGTTTATTTTATATATATACCAAACACTAGTTTAATAAACAATATTTATGCAGGGAAGTAGTTCAATCTAAACTTCAAAACCTTGTAAACTTACGTGGCTGTGCTGTGCCTGATAAATCAGACATCTGGAGAAGAAAATGCCAGAGAAAAAGCTGAAAATCTTTTCACATGTAGCTTCTGCATGTATCGCCGTGCGTTTCATAGTTCAAAGAAGAAGGAGTCATATTATGGAATAGAATATATGCCACAGTCTTGAACACAAAAAGAAACATGGAACAACAGATTCAGTAGTCCAAGACAGTTGGAATGCCGTCAGATAATATGTTCCCACAATTACACTCTCTCCCTGTCCTTCTCATTCTGTTGCACAGTGAAAGCCCCAGATATCTTCTTCCCCACTACTAGGATTCCCTCAGGTCTCCTCAGTGACCCCACACTCCACTATAACATTCTCCTGCTAGGCAGCCTGCATGCCTGTAAGATAATTTCTTTCATCTTTCCTTTCTTTCCAAAAGAGCCATTGCTATAATGCTGGACCATTGTAAAATCCCAGTTTCTTCCATGTCATCCTTGTTATGCACCATTGTGTACCTTCACAACACATTTACCCCTTCAATTTCACCATCATATTCCAAAACTTTTCTATTCCCCCACATTTTTCAAACACTCACAAACTATAATACCTCCAAATTCTCTTTCTGAGAGGAAAACACACACAGTCTTGTTGTTTGATGAACCACGGATCTGCTATAACCTTGCTGATTGATTGACTGCAGGGTGAGAAAACACTCTTATCTCTCATTAGAGGCCTCACAAACCTTTAGAAACCACAGATCGTTCAATAAAATATATATTGTAGAATCAAGAATACCTGTGTGTTAAAAGTATCACAGATCAAAATAGAGTATTTCAAGAAAACCAAGACATGTATGCTTTTCTTAAGTTTTAAGGAAGACATTTACATATGGTGACATGCCTCAGAAATAAAATCATATGGAGTCATAATTGTTTTTGTAGGCTTAGACCAGTAGATGGGATGTGGTATGTACTGAACTGGATGTGATATGTACTGAACTGGAACCAGCATATAGAATTGCTAGAAAATTTCTAATCTCTGAATTCCTGTGGGACTGTTGGCTAGAGTCAAACCTCCACACTGAAGCCAAAAGCAAGTCAATCCTGTACAAGGTCAGAAATAAAAATTTAGGTAGTATAGTATCGAAGGTGTCTCCAGAGTTAAGCAGAGACTCAAGGGTTGTTATGGGAAACAGTCTTGGAGCATATAAATCAATCAGAAGCAGTATAGATATGACTCTAAAAACCTGCCTAAATTCAGCCAACACAATATAGCTATTTTTCACAGAATTTAGACAAATCTGGATGGCTGTCTTAGACTGATTTAAAAAGTATCTGCAATACTTTACCAATGCACTCCCAGCAAGCTCCTCCTGTTGCAGCAGCAGTATTCTGAGGATAATTAATTACCTTTCCACCTATAAACTTTTTCAATTTATATGCTTAAATGTTTTTAAATCAGAAGTCGAACTATTATTTCTACCTGAGAGTTGTGTATCGAGATTCAAAGGTCAAATCTCAGGATTACTTTCAACTTCCTATGCCATTAGAAACAGAAAGAATTGTTCTGGGAATATGCCATTTTTCATTTTCTCTGTTCCCTCTTAGAGAAATGTTATCAATAAAGATTAAGCATAGTATTCCATAAAGCTGTGAGGCTACATTTTCCAAAATCCTGGCTTCCAGATGCATCATGATTGTTATAGTTGATAGCAATTGTAAAGCATTGCATGACAATTAGCAGGTAACACAGATTTTTTTTCAAGTTTATATAAATAAGGAAAATGATACTTAATTACAATAAGCAACTTGCTCAACATCACAAAATTGTTATTCTAAAGAATATTATCAATTTAAACCATGAAATTATATTGACTGCATAATCTTCTAAAATCGAGGGTCTCAATAGTTTGTTCCAGACCTTCCAAAAACTACCATGTTGCCATCCTCTAATTCGATCTGTTTGGTTAGAAAATTCTTGCATTTAATGGATGTCATTAAACTGCCATTACATGTTATTGTAATTGTACAAATTACATTTCAGGAATATTGAAGTTCAATCATGGAGAGCATGGGCACCTTACAACCTAGCATGCCATCTCCTACAATTTGCCACAAAGTATGAAAAACAGCCCCACAATTTGTCAATGGTACATTGCTCAGGCATTATCAAGTGAGGGAACAATTTTGGGGGCATACTGTTACCATCACATGGATGATATCTTCATAGCAACACCAGCTAAAAAAGACCTTTCACAGACTTCACCAAGGCTGATGCAATCATTAAAAACATTTGGGGTCCAAGCAGTACCAGAAAAGGTACATCTAAAATATATGCATGTGTCAATTGATAGTTTTTCCTCAGCTACATGGGCATCAGTTCACACAGGAGAAAAGGGTCAGGATGCCATGGCACATTGGCCATTAGCCTTTGCTGCTTTGGGTATCCCCCATAACATCAAAACAGACAACAGCCCTGCATATACATCATAAAAAAAGAGACGATTCCTACAGCTCTGGGGTGTGTCACACCACACTGGTACTCCCCACTTAGCAACGAGACAGGCCACTGTAGAAAGTGCACATGGCACTCTAAAATGTATCTTAGATAAAAACGGGGAATGTATGGTGAGACCCCACAGAGCAGAGTAGCAGAGTTTATACCCTGAATCACTTAAACAGTATCAGAACAATCCCAGAATCCAGTAATTTTAAATCACTTCCTATCGCTGAAGTCATCTGGTGATGCCCAGTCACCTAAACCCAAAGTAATGGTAAAAGGTATTATCATTAATAAGTGGGAAGGTCCATGGGATCTTATTACATGGGGATGTGGGTATGCCTGTGTTTCTACAGACACTGGAACAAGATGCATACTCGCCAGGTGTGTCTGTCCTGCCCTATGTCCTGCATGGGACCAGAGACAACACCTTCCTGATGGCACTCCAGTAGACGTTGTAGAGCAGCAATTTAAACAACTTGTGCAACTGCTACGCAGAGATCTGGGACTTTTAAGGTGACAAGTTTATTTAAGGATTTTATCTATTTAAGGACATGACAATTTTATATATTTAAAATATGAGGACTTAAAATATGATATTCTCTATTTAAGGATATGCATGATGAACACGAACTAAGACAGATTGCTTTCCTGTTGGTTGGTTTCCCCACGGTTCTAAAGCTGAAATATTTCCTGTTTATAGAGTTAAGTTTTAAGTTTGTAAGTAATAAGCCTGCTGCATGCCAGTTTGAAAACCTGTATTGTTGGTAATCCCATTTGATGGCTCCTGGGCATGAATGTTACATCTCACATCTCCAGTGATATGGGATGCATCATTGGCTGGGAGAGGCTAGGCTCGTCGAGTTTGATAGAATCATTGGTGTCACTATGCTATCTGGTCATCCTGTCTGCAAAGAGTCCTTGCAGAAGGATGACAGAGAACACTGCATTTTTTTAAAACAGACAGAGGAAACTGCGACAGCTATAGCTGGTCTATAGCTGCCCAGATGAAATTGGCCCTAACACACACCAACTCGACCAGCATAGCTTGTTAGAGAATAGAAGTGAGCAAGTTCCCAAGTACATTAATGATAGGTCAGATTCAAACTCAAACAGGGGACCACAGCCAATCCCTTTGAACCATGAATACACCCATATCATTGGCCAGTGAGCTGGGCAGAGTTAAGACCCTTAACCAAACACATCTGTAAGCATGGGAAATGTGAAGACCCTGCAGAAGGGGGCACCCAACACTAAAATTTGGCTGTTGCTGCATGAGGTCCGTGTGCTCTTGTCACATTCCTGTCTTAAGCATAAGCAACAGTGAGAGGCTGAAACCTTCTGCAATTTGCACTCACATTGAAATATCACTGTTATTTCAGCACAAACAGATCATATTACATGCCATGTTACATAAGAATTTTGCTAGGCAACATCACAGCATCACCATGGTATAGGAGACAATACAATAGGGATCCAGGCCTAGGGGACCTGACCACAACACAGGTTTCCTCCAGCCCTCACCTGAGCATACCAGAAGGACCAGCTGAAGATTTTTGTGACTGGAACACAGCCATCCTTCTCTCCCAACCACAATCACTTCAAGCCTTTCAGAAACGTTGAGAGGGCAATGGCGACTCTAAGTCACCGTAATCACTGCTGGGTTAGCTGTGCACTTGTGGATGATGGAAAGATGTAGTCTCCTCTGACTTTAACAAGGCATTTGAGATTGTCTTCCATATCACTCTCCTGGGAAAACTGGCTGTCCACAGCTTGGACATGTGCAGTGTTCATTGGTTAGAAACTGCCTACTGAAAGTGTCTGTAAGTCTCCATTTATTCTCTGGTACTCTAGGAAAAAAGATTTCTGGTAGCCCACCATTAGATGCAATTTCTTAAGTTATATAAATTAATACACATTCCAAGTTATGCTTATTTAATCACACTCATATATGTCTACTAACTCTATATATAATATGCAAAAGTACAAAGTACAGGTAAAGAGTGTAGTACAAAGTACTTTTACAAATTGCCAAGATAAGCAAGCTGATAATAACAGTGTAATTCGTTGTAATACAGTATGTATTAGAGATCTGCAACCATTGCTCTTCACAATTAAAGTATCAATAGGACAAACACATGATGAATGGAAGAGTTATAAAATTTACTCTCAAGTAGTTACCTCAAATGGTGTGCCAAAATCCTGCACCTGGGATGGACTAGCTGCATGTAGCTGAGGACCAAATAGCTAGGGTTGCATTTTTTAAAAAGGAACCCAGTCATCTAACTGGCTCACTGTGAGCTTGAAGCACTACCGTACAACAATATCCTAAGCTGCATTATGAAAATCAGATAGCAGCTCAAGGAAATCCATTCTAATCCACACTAGAGAGACCACATTTGACATATTGCTGTGGATTCCCCACTGCCACAAACAAGAGAGCTCAGCAGATGGCTGGTAAGATGGTTAAGGAGCTGAACTACATTATACCTGAGGAGACACAGAAGAAACACTTCTGCCTGTTCATCCTGGAGCAGATGTTGAAGGGGAATCTTATTGCAGCCTTCTGCTTCTTAAGGGGTGCTATAAGGAAGGCAGTCAGATGCTTCTCAGGCATGCTCAGAGAGAAGATGAAAGACATCAGTAATGTCAGACTACGCAAAATTTCAACTAGATGGAAGAAAAATAACATTTCCACAATGTTAGTGGTGAAGTTCATATCTCCCCAAAAGACTGTATACTATCTTCATAGATCCTTTAAAACAGATAAGACTATGTGGTAAGCAATCAGATCAATCTTTGAAGCTAATTCTGCTTGGAGGAGAATTAGGATTTAGAGGTGTCCTCCAAAGCTCTCTTTCCATTCTGATTTCCCATTTTGCTTGGAAGGAAAATCATATTATTTGAGTGGAAAATTCAGAGCAAAATCAGTTCAGTGTTACCCTACACTCTGTATTGAAGAGCTTTAAAGGCTCTATTAGTCAAAACAGGCAGACTCACATTCTTGTGTGTCTGGTTTCGTCTTGTAATTTTTATTAAATTATGCAGATACCAAGACTGTACTGTCTGAAGGTATTTCTATTCCAAATTAAAGCAAAAAAAAAAGATCTAATTTGATAACCTTAGGGGAAGCATAGAGCCATTTCTTAATTAACCCAGCATAGAGCATATACAAGTATACATTCAAAATAAGCTTCAGGACGCATGGTAACCATTGGCTTTACAAGACTTCCCCCATCAAAAGGTGAACTTTTTTTTTCATTTCTTTTTCTCTGACAGCACCACTTCCTTTACCTTGAATAACGGAGAGAGGGCTCTTCCAACTGCCTCAGAAGGCAGAATGTCACCATGCAGTCCTTTTCACTCCACATGTGAAAAAACTCACTATACTCAGCTCTCCAACCCTCCTGGAAAGACAAAACACATCCTACAGTGCCATTTAAAAAGCAAAACAAATAAATACTTAGCAGTGAAAGAATGAATTAATTATGCCTGCTGAATGTGTTTAAGGCAGCTTGATAATACATAATATAATTGTGGTGTGAAGAATTTCCACATACTGTTACTGAAAATGTTGAAACTCACTTCAGTGAAAGCTCATTAGAGAAACTGTAACAAGACATAACTCTGGAATGAACATATGTGCATGACCTCAAAATCAGCATATCTTAATATTAATAAGTGCAAGGAAAGATGAACAAAATATATTGCATCTCATCAGTAAAATTCTTATGGAAATTAGGACTTCAGAACTGAGAAACACAGGAATTTGCAAAATTCATGAGGTGATCACTCTCACCATTGCTTCTCTTTTTTTTCCCATTCCATCTTTTCCATTTCCCAACAGCAATTTGTCTGAAAGAATTATTATATGTGATTAAAGAATGCAAAAATCTTATATGGAAAGCTGACCACAATGTAAAAATACAATATTTAGTTTAATTCACTGCAGAATGGGATACTTATAGCCAAATTTTAGCTTTGTTATTTGACTATTTAAATATGTCTAACAAAAACATCCTTAAACCCTTCCACGGCTCTTTTCTTTTCACTAAGACTTCATTTTGGATGCTTGTAGACATGCATTGAATTATAGAAAAAAATGTTATTTTCAATCTGTTCAGCACTTACTAAGTTAGAGATGAATTACAATGCGGATTTCTCTCCAATAAGGATAAGTATTACTGTGACATAAAAATTTTATTGGCTGCCCTTTGCTGAATGATTAGAGTTTGGTGCATTTTCTAGACTTGAAATATCTTATATTTAACAAGATAAAAACCTTTCTCATTATAAAAGCAAAGATAATTTATTCAGCTAACATGAAAAATTCATAACTAGAAGTTTTAATAAAGAATTCTATTTTTCAGAATTCTAAAGGAAGACAGAAAATGATAACCTACACATAGCAAGATTTGAAAAACAATCATAAATTGCTAACTGAAGAAAGTTAAGATCTGCCTTTCATATCCTTTTCCATTTGTTAGTGTTCCTTTGAAAGCTGAGATACTTTAGTGAAATTATCTCCTTTTTTTTAATTATCTTTACACATGTTAAGCCTCGAAATCAAAAACGTATCCATATTTAAGAAAAAAAGCATATTTTTAACCAAAAGTGAACTTGCAGAGCTTCTGTGAACTATAGCATCTTACACCAACTCAAGGTCTGATCAAAGCAGTAAAAATAGAAATTATTTCAAAACTGCAAATGTGAAACAAAATTCAAGACTCTTTTTTACTCTAGTAAGAAAAAAAATGGTACAGTGTTTGGGCTGGTTAATTACTACACATAGTACAAAATATTTTACCTACTTCATACAAGGAAGTGTTAATGAAAGTCAAAGCAGACAAAAGTAACTTGCTACTCCGATTTGAAGAATATTTTCCTTACTACTGGCATAAAAGGTTACAAAGTAAGTAAGTAACGAAACCATAAAAATCTACAGAAATTTAGAGTCACTGCATTATTGATGTTAACATTCTGAATTGGATAATAAATTGACTTAGTGGTGTTGCTGAGGGCCAAACAAAAGTGGTAAATGGACACAGATGTAGTAGAAGGGTGACAAGTGATTGTCACTGGGATCTGTGCTGTATCTGCTCTTGTTCATACACTACCATGTATCACTAATCTTCAAAGCAATTTTTCATCAGCTTAGTGATCATCAGATAGCTTGAATCCATTTTATCACTTTCATTAGTCAGGTGCAGTATCTACTGAAATCCTAATATTTAATAAGAACCCATTTTTTTTCCCTGCCACTTCGGAGCTACAAAAAATATTGAGGAAATAAAATTTAAAGAGAATTACCGTATTTGCAACTTACATGAAAGCATTTAACAATTTCAAAAATATGGGATAACATCATTACAGAAACAGTTTTTCTATATACTTTCTTATGAATAAAACACTGAAAAGTGTGAAGCTAACTAAACTGGACATTTCTGCTGCAATTCTCATCTGATATCAGTGTTGAAATAAATTGGTACATTAGGCCATTTGTTATGTGTTGTTCCCATCCAAGCTGATATGAAGACAAAACCAGCACAAGCCAACATGCACCTGAACACTGAGCTGCTTGAAAAGAAGGTAGCATCTGTCTCTGCCCAATTTAAAATCTTTTCTGTGCACTTGATCTAAGATATTCTGGTGTCTGTGTTTCTTTACTTGAATCAGATCCTGAGACAGTGTTAAATTGGTAGTTCAAGGATTAGACCTTTCCTAATTATACCAGATGAGAATCAACCAGAAGACACTTCTATCATCACCAAAGTACCATAAAAAGAGAGTCATATGTTCAGGTTACCAGGTCCAGTCCTGGGAGATCCTAAGTAGACTGGAGCATGGATAGTTATTGAAAACGGAATCAGAGACAGTTACAGGAGAATTCCTAATAATGAACAGTCAGGAATACTACAAGAAGACCACCTATGGCCAGAGGAATCAGGACAGCTGAGAGGACAACTATGCAATAAAGTTTTGTCATGCAATTCTTCCACTAAACTCATTTGGATGGACAGAGACAATCTGGAAACTATGAACCTAATATCTGATAGGATTATTTAGTCTGGGTCTTCTATAGCTGAACCTCCAGAAACAGCAGGTTATTGAAGATGTATGGCTGATTTTTGGAATCAATGCATCAAGAGTTTATAGTGTTCAGCAGCCAGATTTTCTGTATCATTTGTGTTAGAATAACTGTTAGTTTATTGCCAGCTGATACCATCTTGTTTGCACATTCATATATCTAATAACATCACAGACAATTCTGTTTGGTGAGTCATTTGTCTATTACAAGAACCACAGCTGGTATAGAGGTGTCAAGAAGAGAAAAATAAGACAGCAAAGGCATTGGGTGAGTTAAACTTCCTCAATACTAGAGATTCCTACTTTGGCAGACATAGCCAAAAAGTTTAAGGTGACACGATGGACAGATCAATAAGACTTACATTAGTCTGCAGTTCCCAATGATTGAAGAAAGTAAATTCTTCCACTTCAGATGTCTCTTCTCTTCCTCCTCTTAAGGATTAGGGCTTAATCTCTTTAATAACAGCAGCTAGTGCAATCAACCCAGCCACGTTCCTGCATTTTGCTTTTTCTCCATTTATTCAAAATACTAATATCAAAGTATGTGTATGGAGACCTTGTTCTAGCCAAACACGACTTTCATCGCCTTCATGATTATTAGTACCATGCAAACTACAAACCATTTCAAGTATATTGCATGCTATTTTGTATTTCTTGAAACCTCTACAATCTTTTGCAATATCTGTCACAAGTTCAGCCTCATATGTACTGTATGGAAGCGTATTTTTTAAAGTTTTACATATGACAGGAAAACTCTAAATATACTTGTAAAAACCCATTTTATTATTTATTTAGAATGAAATTGTGTCCTAGTCTTTAAACAAGTGTTAATTCTGCATCTATAATTCCTCTGCTAGTAAATATATTTTAATTATTACAGCCGTCCCTTGGAACAGCTGTTTCCTGAACAGTTTTGTAGCTGGTTTTGACCATTAGACCTCTTAAATTAGTTGGCAACAATTTGTTCAGTTTTAAAAGAAAATTGGCCACTGGTGCCAATTTTGTTCTGACATAACATTTTAGCATACTTCTCCCATATGGAAGAAAAGTCTCCTATCTTGAGGCTTTTATTGTTTCATTCATCCATAATTTATATGTAGATGGAAGATTCATTCCTTGACTCACTCATTCTATATTAGTAAATAACTAATTCTAGTACACTCTTAGAGCTGTATAGTCCTTCAGGGTTAATTTCAGAGGCAAAATAGCTCAGTTCCCAAGCAATTCTGTGGGAAAGATAACTGCTGTGGATCATTTGTGTGGTTATAAAAGCAGATCACCGACGGATAATTTGCACAGTTATTGCTACTGTGATTCTTACAAAAATGTTGCAGAACTGTGAGTAATATCTGTTCTTGCATAATTCTATAAAAGCAGAACAAAAATTATAAAGAACAAGAAACACACAGGCAACTGCTTGATGTCAAGTCCTTATCACAGAGTCTTAACATTAATTTCTCTTAATAGGAATCATGACTAAAATCTAGTTCCGATTAAAAAAAAAATACATCTTTTCTTGCAGACTGTATCTGCAACTTTGTAAATCTGATACTGTTTAACAATGTTTTCTGCAATGTAAAACTGATCAAGATTTGTCATTGCAAGATAGCTTACTCCTACCATTAACCAATTTGTTCATGGGCAAACTAGCAAAAATTTTATAAAATTTATTTACTTTCAAATACTATGCTACCTCTCAAAGCCTTTTGGGCTAAGTATCAAATGAAAAAAAAAAAATTTCCTATTCTGTCAGAAGTGTTATCACATACTAAAACCAGGGTACCTGAGTATCACAATAAAGAATTTCCATTTAAGTTGAAAAAAAAAACCAAAGAAGAATTTTCTACAATGATTTGCATCTTTTTACATATTCAAATGATACCACCTCTTTTGAAACTGAAGGGTTGATCCAGAACCTTCCTGAAGGAAATCTAGAACACCATAGAGTGTAGGATTTCCAACAGAAACATTTACTATTATATGTCATTTGATATTGCCTTCTTTGAGGTGAACACCTCAAAACTATTCATTTTTTTCCCCATCTTTTTCTTCTGGAGTTTCCCCTTGAGAAATATTTTTGTGGTGGGGAAGAGATAAGGGACTTGACTTCTGCACCTGTCTAGATAAGCCTTTAAAAATTATTTAAACAGAAGTTTAAAAAATAATTTCATGCCTTAAGTATTTTCATTGAACTTGGAAAAGTATGGTATTTGCTTTAAAATAATAATTTAAAATCATTGTATCTAAGGGAAGTGTAGAGGTAGAAGGAACTTCAATAAATCACATAAAATATTAGCTGAAACTGACTTGGAATCCAGTGCACAAGGACCAGACAGGTATTAGTTTGCCCTATCTTCTCCTTAAAGACCCTAGAAAAGATGATTTCACAGTTTAATCTGTTAATAAACAAGGACAGTCTGTTCCAGTGATTTAGCACGACTGTTTTTTGTGCATGTAGGTTTTTCCCTAATACCTAAGGTAAATCTCCTTTGGTGTAAATTAAGCCCTTTTGTTCTTATCCTTCTCCAAGTAAAGCTGATGTACATTTTTATTAGCATGTCCTTCTGTAATCTTTTCTTTTTTTTATATTGACTTTAAAAAAAACGGGGGTTTTTTATTGTTTCCCTGTAACTCCTATTTTCAAAATCTCTGTCTGTTTTCTTCTTTTCTCTTCTTCAATGCTCTCAAATTTATCATCAAAGATATTTCTAGCTAACCAGAGTATAGAAAGCCAAAATCTCACAAAAGAGATGCACAGAATAATTACCTCCGGGACTTTCATATGACTTTGTTGTTAATACATTCCAGAATCACATTTGTGTTGTTTTAAAAATCAGTGTTAGAGTTCAAAGCTCCCCAGACCTTTTTTCTGCTTTCTGAAATTCTGCTGCACTCAGTCATTTTCCCTGTTCTAAAACATGGGTTTGTGTTCTACTTTGCATATGCCTTTACAGAGTTTCTTGTTGATTTTTAGATGGCTTCTTCAAATTACAAAGATCATTTTAATTTTAATCTTATTCTCTGACATTGACATCACAGGTTTTATAAACATGTCCTACACTCCATCAAGAAAATCATTAATGAAAATAACAATTTTCATTATTTGTCTAGTCCATATTTTCTTCTCAGCTGAAGTTTTTTACATTATCATTTCCACAGCAACCAGTTTTGATGTCAGAAATAAAATTATGGTCTCATACAAGTACAGCTGGAACAAATGGGCTCTTAGGAGCCAGATTTCATGCATATGTGCATAGTTAAGCAGTGAAGTGTCAGGGATAAATATAGCATTTATACAATATATAAACAGCAGCCAATAATTTTCACTCATATAGAATTCCTTCTTGAGCAACAGCAGCATAATTAGCCGATGCAGTTAAAGAGTCTGTTTCAGAAAGACTTCTTAAAATGAAACTTCTTCTTTATGTGTTAAACTCACAGTAATTAGGAGTTTGAAAAGTTTACCATATGGGATCAAAAGCAAAATCATTAAATTAACGCCAATGTGAAAGTGTATTTTGTGCACCACTGACATTTCACTAAAACGTCATTTGAAGGTGTGGAAGACATGCATTAATCTCTTGGCACAACATTTAGCTTTTTAAGATAGGAGGCAGTGTTTGACTGTTTTGTCCAGTCAAACAAAGAAAACCCTTATGAGCATTGGTAGAAGAAGCTTTCCTTACAAAGCTCCAAAAATATTAACACGGTGCACAGAGCCAAAGTAATTAATACTGACTCTAAACATTCCAGAGAAACATCATTCTACAGAAAAACAGATTTTACA
This sequence comes from Cyanoderma ruficeps, assembly GCA_008694505.1. Taxonomy (NCBI): domain Eukaryota; kingdom Metazoa; phylum Chordata; class Aves; order Passeriformes; family Timaliidae; genus Cyanoderma; species Cyanoderma ruficeps. The sequence continues at coordinate 279,013 of VZDJ01000232.1, forward strand.
GAATTTAAATACTACACTTGTAAACTAGAAGCAGAAAGGAAGAATGCCTGTGCAGGTCTTGAAATTGAAGATATGTCCTTGAGAATGTGTCTGACCATGCTGTCTAAATCTCCAGCACATCATCTGCTTGGGAAAGCAAGTTTCCTGAGAAATCCATCAGATTTCAACACCCTAATGTCAAAACCCAAACGAATCTGAGATTTGCATATTGTTGTTGCACACCCACACCTACACACACCCTCCTCACACACAGATGTTTGAGGCCCTTTCTTCACACTAAAAAAGTGACATTTCTTTAATGAGGTGAATTCCCTTTATAGCCACAGCTCCTAAAAACCACTAGCAGTTAACAAAGCTGCTCTATACATTGCCTTTTGGTATGTCAGCTCATAAGAAATAAAATTCCAAGAGCTGTGTTGTTCCATTCACTTCTTGCAGACACAGCTGCTCTTATGAAGCACCATAATTAATCTGTTAACATCCACATTATATAGTTCTCTCAGAGGTCTTAGGCAGAAATATTATAAATATTCTAAAGGACAGAAGTTTTCTCTACTATTAAAAAAACTGGTAAAGTGTTGCTCTGCTTTGCAGATCTGTAGACTTGATGTCAGTTGCAAACCCACCTCTTTAACTATGCTTTTATGTCCAAACTAGAGCCTGGATTATGACTTTCTTTCTACGCCCTGATGTTACACTAGCAAAAAGAAGACAGTGACTTTTACAGGTTAGCTGGTGTCCCCACGATCTCCCCTGAGTTGTTAAGGCTGTTGTAATCTGCATTTTTGCATAACAGAATATTACCTACAGATAAAGAAATTATTCATTATGATCCACACTTTCCTGTAACAGTATTTCTCTCATGACTAAAGACTCATTGTCCTCCATAATTTTAGTGTTCTTATCCAGTACTGCAAAGTTTGTGGTATAATTGCTTTTATCTTGTGACCATTTATTAAACCTCTCAATATATGTGACAAATGATGTATTTACTAGCCAAAAGCTATTTTAATGAAGGTTTGTGGAGATACACTTAGGAGCCCTTTAAACATTCCTATAGTTATTTGTTTAGTCTTTCTTCTGTGCTTCCTTTTTCTTGCCTATCTTTAAAATTTTAGTGAATAGTCTTAGGGTCATCTGTTGCCATGGATTTTCTGTCTTTACTGAATAAAAACAACCCTTGACAACTTTCTAAAGCAGTAAATAAACTTTTTACGATGAACCAGTGTGACTCTATACAACCTCTTGTTGTTAAATACTCTTTCCCCTGATAAATAAACAGAAATCTGTGTTGTTTTGCTGTTTTCTCTTCTTGCCCTCTAGCTAACTTTTACTATAAATATCTCACTAATATGAAGCAATAACTGTATTATGAACCTTAAAATTTGGACAAGTATCTCCTAATAAAAAAATAGTCTTGTGCATGAATGCAACTAATACTTCTGATATGCTTAGCAGGGGGTTTCCATGAATCAGGAGTTTAAGTATACCATGAATATCTCAAAGTTGAGGGACAAGGGTTGTGAAATGTAGAAATTCTGACAGCTGAACAAGCATTACTGGAAAATACAGTAAATATCAGTCCAGTAATTACTCACCAGAAGTATTTCCATTTAGATATACAAGTAACTCCATGGAAATGAAAAAGATTGTTTTCTGATGCTTTCTGAATTTGTGTTTTGTAACATATAAGGTCAGAAATGTTATTTACTTTAGTTACTTTAAAAAATTCACATTTATATCTGTAAGGAATTATTTTTAAAAGAGTTTTAGTGCCAGAAAGAGGTTCATAAACATCTTCAGATAGATACCTAAAAATTCTAATTGCATGTCCTAATTTTTTAATAAAGTTAACACTGTACATGAAATCACATAATTAGAACAAGTCATTAAGTAAAAATTATAATTTGTATTTAAGTAACAGAATGTGCAGTAAGTGGGTTTAATTTACAAGATATATGAAGGTTGATTAACTATGTATTGCACTACCTCAGTAGATCAGATATAAAATTAGGCTCAGCCATGTGAAAAAAAAAAACAAAGAAATCTTGTCAAAATGTCAAATGATTTCTGAACTTTTTTTAAAAAGATCTCATGTATTTTCCTTAGATATTTCCAAATCAGAGAAAAGCTGTTTCTCCATTTTTTGTGGGAAATATAGGAACAAATCAAGCAAGTAAAGTTTTAGGTCACCTCTAAGGTAGGAGAATGTTTACTAAATCCTGTTCTGCAAATTCTTTTGGGTCTACATCCTTTCAGGTCTAAATATCCATCTATAAAAGCTATCATCATATATTTTTAGGTTAAGCCCATACATATACAGCCTTGCCAGCATTGTAATTGAAAGTGAAAAATGTAGTAGTAGTTAATTCTCCATCAAACATCTCATTCTTTACAACTAACCTAAACATGAGGATAATATGGATTTTTTTTATTTAGAAATTTAGTTTACTCCTTTATTTCTCTGTTCTTTTGAACAACACAAGTTTATTATGTTTATGCTCACAGACACAAGAAAATCTACCAAAAAAAAAACCTATCCAAGGTACTTCTTCCACCAGATTTTTCCTATTTCTCATAAGGCAAAAGTAGTAAAATATGTATGATAGAGGTATGATACAATTTTAATTTTTTTTTCCATAATGTAAATAACCTCCAGAAATATTTTACAATATTTCTTATTAAATTAGCTAATTTTCTGCAGACTTTATCATTTATTTCTAATAGTTTAGGAGATTTTAGTACTTGGAAATTAGAAAAAGATGTAAGAATTTATATCCACTTTGGACTACTGAATCTAGAAAGCCCTCATACGAAAAGGGCTGCAGACTGGTTTTTTTCAGCAGCACCAGGTTTGGCTACTTTTTCTTCATTAATAGGTATTAGCTAAGATCTATTGGTAATTTTGAGTTCATTTTTATTTCTATGATAACTGTTCCATAAAAAGGCATGTAAATTACTAATGTAAAGAGTTCACTGTAAAAATATGGGATCCATATTTTCTGCATTAAAATGTTTAATTGAAGTTTTATTTCTAACTATTAACATTTAAATCTTAGGGAATACAGTGTTTAAGATTAGCTACGAAATGTTACTTTAGAGCACTTAATCTTAGCTTGCATTTTTATTTGGCCTTAAGAGACTGTGGTTGCTATAAATTTTTTCAAAGATCAATCTTTCTCTTGCGTCCATTTGCACTTAACTCCTAACTGCAACTTAGTCACAGTTTTTAGTTTTGTTATTGGCTTAGAAGTACCATAATAATCAGTCCAGATTAGGATGGATTTCACTTATGTAACATACAAAACCCACTCATTTTCATACATGTAAAACTGAAGGAAAATTTAACTTTGACCTCAGTTTTGAAAATCAGAAAATGCTGTTGTATAAAACACATAGTGTGATGGTATTGCCTAGATCAAAATATCTACATGTAAGAAAAAGCCAATGAGAAGATCTACAAGTTGGGGGAAAGAAAAAAACTAAACACAAAAAAATATCAAACCAAAACCCTCCTTGCCATGTTACGAAAAACAGAGGAGTATCTTCTTTAACCTGTGAGTAAAAAAATAGTTCAAGATATGTTCCAGCTATGCAAAAGGGATATTCTACTAAATCTCTGTAATTTTTTCAGAAACTGCAGAGTAACAGCTATAGCAGGAAATTTTTAACAGAATGATTGTTTTCTGAAAATTAGTTGAGGAGCCCTTGTATTGAGTAAATCTGCTTATGCTGCTGTATTGTTCTACAACCTACTTGATAGTATACTCCAAAAAACCCTCATTTTAAGGTGCTAAAGAGAATCTTTATCCATTTAGTTGTATTAACTTACTTGCTTCTTAAGAGGATGCATCAGTCAAACAGTTCATGCCTAAGCAATGATCTTCTAACCCTTGACAGCATTTACTTGAACCTGTTTCCATTGAGAAGTTTCATGATCATTGCAATGCTCGCTGTTCCCCCAGAATACAGCACAGTCAAAGAGACGACAGGTCACACTTCTCATTTCAGCTGAGAAACAGCCATGTGAAGCATATGAATTGTAAAAAAAAGTTCTGCATTCCTGGTGCCAGCAGCTTTAAGAGAAGTAATGCCCTCTTTGTCTTTCTGGTAATGGGGAAGGCCACCGAAGGATCCTCTGATTCCATTATCTAAAACTACTTCACAATTCCTTACAAATCTCAAAGCAAAGTTTGCCAATGTTAAAACATGATGCTTCTGTATTAAATAATTTTAGAATTCTTTCACTTTATGTATATTTTAAGCGTCTTTTCTGGTATTCCTTGAAAATTTCTATTCTGACATCCTTTGTATGCCAGTGTGAGACTAGTTTTGTCAGACAAAGTTCAAAATCAATCACAAATCAGGAATAATGTATTCGTACAAATTGTTGCAAGTAATATACATAACACATTTTTTAAAAATTATAACCAACAGTCTTGTGATTCAACAGGTCACCCAAGTTAAAATCTCTACTGCATATGTAAAACATTAATACATTCATTACATGGCAGTTGAAAATATCCCAACTACTTCAAAAACTGCAGAAGCATTTTACCACATTTCTAGTCAGCTGAAGAATACTCAATGCCAAAGAAAATCATTATCCCATTACATGTTTCTAAGTAATTTTGCTGGCTTAAGTATTGATGTGAGTGTGACAACCATGAATTAAATACTTAAATTTTATGAAAATAAGCTTTTGTAGTTATCAAAACCCTGTACTGCAGAAACACAGCTAACTCAAACTTGTTAGAAGAATTTCACTGTATAATAATGATCATTTATTTACGCATAACCTCATATAAGCTCACAGTTGAGCTACTCAAAACTATAGGCAGCATTATCTCTTCCACACATTACTGTCTTCCATATTTACCAGAATGGTTTTTCAGAGTGCAGTTCTTCTCTACAGTTTCAGATTTTTGCACAAAGAAACATGCTGTTTTGAAAACCCATTAACAGAGTAACTCTAAACATGGTGAAAATTGCTCCTCTCTCATTTTTCTTCAGTGTATTTTTGATCTTCAAGTTACTGTGAACTGGGTACATTCCTCATTTATTCATTCAGTCATTCATTCATTTCTAATTTCTAATCAACAGTGTACTGCAAACGCTAAAAATTAGGATAGAAGTTAGGATTACTTCCATACAAATAATTTTAAATCACACATACCCATATGCAAGTCCCTCTACAGGGAATGATAAAACTTGTACTGGTTTCAGTGAGATCCAAAAAATGCAAAAGGAGTATTGCAAATATTTGCAGTTCATTCCCCTGAAAAAGTCTAGCCTGGTCTTCTGCTCGGGCTGTAGGATGTAAGAACTATTGTCGGCAGCATCTCTGCAGAGACCAAAATGCCAATGGAGAACTTCTCCCACCTCAAGCAGCTCTTATAAAATTTAAGCATTTATCTGTACTATGAAGATTACCAAAGTGTTTAAAATGCTATATATATGTGTATACATATATATTTTTTCCCAGATATTTTCCTAAGAAACTTGTTCTAATGTGCTGAAACGGGTTAGCAGACATTAATAGAAAAAGTTATTTTTGTCTCATCATAACTGCACTTAGCGGTAAGCAAAAGAGATATGAAATAATGCAAGTTAGTTTTTCTCGTATCAGGAATGTCTTCATCCAAAATCTATTTTTAACATAGGATTTGGGGGTTTTCTAATTTTTTTCAGATATCACGTTTTTCCATGTAAATCTTATTTTTTATACTTTATAAATTAACTATTGTTATTTCTAATATATAAACAAGCCTATCTAATACATAGAAGAAAAAGCAATTACAGTATATGTGACCACTCTGCATCCCCTCAGAAAGATACAAAGGGAAAGTAGTACTCCTGACTGCTGTTCACAGAAGACCTTTTTTTCCAAGTCCATAAAGTGGCAGAATCACAATATCTGAGGATGTCAGCATTTTTTCTTGTATATGTAAATTAAGTAAGCAGTAATCTCAACACTGACTCAAGATTAAGTACATGGTGAGAAAATGGAGATTCCCTTGTAACCAACAGTCCTTGTAACTGCTTATTTACTACATGATGCTAATTAAATGAGGCTGGCTTCGTAATGGAAATATATGGTGCCTGAGCAGAAAAGCTGTTAACACAGTTATATCTGTTACACGGGGTTGTAGCAGATTGCTATTATTAAAGACTGAGTTTAAGGCTACCATAAACTCAGTGTGTACTCTGATGTCAGGATTGGCTTTTATACTCTTTCACTTCCCAAGTAACACTCCAACTTGGCATTAAATCTTTTTTTTTTTCAATTTCAAACACATGCTTTATAAAAACTAACTTACTCCCCTAAGCACTCAGTTTCCAAATGCAGTTCATTTTTTAACAGTTAAGGCAATTGTGAATTGCCCTGAACATCTTGTCAAAGCATTAACACAGCCCTCCTTTAACAGATTAGTTATGTAAAAGCTCCATCTTAAGACAAGCACAGAAAGAGAGAACAAAAACCCAGCTGTAACCTGTACCAATCTTATCTGGTGCCTTATCTGTCACTTCACTTGTTGCTTTCTCAGGGGTACATGGCAGAGCACCTATGAACTTTTCTAAAAGTCAACAATTTTCTAAAGCAAGTCTGCATTACCTAACTTTATTAAAGGTTTGCATTACATTAAAGGTTTTCTTTACACCTGTCTTCAACACAGATGATGGACCAAGGGGGTCTCAGTGCCCTGACCTGAAGGACCATGACTGAGAGAATGATCAATTCTCATTCGACCCTGAAACTGTGCGAGTTCTGCTTCTCCCGCTGGATCTCCACAAATCCATAGGACCTGATGAGATTCATCCAAGTATCCTCAAGGTGCTAGCTTCTCTCAATAATTTTTGAGTAGTCTTGGAAATACAGAGAAGTCCCACCTGACTGGAAACTGGTAAACATTGTCCCAATTTCCAAAAAGGGCAAGAGGGAGGACCTTGAACTCTGCAGGCCTGTCAGTCTTACTTTAGGATCTGGTAAAATCATGGAAAACACTCTGGGCAATATTGCAAAACACCTAGATGACAACAGAGTCATTGGTTCCTTTGCTTTCATGAGGGCAAACTCTACAGGTTAAACACCATTTCCTTCTACAACAGGGTAAATCAGCCAGCTGATCAAGGAAAGCCAGTTGATATAACCATTCTGGACTCCAGTAAAGCTTTTGATACTGTGTCTTCCAGGACCCTTCTTGTCAAAATAGCCAGTCACAGCTGGATAACAGTGTTACAGGATCAGTGAGCAACTAACTCGACTGAGGTTTCACAAAGATCCCGTTCTCACCCCAGTTCTCAACATCTTCATAAATGACCTGGATGGGACTCAAAGGAATACTAAGTGCGATGAAGACACTAAGCTGAGCGGAGCTGTGGACTCCCTGAAGGACAGAGAAGGCCTGCAGAGAGAGCTCAACAAATCAGAGAGCTGATCACCAACTGTATGGAGTTTAATAAGGGATTCTCATCTGGGATGGGGCAACCCTGGACCAATCTGATTTTTATTTATGTCTGATATGTTATACATGAGGTGAAAAATTACTCTAGGGGCTGTACACATGCTGGGAGCCTTGTCCTGGGGAGGCTTTGCCTCAGCCGATCAGGGGAGAGAAACCTTCCACAACTGGGCTGGAAGTGACCCCCTCTTCCCGGTTAGGCAGATGCCTGGATGTCCCAGAACAAATGCCTGGGAAATCAGGCTATGGGAGAAGCCTTAGCACATAAAAGCAGTTAACTGCAACACAACCAGTGCCATTTTTCTTTGTGTTTCACCGGAGGAGCCGAGGCTCACCCGGAGGTTCAGCCAGTGCCACTGGAAATGGCGCCCAGGCCGTCACAGGAGCTGCGCGGGCTCATTCATCGGTGCTCCAGCGCGCATGCTCTGCCGAGCTGGTGTTAACAGGGTGCCTGAGGGGTTACCGTCTACACCTGTCTTCTGTCGCTCTTTTTTCCCCTTTTCTGCACTCTTCCGTCCCACTTTGGCAGGAAGACCTACCCTTATTTTTCAATAGACAGTTCTCAGATATAATATAGCCATGTTGGCGCTTTATTTTCATCCGAGAAATCTATCAAACAGAATCCTCCCCGACTGCCAAACATAGGGATTCCCATCCTCCCCGTCCCATACAGAGGGATGGGACACCCTGAGATATGCAGAGACTGGGGAATGAGATGCTGGAAAGCAGAGCTGTAGGAAGGGATCTGAGCGTCCTGGTTGATGGCAAGCTGGATCTGAGTCAGCAGTGCTCTGGCAGCCAGGAGGGCCATCCCTGTCCTGGGGACATCAGGCACAGCATCACCAGCCGGGCAAGGGAGAAGATTGTCCTGCTCTGCTGTGAGCTGGGGCAGCCTCACCTCGAGTGCTGGGGGCAGTTTTGGGTGCCACAAGATAAAGAACATGTTAAACTATCAAAGAGTGTCCAAAGGAGGCCATGGGGATGAGGAAGGGTCTGGAGGGAAAGCCAAATGAGGAGCAGCCAAGCAGACTTGGTCTGTTCAGCTCAGAGGAGATTAAGGGGAGACCTCATTGCAATCTGCAGCTTCCTTGTGAGGGGAAGAAGAGGGGCAGGCACTGATCGATCTCTGCTCTGTAGTGACCAGTGTCAGGACCCGAGAGAATGTGTGGCCTGGAGGTGTGTCAGAGGAATTTTAGGTTGGACATCAGGAGGAAATTTCCTACCCGTGGGGTGGTTGGGCACTGGAACAGGCTCCCCATGCTCAGTGGCCACAGCACAAAGCTTGACAGAGTTCAAGACATGTTTGGACAACACTCTCAGGCACAGGGTGTGACACTTGGGGCTGTGCTGTGCAGGGCCAGGAGTTGGATTTCAATAATACTGAAGGATTCCTTCCAACACAGGATATTATATAATTGTATTATTTCCCAGAATTTTGACATTCAAAAGCTATAAAATATTCCATAGTCTGTGATCAGGGGACTCTCAAAAATACAATTGGATATAGCAACACATTATTGTAAAAGCAAATATATCAGTATTTCAAATTTAATTCAGGACCTCAAGGTAGAATAATCCAAGGAAAGTGTTCACAGTGAAGGAGTAGTCAAGTTTTAAAAATCTTTTGTGAATGATTAAAAAAATGAAGGGATGCCAAGTCATTTAACAACCACAAGAGCTGTTTATTGGGAGTGGTTTTCAGCACCATGAACACAATGATGATTAGACAAAGAGAAAGAAAAAAAAAAACCCATAGCAAACCTCGAAGTCAATAAACAGAAACATATCAAAGAGTAACATTGTTTTTTTTCAACTTCCCAAAACATAAAACTTCTCTTCTGTCTGCTGCTACAAGTTTGTTTTGAGGGGTAAAATCCCCTAGCCCTTCCTTAGGAAATATGCATTTGGAAACTCCTTTTTCAGTCCCTAATATCCAAACTGCATTTGCTTGTAGCCCAATACCCTTTCACTTCCAGGAAACCCACAGAAATACCTCAAATGGCCATAGAAGGAAGATATGAATTACCACTAGGTAGCTTCACAGCAGTGTACTTTCCTCTTTCTTTTAATCTAAAAGCACAAGCAAGATATCTGACTGTCTTAAGAAATCTTCAGTGTGATTTAAAGACTTGTTTCTTCAATTTTTTTAAAAAAAATTCTTTCCATTTGCTTGCTATTCTTTCTTTTTCTTCTCCTGTATTTGAGATTCTCTCTTGTTCCTTTTATACCTAACTTCTTTCCCAATTTGTCTATTGTCTCAGCCTTCCCAGTCCCTGTTTTTTTCTCAAAATCTTTGCTCAGATCTTTATTCCAGTTTCCTGAACTCCCTCACAGATCTTGCACGCAGGAAGTATTTTGCCGCAGGTCTGAGAAGAAAAGTCACATCTGCCACCGACCATGTTACCGGTCCCCAGTGTACATTCATTTTTCCCTACCTCATAACAGGAAGAGATATGAGAGAAGAGGAACGAAAGTCCAAGCAGCTCAGGAGGAGTGAGAAGGAACCAGGAGCTTGTGGCATCTCCTAACAAGGAGGAAATAAATTCTTACTCAAGAACAACTTGCCAAGACTTGTTTTGAGCTGTTCCTTTCTCAGGCCTCAAAGGCTGTCAGACCAAGGTTACTTAAAAGAACTACCCAACTAAAGCAGACACATGAGGGAAGGTCTTAAAAATTTTTAAGAATAAACATGAAAGAAAATGAATACGTACAACTTTGTGGAATCTAATCAAAGTATTAGATTCTGGCTTCGCAGCCAGTTCACTTTTTCAAAGTGGCTTATCGGTTTAGCCACACTATATTGCTGGTGTGTCACACCGATTAAGAGAAAGCAAGCATTTGTCCTGAGATTGATCATGCCTGGATCAATGTCTAAGCTTTAAATAAGGCTCACCACTGCATGTGAATATCAATTGTTAAGTTGGTTTTGGACTACATCTCTAATTTTGCTATAATGAAGTAATAAAGTTTAGAGAGGACTCTACCAGAAAAAAAGCAATGCAACGTTTCACTCTTTGACCATTATTAAAGCAATGTTGGAACACCTGCTTCAGGAGAACGAAGCACTACAATTTGCTCTGGATTCCTACCAGGGACAAATTTCAATTCACCGACCTGCCCACAAAATTTTTAATTCAGATGCCCAATTTACATTGGCACTTGAGAGCGTTCAGAGCAGAAAACTTTTAAATGCCTTGACAGTTTTCACTGACGCGTCTGGAAGGTCCCACAAGTCAGTCATGACTTGTAGAGACCCACAGACTCAGAAGTGGGAGGCAGATGTTGCTGAGGTGGAAGGATCATCTCAGGTTGCTGAGTTGGCCGATGTCATCAGGGCCTTTGAAAGGTTCTCTGAACTATTCAACCTTGTCACCAATTCTGCGTATATCACAGGGGTAGTGTCCAGAGCTGAACAATCTATATTGCAGGAGGTGTCAAACACTGCCCTTTTCCAGTTGTTCTCGAAGCTTGTTAAGCTGGTCTCCCATCGAGAGCAACCATTTTACGTAATGCATACAAGGTCACACACGGATCTGCTGGGGTTCATCGCCGAGGGCAACAGGACGGCTGATATTCTTGCTGCCCCTGTGGAGATGGCCCCATTGCCAAATGTTTTTGACCAGACAAAGATCAGCAATCAGCTGTTCCACCAGAACGCGCCGGGTCTGGTTTGCCGGTTCAACCTCACCTGAGAACAGGCCAAGGTGATCGTGGCGACGTGTCCCACCTGCCAACAGCACACACTCCCCACCCTGAGTGCGGGGGCGAACCCCTGTGGACTCAACAGCTGCAAGGTGTGGCAAACAGATGTCACGCACTTCCCACAGTTTGCAAAACAAAAGTACGTGCACGTCTTGATGGACACCTTTTCTGGTGGGGTCTATGCCTCCGCCCACACAGGGGAGAAGTCCTGGGATGCCATCAAACACCTGGTCCAGGCTTTCTCCTTTATGGGTATCCCGAGGGTCCTGAAGACTGACAACAGGCCTGCATACAAGTCCAAGGAGCTCAACAACTTCCTGCAGCAGTGGGGAGTGGAACACAAGAAAGGCATCCCCCCTCTCCCCCACAGGCCAAGCTGTGGTGGACAGGACACACCAAGATCTGAAACGGGTCCTCAGTCAACAACAGCAGGTCCTGAAAATAGAGTCCTCCTCAATCCAGCCGGCTAAGGCCTTGTTCACGATGAACTTCTTAAACTGTTCATTCAAGACACTGAACCCACCAATCGTTTGGCATTTCGGGGGAGGTCAACAGCTGGCTCTGAGGGCAAAGCCGCAGGTCCTTGTAAAGGACCCAGAGACTGGATGGATGGAGGGACCCACAAACTGGTGACCTAGGGGCGCAGGTACACCTGCATTTCCACCCCCACTGGGTTGAGGTGGGTTCCATCAAAGTGGGTGAGGCCCTATGTCCCGAAAGTCTCTGGCCAGAGAGTGTCACAAGTCTCTGTTGCAGCCTGGCACAGGAAGAAGAAAAGGAAGGATTCCTGGGAAGAGTTCTCCCTACTCCTACCCTTTCCTAATTGTCTCTCTAATCGTGTTGTTATTTCACGTTCCCCCTAGGTTTCCGGTGACAGCCATGGCCTGAATGCAGACCCCCTTTGCTGCCTGTCTGTTACCATTGCTGCTGCTTGCCAGTCTTCCTTCACTGACCTCTGGATGGATTGTACCTTAACCCAAAGCCAATGTATGGACCACCCTTGTGAAGGCAATGGGGCAGGACCACATCTGCCTGTCCTCTGCCTCAGCAACTGGCCCGATGATCGCTTGCCTTGTAGGGATCCCATTTAAGCCGGAGGAGCTCCCACCAGTAATTCTGAAGCTAACAGATCATTCCAATGGCAAGGCCCCCGGTCTTGTTTCACGTTCATTTACTGAGCACCGCATTGATCGCAAGGTGACTTCCCGTTATCAACCCCCTGGTCCTTTGGAGAGATTGGGTGCTGGACTTGCATCAGTCCCCAAAGGAGCCGCAGGAGCTGGAAATCCTCCTCCCAAGCATTTTATTGTGTTCAGTTTGTTTTCACCCCCCCACCCCCCCCCAAAGGACAGGAAAACATGCCCTGTTTATTGTACCTTGTACAATTCAGCAAAAAAAGTTGTTTCCTTCAGTTTTCCAGATTAAAAATGTTTACATGGCCAGAACGTGGTACGTCAGGATTGCACATGTGAGGACGGTCTCCACCCTCAATTATAAACCCCTTGCCCTTCCTAAATGAGTCTTTTTAATTTGTGGTGACTGAGCATGACCAGGCATCCCCTCTTGCCTAACTGGAGGTCCATGTACTCTAGGTAAATTGGGGCTGTTCACACCCAACAAAACTCAAATTATGGATTGGGCACTGAAGAACATTACCAAATTTTCAGTGATCCAGAAAAGAGACATGGCAAGTCTTGACCCGGATTGCAATTTGGAGATTATCCACTGGTCCAGGGCCAAGGCTACAGCCGTGACAGTTTTCCTGCCCTGGGTCTCAGTGGCCAAAGGAATGGGTGAACTAGGCTGATTGGAGTGCTGGGTGGCGAAACAAGCCAATTTGACATCCAACGCCTTAGCAGACCTTCTGTCAGATGAGGAGATAACGAGGCAAATGACACTCCAAAATTGGGTGGCAATACACTACTTGCTACCACTACATAATCACAAATGCGAGGAATTTGAGGGCCTTTGTTGTTTTAATCTGTCATCAAGGGCTGAGGATGTCCATCAAATCATATCCAAGATGAAAGACATGGTCAGACAGATTAAAAAGGAAACAGAAGACTGGTTAAGTGGGCTGTTCAAAAACTGGGGGCTCTCCAGGTGGGCCAGGTCATTGATTAGAACCGGATTTATAATTGTTTGTTATTATTATCATTTTAATTGCTTTTGGATTAATTAGACGTATGGTTTACCGACTGGTTTCAAATGCCACTACACCCCCCCAAGATGAACCAGGTGATGGTGCCAACTGCCCCCGAGGAGGATGAAGAAGACCCGGAGGGAGTTGTTCCACCCGAAAGAGAGGGACCTCTTCCCTTTGAAGAATGGCCCACAAATCAACAATGGTTCGGGGACTTGTGCCCTGAATCAGAGTATCCCACTCCACAATCACCTCCTTCTAATTAAAAAGAAAAGGGGGAGATGTAGTGGTGTGATTTTAGTTTTATCAGTTAATGTATGTATTTAAGGTTTGTTCTTATATTGTTATGTGTCTGTTAATGGTTCGTTCATTGTACCCCCCATGTTCTTTCCCTATATGATTGGTTCCTTGTCTCAGTTGATTGTTATGTTATGTAACCCCCAGGTCCTGTCTATCACTTCGAGGCCTCAGCCTGGGAGTAGAAAGTTCTAGTGAGGTCATCGAGTGATTGGGCAGGATCCTGGCTGTTCCCTCTTTCCTCTCCTTGATTGGTTCCCCTGTCTGTCTTTCATATGCAGAGCCACACCCTACCTTTACATGATTGGTCCCTTGCTTGACTCCTCCCCTTTCTCCTCCCCTGTATTTAAGCTGTTGCTCCAGGGCAGTTTGCGCTCTGCCGAGGCAGACTTCCTGGAGAGGAGGTCGCCCCTTGTGGGGTGCAATAAACTCTAGTGGCAGAAACCTTGACAGCGTCCTCCCTTCATTCCTCAGTCGTGGAACATGCTTGTGGTAGAAAGGGCTCACAGCATCAGCAGGGTAGATCTGTCTACTGAGCTGTACCTTCTCTGTGGCCAGTGTGAGGCAAAGCAGGACGAGACTCCCGAGACACCGCGACCACCACAGAAAGCAACCCACATGGCAGCAATTTGTGGAGAACTGTTGCCTGTGGGATAGACTTATGCTGGAAAAGTCCATGAACTATGAGAGGGAACCCACACTGGAGGAAGAGAAGAAATCCTGTCCCTGAGCAGTGGCAGAAACCACATGTGATTAACTGACCATAGCCCCCCCCATCACCCTGCACCTCTGGGGAAACAAGGTAGAGTCTGGGAAGGAGGGAGGGATGAGGAAAAGGTGTTTTTAATATTTATTTTACTTCTCATTGTCTTGCTCTGATTTTGCTAGTAATAAACTTAATTAATATCCCCGAAATCAATCTGCTTTGCCTGTGATTGCAATTAGTGAGTGGTCTTTCTGTCCTTATTTCCACTTGTGAATCTTGGGTTATATTTTTTCTCTTGCCTGCTTATGAGGGGGAGTGATAGAGTTGGTTTTTATGGCTACCTGGTCTACCCACTACAAAATGTCTCAATCCTCAGCATTGTGTGACATGTTTGTGACAGTTCACCTCATCTGTTGAAACCATGAAAAACTGTTTTGCCACCAACAAACAGTGTAACGTAAAGGCCAGGTACACAAAGAAAACTCAAGTCATTAATTCGTTATCTGTCAGTCTCTTAAAGTAATTTTGCTTTATTAACAAAAGCAGAGGAAATTGCAATACCAATGAAGTACTGGAAAAGAAAGAAAAAGGACTTTATTAAATTTGTACAATTTTGCATATGACAGTCAACTTAAATGTGCCTGATGGATTCTTCTGTTATGCACGCCCTTATTGTTATGTCAGGTTTTAGTATAGATAATAACTGTATCATTAAAATAAATGATTAGCCATTGCAGTAATTGTATCATGACCTCCTGGTGATTGGGCTATGGCCATCTAATTGCCTGTCAGTGTTCAGGGGCCCAGATCTACACATGTGCCTGAACATTACAGCTCAGGGGAAGAGCTTGTTCTACAATGAGACAGTTCAGTTTCATACACTTTAATTTTAGGTAGCTATGATTTCTAGGGGATGCAGAAAAAGTGAAGCTGCAATACAGCATGTGGCAAGGAGCAAAAGCATTCCCTGTGTTTCCTCACTTAACCCTTCTCAGCACATGCATTTTAGGTTTAGGAACAAAATTTACACCAAGCAGGACTTACAACTCTGAAATTCTTCGTTGATTTTCCTGCAGCAGGGAAATATTTTGTCCAGTTTAGTACAGGACTAAGAAAACTAAGAGCACTCAAAAATTCACCAACCATGTACAATAGCTAAGGAGAGAGAATTTAAAATTTAGAACAGCTACATTTATAAAAACCATCTGGAAATTCTTAGGAAATCTTAGAATTCTTCCTTCTTTTGAATGTGAATTCTTTTGACTATTTCTAGGTTTTTTAGTGCCTACAATGATTTTATAAATAATTATGTAAGCTTTCTAAAGTGAAACCTGCACATTTTAAAAACAATTTTTCGGCTATTTAAGTGCTCTAAAATGTTACTGTTTTAGAAGTATTTGTACATGGTACAAAACAATCCTACAAAACAAAGAGAGTTTGCAAGGATTTTCTCACAGACCAACAGGACCAATTCTTTACAAATAGTTCATTACTGGTAGATATAAGAAGTACCTCAGAAACCTTGGGTATTAACAGGTTTCCTGAAAAGGGGGTAAAAAATCTCCGGGTAAGTGCCTATATAAGTAATTCAGCAGCAATTCTAGTCAAACGAGAAACTTTTCCTTCTAAGGCAGGCAAAGAGACTGTCAGATCCATAGGGAAAGTCACAGGCTGGACTTATCATCAGCTCACAAAATATTCTGGTATTAACATCATCAGGCCTGCTCATTCACCCTACCCCAAATTGCTGTACAGGGATATAAAAATAGCATCCTTCTAAAAGCATATTAACAGGATGATATGCCTGGCTCACAACAATGGCAGTGCTAGTAAAATTGATGAGAAGCCTGAATTTTTCTGCCTTCTAGCAGTGCATACCTGGCATACTGATTGCCTTTCCCTAACCTTCAGCAGACTTACCTGTTCCCTGCTCTCCTTCTGAAGGATCCTGGCACCATCAGGCAGTGTTACTTATCTAAATGATTGGCTCTTTCAGTGAGTGAAATAGGGAAAACACCAGTAGAACCTCCAGTCTGGAGGGAGTGTCCAAGGACATCAAGTTCTGCAGGTGGTATTTGATAGACCGACTGTAGATGATTTTAACAGGAGATTAATTTTTCTTACAGTAAACAGAGGATCAGGTTCAGCTTGTTTAATGCTCAATGCAAATGTTCCATTCAAATCTCAGAGGAATGAAGAGATGTTTCTAAGACACTTTTCCATTCTATTGATCTCCTGTTTGACTGGTTTCCAAGGGGAAGGCCTGCTCTATGTTCTCTTACAGATGTGTTCCAGTGATAACAGTGGTCCCCCTACATCATTTGTACACCATAAAGAGATTGACCTCTTAAAAACCACCCTCATTTATCTCATATAATTTCCTCTTTCTAGTAGTGGAAAAATGATAGAACAAACCCATCTCAGACACAATGTAGAGAAAAAGACCTTTTTTTTCTGTTTGTAGTTTGTACTAGTGGAATAAGTAAGACGTAGCAGGTGAAGGTTATCCTAGAAACTAACAATTTTTTAATCAAACTTCTGGTTTGATACTACTTTTATTTTTAGTCATTATAACCAACAGTGAGTATGCATCACCCTCACTACTTAAGTCAAGAGTAGCATTTTTTTTTTCTTATTAAAAATACATACTTTAAAATCATTGGAGTATTTATTTAAAAAATTTTCAACATTCTTAAAAGTATTACAAACTTTTTGGTCTTTCATTTCTGTGTAATAATTTTCAAAAATACCTTGCTGAGATAGTATATATGAGGACACTAAACTGTGAAGATCAAGAAAAGCTAATCAAGACCAAGTTAATAACAGGTTATTCCATTTCCTTTGGGGTTTTCTGAGAAAGTATTGGTTCAGTGCTTCAGTACTTCAGCTGGTCATCTAAACCTAGATTACCCATATCAGTTCTGTTCTGTATTATTTAAATTTACACTGTCCTAATAGTTGAAAGTAGGGAATGTTTAGCAAAGGATTCTCACAACAGGATATCAGCCTCTGGTCTGATTGCCAAGATCTGTTACTGTTTTTCATCCTGTTAGATCAGTATAAACCTTTAGAAGTTAGTGGACAAGAAGAATAAAATATAAGCCTCTTGATTTTTGCATTCAGAAAAATCAGAAATTAAACAATATACATTGGGAAAGTCTCCATCTTTGCTGTTCTAAATAACAAAAATAAACAAGCAACAAAAGAGAGCATACCTTTCCCTAATGAAACATCTAAAAAGAAGAAAAAACAGTCTAGCTCTGCATCAGATGTTCATCAGGTGTCTAATGTTAGCACTGAACTTCATAGAGAAATTTTATTTCTTTTATAAAAAATCTTATGCAAAGTCTGCTGTGGGGAATGAATAATAGGCACTAAACATGAACATGCTAAGGGCCAAATTTTCAGGGTCTCAAAATTCCATTCAAGGACTGTGTACACACCGTCTTTTGCATTCTCAGAACCAATGTTTGTATAAAAAGATTGGATATTCATGCATGATGTTAGCAACATTTGCACAAAACTGCCCATCTATCGGGATTTCAAGAGAGAGGGGACTGCTGAGAGACGTGTTAAAGCATGATTTATTGTTGTTATCTTCTACAAGCTTATGAAAGGGTGAGAAGGTCTTCACAGCATAAGCCAGTAGTCAGTAGTCACAAGATCTCTAGCTACAATGCTTTTGAAAGATTTATTAGCCAATAAACTACTGCCACAGAGTTTGTGTCTTCACACCAATCGCTAATTACTTTCTTTTACACGTTTTGCTGTAGTGTGGATTTTCTTAACCAATCGTATAACAACACACAAACCTACAGCACTTAACACAGAAACCTAAAAACTTCTTACTACCTTTGTAACCACTTCTATATATAAATTTAAACTATGAAACTTTTTACTACCTAGCTTAACCTAGCTTGTTTCTGCTTAAACTACAAATCCACATTCTTGCTTTTGGTCTCTAAATCTGGAAGCCTCTCCCAAGATTTAAATCAAACCCTGTATTCATTTCTGTGTCTGGGCCTGCAGGCACAAGGTTTTTGGGGTTCTTTTGTGTATTGGGGTATTTACTTGAACCCAAATACTCTGTTGTAATAAATTTCAATTTTTGAAATCCTGCCTTTCACTACAGAGTCACAAGAAGTCTGCTTCACTTTCTCAGAGCCCACATAATCCGCCATCCTCCTACAGGGATAGGAAACATATAGCACGGCTTAATCAAATAAACATTCTTCTCTCTTCTTTGGAGACAACTGGGACAGCAACATGGGTCTTTTGCAGATATGTACCCAGAAACAGTTCCTCATCCTGGCATGTATTTATACATAACTTAAAACTCAGATACGATTGCAGTGTCCATTTCTGGGAGAAGATATCTATGGCACACAGTGCTTCTCGTGGCTCGAACTTTAGCCTTCAAAACATCTTGTGGGAATCATTTAGCATGGAGCTAATGGCTGGGAATACTTTTTTGACTTGCTAACAAGCAGTTAATCTGTCATCTCCATGTACAATAGTCTGCTGACCTTACTGCCTTACCCAGCCATCCTGCAAATGTTGGGTTTGGTACTGAAGTCCTTTTAAAATCCATCATGAATGTGAAGTAATATTATTTGTGCTAATGAAGTTTTGCACTGTCTATATTTTTCTCCTAACTGTATCACATTTAGTGTCATCTACTCTGTTCTTATCTACTGAAAGGATAGAGGCAATCAGAAATTTCAAATGAATTAAAGTACGCCATATTCATATAATGAAGATATTGCTTTTAAAATAGTATATGTTTACTTCAGTTTCACCTTGGAGATATTTTAATTCTCTATGGTCAAAGAGAAAAAAAGCCAAAACCACAGCAGGAATCTTCCCGCTGTGAAAGTAGACAAGAATATTTGCCTTGTAATCATACATAAAGGTAAAAAATTATTTAAACATTCTGTGTCTTCAAAAGCTTAACTATGTATCTTCAAATCATCTCTGCCAAAATTTTATTTTTTCATTATAACCGCTTTCTAAGGTTTCGACCTCAGCTAAAACTTCCCCTTGTAACTTTTGGTGTATTAACTCAGATTCAGTCTATGTGAGCTAATATTCAAACAACAACTGCAATAGAAAAGTATCACTTTTATGTTATAAATCATGTTTTCTCCACACTGCAGGAATCTTTGGACACTGTCTCAGTGACTATTTCAATGCATGTTGTGTCATCATCACTGGCAGGTACTTAGCAAGCACATCCTTGTTTGAAGCCACACAATCTCAATTATATCACAGACTCAAGTGTTTCATGCTCCTTTGCAGACAGGCCTGTAATGGGACTGCAGGCACATAGCTTAAACCCAATAAAGAATCCTCTTTGGGTGCTGCCTGGGATGTTCTGTTATATCATATAAATACTCTTTATGCGGTCTCTTTATTTTAGGCTTTTTTGAACAAGTAAAAGCCTAACAAGTAACAAGTGGAAAGAGAACCCTCTGTGGCTTCAATTTCAATCTCAGATGAACTCAGGGCAAATTTTCACAGATGCAAGCATATTAGGTTACTAAATACTTTTTGGCATATTTTGTATTTTGCCAAAATTCAATCAGATGAACTGTGCATGCTTTGAAAGATTTCAGAAACCGTCTCATATATATATATATATATATACACGAGTGCAATATTCTAGCATCTATATTTATTTAAGGTGCTTTGTGCATAAATTTCCCCCCCCTCAAATATCCTGGAATTTGTCCTTTTAATTTATTTAGTACTATATATACCTATCTTGTTTACCTACAGTTGCTATAGAAACTGTATATTACTGAATATCGGACAACATCTGGTAAACAGGATGCAAATAACACAAATTTTCACTCTCTTCAGCCAGGTGTTAGATATATTTGGACTTTTACAAAGTATAGTTCGTGAAAAATACATCTAAGCCTACTGTTTCCTGAAGGAAAGTTCTTAATGCTTATCTGTTTTCTTCACAGTCTTCCTTGCTGTCAACTGTATAGCATTGTCCTCTAGAAGAGAAGTTAATGAAACAAATAAGAATGCATATTACTTGAATACTGCACAGAACATTCACACAAATGGAATAACTATAGGGGAAGAAAACCTGCACTTGTATTTTTTAAAATCCAACTCAGCAGGGATGGCATATTATTGAAATTACTTTCTTTTTTTCTTTCTCACTCTCTAAACTATTTGATTTTCCTATAGCATGCTCATCCTTCCTATAGCCCATCTTAAAGAAAATATAAACTCATGAAAGAAATCATGGCAAGCTTACATGCATTTAATTTGTAAAACTGTCAGGACTATATTACAGAGAGTATAAGTATTTTCTTGTCCATTAAATTTCCTACCTAGGGGAAGAGCACCTTGAATAACCATCTCAACACCCTTGTCATGTACTCTCCTGTCATAAGATTCAATGTAGCTTTTGTGAATGTAAATGTTCTTAATTAAATAATGTATAATAAGATGCTGAAGTCAACAACACCTACAACAGTACCAATGTGTTGTGTTCCCTACAAAATTACTCATCATTGTACTACATTACTACAGGAGAACAATTTTGATTAAAAACTAAGAAGGTTTCAAAGATACGTTTTAGGCCATTTACAAAGCTGCAGTCACTAGGATGAAGCACTGCTAATTCTGTCTCTAGTGCCATGAATACAAAACACCCAACTGAAAGACATCTTATGTTGGTTTGTTACTGTCTTGTCCCCCTTACCTCTCCCTGACCTGCTTGTTTACCTTTTTTGCAATTCCATCATCAGCTGGGCACACTGCAGACAAACATTTCTCTGCCTGTACTTCGTGCTTACGTGGCATGAACTGTCTCTTAGTCAAATGTTTCTGTGGTGGTCCCCAAAGGCAAGAGGTTTGCCAGTGGGAGAGAAACAAAATTGTATGTATTTTCTATTAATTCAGGGCAGCCTTGATTCCTTAAGCTTAGGGAAGCCCTAAGGCTATGCTAATATGTATGAAAGTCTCAAAAGGCTTCCAGATACTTAAAGAATGCATCAAATTAAAAGTCCCTTTGAAAAAGGCTATACTCTCTGCATCTCCTCCTGCATCTGTGGGTGGAAGAGAAGAACAGAGAAGAAGCTTAGCTCAGGAATTAAGGTATTTACTGGTCCTCTGTACATCGTCATGGTCTCCTGAAAGTATGTGGGCAATATAGTAGTTGGTCCTTGGTATTTTTTCTATCATTAAACAAATATGATTGAAATAAAACAAAGCTAAACCCTACATACTGTTACCGCCTCTAAATAAATGATGTAATTGATATCTAAAAGTATGATATTTGATTTTTATTAGTCTTTCATGTCTTTTTCTCCTTGATCTTACTGTCTTTTTCAGATACCACAAAAAAAGTATTCTCTTCCACTAATAAAGGAGAAAATTACTTACCAGAATGTCTTTTTACATGAGGTTTGATGTTATCAGTAGGATTTTCTTTCATTTTGTTTGATTTAGCTATAAACTCCTTGTTTTGAAAAGGCATTATCATTATCTGTTAGGCAAAAAAAATGTTATTTTTACTTACAGTTAGTGATGAGTTTTGTTTTATTTTTCATATCTCAAATACTTTTATACTCCAATATATTAAGTAGCCTACTAATTTTCTCTTTTCTTTTGTGAAAATGGTGGGTTTTAGTGAAACATAAGGTGACTGAAGACTGTGAAAGTAAATATACATGCTATTTATACATAGAAAGTGATGCTTTTTAAATTGTAAAAATCAGCTCCAAGTTGCAGTCTTCACAGTAGAATAATTCTGTCATGGAATGCTAATGTTCAGATTCAAAATGAAGAAGGAGAAAAAAAGCATGGAAAGAATGTATGAAGAGCGCTGGCAGCAATAAACTAGCATTCTGTAGTGTTCAAATGCAGAAGTTATCATGTATAAATAGTAGGGTTACTAATTCCCCTATGCTTTACTTTTGAACGAGCAGCAACACAATAACAAGTCAGGAAGAAATATTATCTTAGCACAGCATACATGTATTTAAAACATTGGCTTGCATATCTCTTATGGCTATCTAACTGAGCACTTGAAAATATTTATTGCTCAGATACACCTGAAAGTTTCTGACTGGAAATTTTAAGCTGAAATCATTGAGAAATTGGGACATTTTTCAAATAGAAATTCAGACCTAGTAGGTTTTTAAAATGACTCAGAGATGCTTCCAGTTTACGAGGTTTTTGTGCTCTGTGCAACTTCATTTGTTTACCTCTGCCGTTCTCCAGTCTTAACCAAGCAGTTACATAATCCTGCTAGAATCTGAAATCTCCCTATTGAGCTAATTTCAGAACATCTCCATGCTCCCTCTTCTCTTTGCAGTTTAAAAATTACTGTATTGCAGTAAATTCTGACTTTGTGTGAGAGGCACCCTCAATTACTCAAAATTGATTATTGTCTAGTTTGGCTGATTTTGACATCTCATCTGGTATTATATGCCAATAACTTTTAAAAGTCTCCTCTATTAATGCAGACTTAATGGGCAAGAGACAAGTGTAGACAGGATGTCTGAAGTTCTTTTATCATACAAAAACATTGATTAGGCTTGCTGAATTTGAATGCACTGAAATGAAGTTTAATTTATCATAATAACAGCAGAATTTTCAACCTCAGGAAACAGGGGTAGGAGTGAATTAAGAGATTATCCAAACGGCTTTAGTAACAAAATTACCTTTTTTGCATTCTACAGCAGTTATTTACAGCTTTAGTCATTGTAATTCTCTACTGAAAGCACACACAGGTAGTTAATCAATAGTTCCATTTAGAAGAACGGGAAGCAAATGCTCATATTGGGATGTCAACACACTGCTAAAATAAAGTCGAACTACCAAAACCATAATTTTTATCTCTGCACCTTAAAAGCAGGTACCTGGCCTGTCATCACAGAAGTGTATCTGATTTTTTAATAAATCTTTGCTAACCACTTAATACAGATTCCTGCACAGCAGTGATTAAAGATGGAAACAGGACCACAATATCTTTATCCATGTGATCAGAAGGGTCAGCAATGTGAGTTTTCATATATCTAGTATTTCAGAAACTGCAGTCTACATGACAGCTTTTTAAGCACAGCTTTCACAGTATCTTTTCAATACTCCTAATTTGTTTCCTGCCTCCCTACTGCAATATCTTGGATGATAATTAACCATTGGATTACATAAGTATAAATATTACAGGTATATTAGTGGTTTAGCATAAATTAGTAACTATACATAATATCCATTTAATATCAGATATCAAGTATTTATAAAATACATACCATTAGATACATATATATTTATGCCATAAATGAATATATGTAACAATTACTATGCTGCTCGTGTCTTCTTGTACTCTTTATTCCTTTTACTCTAAAGAGAAGTCAAAATAAGGTGAAGAAGGAAAAGCATTATTATACAATTTCAGATGGTTTTTTTACCACATAGAATCATATGATCACAGAATTTCTCAAGGTGAAAGACACAGGAAAAAATAATCTCCCTGCCTCTCACAGAACTACCTAAAAGTAAACCAAGAGCATAAATATGACCAGAAGCATTGACCAGATGCTGTTTGAACTCTGATGAGCTTGGTGCTGTGGGGAGCCTGTTCCAGTGCTAACCTACCCTCCCAGTAACGAACCTCTTCCTTCAGAAGATTCCTTCAGAATCCAGTCTGAACTTCCTCTGACACAGCCGCCTACGACTGGTCACTAGAGAGAGGAATTAATATCTCTCCAGCCACTGCCACTCTTTGAGGAAGTTGTAGACTACTTCTTTAGATAAGTCACCTCTCCCCAGGAGTCATCCTACTACAAAAACACACCCAAACATACATACACACAAAAAAACCCCAAAAGCTGTTCTGTTGTTTCAAGGGTTTAATCCAGGGTGAATTCAGAGATTGTTCTTACTACTTCATTCACTACTTCATTCACAAGACTGAGCAAAAATGGAGCAGTGCCTTAATGGAACAGATGGGGGTCTTCAAACACAAAGAACAGAAGGTGAAAGATGGGTAGGCAAGCTGTTTAAATAGACACCCTCTTGGGAAATCACACAAAAGTTTAATCTTGGAACAAGCTAGTGCTGACCAAAATGAAAAACCAGAACTCGCTAGCTGAAGTCAGGAACTCGTGGGTCATCACAGAAGGTAGACTGTAACAAATGCTTAGCAACAGATCTAGAAGACAGACTGAAAAGATCAATATTTATGTTAATACAGTAATCATTACATGCCTTACACACAGCACTGTGTGTAAGGAGCAGAAGTGCCTCATCTGATAGGGACAGCAGTCTTATAAAAGGCCTTGCACTCTAGTCTGTCACATAAAGACCAGAATATTATCTTCTAAGAGCCTCACTTAATACAAATTTGTCACTTGTGTAATGCTGAACTTTAATGAGCTTAAATATTGTGAATTGTATCCTAAGGACGCAAAAGAAATCTTTGCACACCTTTCCCTCCACTCACTGTACAAACAATCAAAAATCCCCAAGCCAAACCAGACAAAACAAACAAACAAAAACAAAATAAAAAAGAGGAATTCACTGCAGTGCTGGTTAACTGAACAAACATGTGCATATACATATCTTAAACCAAAATGCCCTTTGATGTAGAACATCATCCACTGAAGCATGGATGGGTTCTATTGCAGTCACCATGCAGTGGATCCCTTACTGTAATAAGCACCCACTTCAAAACCTTCTTGGAAAAACATTATTATGCAGGGTTACAAATCATTATTATGCAAACTCTACCTCAGGGGTAGTGAACAAAAGAGAAAATAGGACCTTGATATCATTTTATGCACCATACTGTCATACTTTTTCATATGCATTGGAACTCTATACAATGCAGAGGAGCAGGCATTGAAATCTCTGCCTTCAATGCTACCTAATTTAGACCCTTTTAAAGCAATGAGTGCAGATTCACCATCAGGGCAACAGGGACAGCTTTGGAGCTCTGCACAGTGTAAATTGAACTGCCTCCCAGTAGAATGCATACCACTATTAATAACAGCTCCACTACCCTGACACTGCTCAGGCATCACACACTTCAATTGTATTTCAGAAGGGCAAACAACTGTATATATCAGTCAGCTACATTTCCTTTTTATTATTATATTACACCTCATTGAAAAACTCTGAGCCATCTAAAATGAAATATTAATTTCCCATCTCATTTCCCAAATCTCAGGGACAATATGGCCCTGAAGTTTAAGGATTATAGTGATTCAACTTATGAATAAAAATAAAACAGAATTTTGCATAAGGCATTGTTTCCTAAGGCACTTACTTTGTCACCTTTGTCATCTATACTGAGTGCAATAACAAATATGGAGTTGTGTGTCTAGTTATCCCTTATTTAAATAGACAGACTACTTATGCAGGGCAGGTCAAAAAAGTCAGTGTTGGACCCTGCAGAGAAATACTTTATGTATGCAAATAGATCTGCATAGTATTTACAGCATTACACCGGGCACTACTCTGACAATTCCTGTGTTTTCTAAACTGGCACTACTCCTTTGACTTCAGAGAAATTACTCCTTATTTATCTGCATGTAAGTGAAATAAGAATCAAATCTACTCTATTCTTTTTGATAAAAAAATACTTTTAGTTCTCCACTTAATCTGTGGAGTAAGTGGTTCAGTTTTGCAGTTCCCCCAAATAATGTAGGGAGATTTTTATGCAGTTATTGAGCTTTCTCTGAAAAGCTTTCATCAGGTAATTTGAGAATCCAGAGTTAAAGAGCTAAAAATGATGCCAGAATTGTTTTTTTATAGTCTTCCTAGTTTTCAAAGGAAAACATTTACTTGGAAATAATTTACATATTTGTCTCAATTTCTGTGAAGGGACCATCTATTTCCCCAGTACCTTTGTGAGGATTATCTAGCACACTGTCAGAAGTAAAACCCACATATAACAAACCTGACATTTACCTGGCCTCATGATAAAAGTGATCACAACATCTGTTCATCCTAAATCTTTCATTTTGCCCCTTTCTCACATGCTGGTAAAATTAAGATAGGCTTTGTACACCTCTCTGAGGTAACCAAGTACCAAATCTCTTAGGAATGAGACCCTCAGGTTAATTCTAGATATATTAACCAGCAGCAGGCAACTTTGCGCTAGAGTTTTATAGGTTAAAAAAAACCTCCAACTGGAAAATAACAAGCTTCTAGTGCAGCACACACACTGATTGATTACAATTAACATGAAACTGCACTGAAAAGTGGATATCCTTACTCTGAAACAGCTTCAATTTCCAGATGGTCTTATTAAGATGTAGCCTCGAGTATTGCTAATTACATGACTGTAGTCTTTGGACCCAATTCTCAGATGGCACAGTCTCATAGCTAGGATATTGCTCTTTATATTTAAATAGTATTTAAATGAGGACAAATCTTACAAATTCTGTTCTTCCTTAAAGGAATATTAACTTGGAGTTGTTTCTGATTGCTACTGACTCATATGGGAAAAAAGCATGGTGTCAGAACACCCCAACAATTCTTCTTGAAATGCTTGTGCATGCACAGAGACATAAAGAGCAAATATATTTCGAATACTATGTACTTAAATTCACCAACTGTTATATAGTCTTCAGTTCTTATACCGTGCCATAAAAGTAGCACTGGATTCATCCTTGAGAGGATGCTGTATTTCATATCTCTCACAGTATAAAGTTTTACCTGTGTGTCTTCTGGCTGGTTTTATGTTTGGTTTTGTTGTTTTTTGGGGTTGTTTTTCTGAGTTTTTTATTTATTTATTTTTTAAGTGCCTCAGACTCTAGAAAATCCACAGAAAAGTTGTTTGAAGGAATAATCAACATGATGTCAGATGTAGGGGATGGGGGATGGAAGGAATGTAATAACCACATTACTGAGGATTGTCCCATCATTTGACCACATAAAATGAGTACAGGGAATCTGGAATTGAGAACACAGAAAGACGTTCACAGACATCTGCAGGAGGACCTGGTCAGGCACAGGTGCTGCAGGTGACTGGCAGTCAACTTTAGCAATAGATACAATGAAGATGTACCTGTAACAACTCACCAGACCTCATAAGATATTTCAAGGCTAACTAAGGAATAAAGGAAGATGAGAAATATTCTCATATGTGTAAGTACAGTCTTACTGAAGGTTTTTGTAGTTCAGTTTTCTTGTTAATCACTGCTGTGTTATCTACAGTTTCAAATAGTCTTTTATAATCTTTCTGATTTGTAAGAAAAATAAGTAATATAAAGAAACATTCATTTTCTTTGTGATATTTGGGATGTTCAACTGCTCTTGCAATACCCTGCACCACAGTTCATTTTTCTAGCACATGCACAAAGTTTTTTAGAAGCTAATGGTAGAAGAGGAAAAGAAGTACCTTACATGGGCAAGCCTTAACCAAGTATAGCTCCAGGGAATGGAAAAATTGCCTAAACCCTCAGGATTTATGCAAGGGATTTCTAAGTGGATTCTTGGCAAACTTGACATACATGAAACCACATAGGTCACACTGAATTTTGTGGTTTCTTATCATACACAGAGCAATGACTCAGTACTTATGTTTTCCAAAGCCTAACTTCAGTAATCTTGAATATTTCTTTCCTGATTTAAATAGAACAGTATGGCTTACAGTCATACCAGAGAATTCATAGCCAAATCTGCCCTAAATCCCAACAGTCTGGCAGTTTCCTTGTCTTTTTCTGTATTCCCCTGGAGGACTGCAATTTCTGTATTACCATTTTCAACGTTTCCAGCTTTAATAAGCAAGATGACTCATACAGTGTTTAAGTTACTACAGTATCAACTTTTAGAACAGAGACGCGAGAATGTATTTCTAACATCCACACTATAAGGACAATTTTCTGTCATAGGGAGATGGTATTTCTTCCATTCTTTTTTATAGTTATGCAACTGTAAAGGAGAGGTAATGCAGCCTCTGAAACATCACAGGCAATCTGAAAGCTCCGGGTCAGTAACATTATGTAGCTAATTGTTATCTTTGTTACTACAAGCAAACTACTTAGTACTGCTGTAATACAGAAAATTAAAGGCCATATATAAAAAGAGGGTATGCAGAAGCCACCCACTTCTGCAATAAAGAAAATGCGATTAATCACTATATGTGTTGCCAAAGAAAGATTTGCTTGTGGTAATTATAGAAAAATATAACCTTCCATGGGAAGAAAAGAGAGTAATAGAATGAGAATAAAAGTAAGTATTGGAGCACAGCAGATGCAGGAATACTATTGCAAAGCCTTTAAGTTATCAGCGTTCCCTTCCTGGCTGCTTTTTCCAATCCTTCCTAATCAGTTGGAGGTTTTTGTTTACTTATTTATTTCCATCTGGAACTGTTGCTATCACGGACAGCAGACCCAGAAGAATACCTCTTTTTAATAATAAATATCCTTCCACCTTGATGTATTTCTCTCAAGAAATAAATAGTCGACTGATGAACATGTATTTAGAGAGGATCTATTTCTTTCCAGGTAACTGTCCCTGACTTTTATTTGTTTGCTTTTGCCTCTTAATGCTCTTTCCTGCCCTTACAATAAAAAACTCCTGCCCATTGTTCTTATGTTTGCATGTACTGCATATGGATACCCCTAGCTGGCAGGAAAGTTGTTCAGTTTTAAATGCATTTAAAGGCTTTTGATATTCAGTTTTTATTTAATTTTCTACTTAGAAACATATTTTACTTGTTTCCAATGTGAAAACAACAGTATGCACTTTTTCTTCTGTTACCCTATGTGTAAGTTAAATAGAGGGCTGAGGCAGTTGAAGCACTCACTCACTTTGCATTAAAATAAAGCTCAGGTTAATGTCTGTGTAATAGAGAAGAGGATATAAGGTGTACCACTCCCCTACATGGTAAACTTGCTCATGTAGGGAAAACAGAAACATGTCAGGCTGATAATCCTAAATTACTGCAGGTAATGGGAGAATGATTACTTTAAAAATGCAGATACATTGTCAAATTTCAGCATTCACTTTTCTTGTATGACAAGAGCAACAGCCAGTCAGTGGTTTCTGAACCCACAGACTCACACCCTCTCTCAGCAACAAAAAAAGAAGTTAAAGTAAATAAGCTAGAAAAATCAAAACTGATCTCAGATAAATACTTGCATTTGAAATACAATGTGAAAACATAGAAGCCAAAGTAATTTTTAATGTGTTTTAAAAAGTTTCTTGAAAGAAAATTCATTCAAATGATGCATTGAACAGGAACCTTAAGTTAGGAATTGAATGCAACTGCCCCTGGGAGTTACTGTTATGCTATCATGCTTCAGTCTAGCCTTTTTTTAAAATCTGTTTTCAATGTTGGAGAGAGTTCTAGATGGCTGTGAGCCTCAGAGGAAGATATCTGATCATGGGGGAGCTTGGCAGGCCTCATATCTGAATGTAATGTGTGAAAACCACATCAGGTATTGTGGCAAATAAAAATTCAGCACAATGGCAATTCAGGACAAAAAGATTCAGGGTTATGGTTAAAATATCTCATGGACAATGCAAGCCACCTCAAGGCTGCTGTGACCCCTCTGTGTGGCTGCAAAGGCTGGGCCCCAGGACAAAGCAGCCTAATAAGCCCAGCAGAGACTTTTGTTCCTGCACTCAGATGTCAAGCTGCGTGTGGAGAGTCATCATCAAGATTTCACTTCATCTTTCTACAGAATTATTAATTTTTTCCTGTTGTTAATTTTCTTTTCTGGTATTTCAGCCTGCTTTGCTAAAGCCACCA
>VZDJ01000232.1:311196-326930 GCA_008694505.1 Cyanoderma ruficeps
AAGGAAGGAAGGAAGGAAGGAAATATACATGAGCTTTCCTTTATTGGCACTCCAGTTAATTGATTTTTTTAGCAATATCTCAGTAACTATTTAATAGCCGGAGTGATTTTTATGGCTTAACCACCCTCATCTGGAAAATCAAACCAAATTTTGTTTCTATTTGAAGTTGGCTTACACAGTTATGTGGTGAATGATGTTTTGATACTTAAAATACACATTTTGTCAAGAAAGTACTTTGAAGTTTCTTTAAGCCAAATTGAATTACTTATGCCAAAAGATATCTCTGAAGAGATTGTGTCTTTCTCCAGAAAAAATACAAATCTCTTTAGTAATCTCTACCTGTGAGGCACGAGTGTTAAGTTCCTCATGAAGTGTCAGAAACTTACATAAATAATGGTTGCATGGTATGGCAGCACAAGGGATTGGCCTATGGAAAACACTGAAGAGAAAGATTAAAACCAAAAGCACAGAAGAAAGAATATAAGGAATCTATGCCACTAACTGATAGGACTTTCAGCACTCCAAAGAACAAGTGTTCCCAACAAGAGCTACAAAGGGTATACTAAGACTGTCTCTTCCATAAATTGCTTAATCCTAGAGAAGGATGTCCTAAACCTCTTAGACTGTGCAGAAGTGTGATGAAGAAATGTTTG
Source organism: Cyanoderma ruficeps (assembly GCA_008694505.1). Taxonomy (NCBI): domain Eukaryota; kingdom Metazoa; phylum Chordata; class Aves; order Passeriformes; family Timaliidae; genus Cyanoderma; species Cyanoderma ruficeps. The sequence goes on from VZDJ01000232.1 coordinate 311,850, forward strand.
GGTCTTGACCACTAACCTCATGGTAAAGTATAGCAGCATTTTTCCCTATTCTCTTCCAATTCATGCCCATTCTCTTGTATGAAAAATACACTAGAAGACAAATCTGTGTCATAATGCTGAATTGATGGCATAGCAGTCTATTTTATATAATTTTTAATTCCTCCAATATTTAAATATTTTAAAATATATTCTGTTGAAGTATCTAAAGTGCATCAATATCATATTGTATGGCTTTTTGAATACTGAGTTCCCAAAGGATGAGAATTGTCTTGATGTTTTTTGTCCAGAAGGCTATAGTTGAATACAAGTCTTGCAAAGGCAAGAGGTAAAAAATATTGTAGGACATATTTTTGTCTAGAATTAGTTATTATGGATTTCAACTAATATTTAGAAGGTTAGTTTTAGACTTTTCTTTAAATCATTATTAGACTGTAATATTAAAAAAAAAAGAAGTAGCCTGCTTCTTATTAGCTTGACAGTCATCTGTAGCAGTAAAAACTAGGTTGCTGCAGTAAAGGTGTTCAACATCACTGAAATCAGCTTTGTACTAAGAACTCAGGGCTTGAGCCCCAGCAGCTTCTTTTGTGTCCTTATTTTGAGTTACTGAGAGCTCAAGAAACAATGAATAGCTTTTTCAGGGTAGTGAGATACAGGAGCACTAACAATAAGTAGAATGAACTAAGACATATATATTACCCTTGGCTTGAAATCAAAGCATTGCAGTATTTCATTAGGGTGAAGGTTGTCACCCTTCCACCCTTCAGTGAAAAACTTGCTCTTAGGTGTTATCCCATTCCCATATCTAGTAAGAACACCAAGGATACTGGCTTCTATATTCAAAGTGCAAAATATTGTCTGCGTTTGCCTAGGTCTCTCATTATTGTTGCTATGGTGTTAACAAAAGGCTGGATTCCATGCAGCATACATACTCATTGTACTCCACAAAGGATCAGTGGGAAAAATAAGACATGTACTTGAGATTTACAGTAGAACCAAAATCTTTGCAAAGTAGAGGTGGTGTTATTGTGCTGATGCTGTCAAGCTGAAGGTGAAAAATAACCTTAATGGTCACAAAAATACACTTATTTTCTTGCCATTATTGATTTGATTAATTTTAAATTATTTCTGCTCTAAACAATTCTATGGAAAAGTCAGGCTAAGAAATTCTTTCTCCAATTTTCTTTAAGCAAAAAGTCTGTTTAGACCACTGCCATACCAAGAAATAATAATAATAAAACACAATAAAGCTCTTGTATAATGAAATGGAACTCAGAAAAAGTGTACAAAATGTCATAGCCATATATTATGTATCATTATGAGGTAAATGGGATTTGAAAAATCTTGGCTGCTTTTCCAAAATGGTTTTACACAACTGCATAATGGTTTGAGGCTTATACAGAAAGTAAACATTTGAACTAAAAAAGAATGTGAGTGTTGTTTGTAGCAATTTCACAAAATGTAAAAGAAAAACTGTGGAAGCTAAAGATCAGTTCAGCAAGTTAGTTTACCCAACTGTACTCCCCTGCCCATCAGAAAACTTTTAAAAACTTTTCTAACTTATTCCTTTTTATCCACTCTTCTTTTTTTTCTCCTGTCCTGTCTGGCTACATACACATCTTTTAAATAGCACAGATGAGGATCTAGTGATTATTTGTCTATCAAACCACCCAGTTTGTCCCCACATGGTAATAATTTTAATAGTATTGCTTATAATTCTTGTTTCAGGCCCTGTACAGAGGCACCTCTACAGCTGAAAGGTTTGGGGAAAGGAAAAGACAGAGAAATGACTTAGCATCATAATAATGCCATTAGAACAGTTGATATCCACTGCATCTAGAAGCAATTATGCCAAAAAGATCTGTTTGTATCATTGTGTACACTCCCAAATGTACACCTAATGTTTCACTGCAAAGGAGGGAAAGGCAGTGTTAGGCTCTGTGGGAACAGGGCAGCTCTTTTCTGACAGAGAGCAAATCATGAGCATATTCAGAAAAACATATGTATGTTTGTCTCTTTCCTCCAGTGCTTGGATGTGATGGGCAGAAACTAACATTAAATATATAAAAAATGGATTTTCTACAATTTTTTAAATCTTGAGATTAACAGATGATGAAGAAAGCTACTAAGGTATTTTTTTCTAGTCCAAAACTAATATGTAAAAAAAAAAGAAAAAATATATTTTTTGTACATTGACACATTGTCAGACTGGCAAGCAAGAAATTTTAATGTATGTGTACATTAATGTATGTGTGTTTGTGTATGTTACATGTTCTTAAGAACATTTTAATGAGGAAAGTGATTTTGGAACTCAGACAACTACTATATTGTGATTTCCTTTATGATTCACATAACTGTGATTCTTTTAATTTGGCAAGTTGTACTGACATGTTTCTTGGACCCTTCCTCCAAGAATGTTTCCTTTTCATTAGCTGGCTTTCTGTCTTCTCCACTCTCAACAGCCTCTAGCTAAACCTCAGATCTATCATAAACAGGAGACTGGGTCAGATGACTGCAAACTACAATAGTCTGGACATAACAAAGAGGATTTAAGTTGGCAGTCCTGCCATAGGAAGTCTAGCTGTGAAAGCTTCCATTCTGCCCATGTCAGAGTTCACTTCTGTTTGAACAGGCATGACTTAATAATTGTGCCTTGAAGTGCTGCTGTATGCATTTCTCTTGAGAAATACTGTGGAGTTTTAGATTAAATCAGAATTTATACTGGATCCCTCAGTGGCCAGATTCCTGATACAGTTGAACAAGTAAAATTATTCATCAGCTGTTATTCAATAAATATTCTATTTTAACACACATTCTTCAAAGAGAAACATTGAACAAATACTCCTATATGAAAGAGAAGAAGTGGATTTTTGGTCATTACTTGAAAACTTCAAACTTGTTTTGAATGCCAGAACTTTGAACTGGTCACCATAATACATGGTGGGGGAGGATGGAGGGGACTGGGGGCAAGGGGAATGGGGGGACCAGGGGGGAGGAAACAAAAAACCCCATCACAAAAAAGAAAAAAAGAAGACCCAAACCAGAGGCATAGTAATCATTTTATTGGGGTATCAATTCTAGCATCTTAAATCCTGGAGTCATGTAAAAGCAGAACAATTGTTGGTTTCTCTGTGAAAGTTAAGACTAACTCCAGCAGAAAGAGTGATTCCTACTGGCATCTCAAAGGAGCCTGTAAAACCACTTTCAATGAAAAAAACAGACACAATAAATCTAACCTCTTTCCTAACACACTCTTTTCTTTGATTGGAAACAGAATTGCCTGTTGCCAGATTTAGTATTTCTTCCCCTTCTACACGTCATTGAAGGAAATATAAAGGTGACTGTTCCATACTGTTTCCTGTGAGGTTTCTCCAAGTGTTCATGGTAGAAGAGAGAAACTCAAAGGTCAGGGACATGTACTATGTGAGGGTGCTAAGGAATGCAGTCACTATTACCCCCATGAGAGCATAGTATAAATTTTTCACATAATCTTGCAAATCAAAGGTGAATATGATTCAAAGATTAGACAATTTTGATAAAATTTATTGCAGTGACAAAAAAAATGGCTACGCAGTTGGTTTCATAGAGGGGTGGAGATTTAGATTCCAAAGACATTATTTACATTGTTTTCTCAAGATATATTATCAATTATTCTAAAGAAGTCCTTGATTTACACTCTGACACCTAGGAATATTATCCCACTTAAAAAAGAAAAGTGTTTGAATAGAAGATATATGGATTTATAATGATAGTATTTTCATTTAGTAGCAATTGTTATGTATTTTAGAGAGAATAAATCCCATGACATTTGGAGATTTGTGAGTTAAAGAAGCCTGACAAAAAATTTTGTGTGAGAATTCCACCTGGATTTGAAAAATTATTAAATGAACATTTAAAATTCTATTTTAAAAATACTATCAGTTGCTTTTATAGTGAAGGGGTGTATATCAAAAGAAAGGGGGGAAGAACTCCCAGAATGACATTTTTATGCAGTACTGTTGAGCTCTCAAAAACAGCAGTGTAAGAAGACTAAAAATACTTGGCTCTGATACAATATCTGACTGTCTTTCCAGGCCTTCAAGGCTCTTTATCATAAAAAAAAATCTCTATACACCTTCATCTCTTTTCATGTTCTACTCAATTCCTTATGCTCCACTAATGGTTTTAATTGTAATAAATTAATCCTTTATGCATTTCCCACACAGACCTTAATTTCGGTGCCTCTTTCATGATTTTCCCTTTGTATTGTGACTAAGCTTGTTCATTAAGCTACAGTTTTTGCCTTCTCCAAATCCACTTTAAAATCTCATTTATGCTTTGCTGTTTATAATAACAGAAAGGAAAAATAATCTATCCCATTGATAAATAAGCAGCAATTAAATGTTTACAGTGTGCATATTCCTCAGCTAGCGGGCCACTAACGTTGCTGACATAATTTTCCTCTCTTTCTTTTCCTCTTCTCCTTTATTGAGGTGATAATAATAAACTGAGTTTTGACATGAAAAATCTTTCAGAGCTTTGTTTTATTGTTTTGGTGGGGGGTTTTGACATATGAAATACTTCAGTATCCTGAATACAAAACTGAATTATTTTAAATTTCATGTTGTCTCAAGACAGGTTAGTTCCACTCTCTTTTGCTGGTAATATACTTGGAAAAATTGTCTTCTCTAGATTGTCATGGCCATAATGTTCTTTGATTCAGTACTTCTTGTCACATGGAACTACTGGGGTAGGTACACAATTGCCATGACAGTCAAACAGGCTGTGATAGAACAAAAAGCACCTGAGACACATCTTTAAACCACCTGTTTATCTATTTATATCCTTTGCTCTTTACTTAATGAATTTAAGGATGACCAATCTATCATTTATATTATTTGTATTGCTTATTTTCATCCCTGTGGTAGAACATCTCAAGCTTACAGATAATTATAAATTCTGGTAACAGGTTGGGCAGTACAATGCAAGAGGAAATAAAGTGCAACTCACAGAGTATACTGCAAACTGCAGCAAATGACAGACTCAATATCATACTGGAACACATTCCAAAAACAGGATCAGGCACACTAACTTCTTGTTACCACAATGGTGTTTTGCTGGTCTACATTAATCAAATACTTCTAAAGAACTTTATTATTATTGCTGCTTTTTGAATGGACATAGGTGGGTCCAAATCTTCAATATATACCAAATCCCAGTTGTAGAAAATGATGTCATGGAACTGGTTAAAATAACTGAATTAATTCAAGATGAAGTACACATCTTCTTTTGTTTACAAGCATTGTTTTGTTGTTGAAAATAAAGCTGAAAATTTCAAATTCTGGATGTCATAAAAACTGTTTTCCAGTGTGACTCTTTCTAAAACAAAAGTTAACAAATAAGAAACTTTAGTGCTTAACCTGATGTAATAATGCAAGACCATTGGTTAATCCAGGACATAAAATTATAATGGGTAAAATACAATAAATTGAGCATCAAATGGGAGAAGAATGTAAGAGAAGATCTGAGTTCCTAATTGCCACCCTACTGTGGAATGTACCTTGGTCACCCCCTGATTTATAAGCCAGCAGCAAAGCAATTTCGGAACTATATGCATATTTTTAATTCATTCTTGGCAAGTTCACTTCCATATCTGCCAGATGCTCTGCATTTTGCAGTAGCAATCTGAATCTCTTGTCTGTTATAATATTTCCTGCCGTGCTAAACAGATCCATTCATGCTAAATGTCTATATGCTTGTTGATGTGCAAACAAGCAATCCAACAGGCTAAACTGGCAAGATCAGACTAGCAAAAAGTTTTTATTACAGATCTTCAGATGGACATTTTCCGATTTCTCTAAGTAGCTCATCGAGGTAGAAATGCACCACTGCAGGCAGCAATTGCTTTGCCTTTAGCTGAATTGCTACAATAGTATTTTGTGCCAGATTCCTCCAGAGGTTCATGCTTTTTAAAGCTTGAATCGTGGTACTTCTGCCACTGCCATTACTGGGAAAAGCTAAGCAGAGTGAGAAGTGGAAATCGTTGGAGCAGCTGCCACCTGTGCTATATATTATTGAGTGGAAGCTGCTGTCATGTCAATTTTCTGTGCTTTTATATATCAGGAGACCCACACCAACCCAGCCCATCATGTATTTCTTCCAATGTCTCAAAAGGGCTTTGACCCTTGAACCATTGTTAGTTTTCCAGGGTCACAGTGTGAAAAGATCTTTATAACCCGATAATAAATTGTACTGGTGGTAGCTTTCACTGTAGTTTTCTGAGACAGAAGGAAAATAAGTTGGAAAACCGAAAAGTTGGAAAACCTTAACTGAGCCAGGTATTTCACTGTTATAGATTACATCTTTTGCTGAAGTAATTTAGAAAGTCTTGGCAGTGTCCATTCATGGAGAGTGATAGTGATAGCAAGGCGCTTTAACCGAACTAAAGACTGTTTCTAAGATTATTTCTTATCCAGATAATCTAGCTTTACACCTAAACTCTTGTTTTAAATTATGTTGTCTTACAAAGTATTAAAGGAACTGTTCACAAATAGCTCGCATTTAGAAATTTTATCATGTCATTTAACTATTAATTTAGGTTGCCAGCTTTAAGCAACCCCACTTGAAAATCATGACTTATTGAGAGTTGATTTCTGCTTCAGACATAAAACCACAAAAGAAATTTTCTGCTTCCTGATTCATGTTGACACCTGCATTTAGTTATATCAATCTGCATGGAGCCAGATGAAAGCACTGATGAACTTTTGTGTGTGCTGCCTGAAAACATATACATTTCCAAATTTCTGAAAAATGTAATCAATAATGTATTCAATACCTGCTCATTGCAACATCTTGCTAAATGCTGATCATCAAGTGTATTTCACTGCCATCTCTAGAAAAGACACAAACAAACCTCCTAATGGAAAACAAATACAAAGGCAGGAAGAGCATGCAGCTTAAGTGGGGATGACTTCTAGAAAAACAGCTTAAATATGAAAGAAAACGTCAAATTTCTAGATTCTGGTACTCTAGATGTTACAAAATACACAACAGACTCTTAAGGCTTCTCTTTGTACATGGGAATACCTTAGGTTTCAATGCAAGATGTAACCAAAGGTATGTATTCTATTACCAGATGTTAAAACCAGGTGGGGCAGTGTTCTTTATCTCTTCCATGACCCATCCTCTCTCCAGGGATATCTTCTCTTAATGGGCCATTGAGTCTCACTGAGTGACTGATAAAATTACATCATCCAATTGTGAGATGCTCCACCCAGAGGGAGGAGCCAAACATTCCTACCTGGATAAAATCTGAGAGGCAGAACACCAGGGCAGCCTGGCTCCACTGGATTCCTAGAGGAAGACCAGACCCATCTACACCACCACTGGATCTTCAGAGGGAAACTGCACCCTTCTACAGGATCATTGCTTCAATAGAACCACATCTGTCACTCCAGGATGACTGCAGCCACCATTTAATTGGGCTGCTACCAAAACCCTGACCAGCAGGGTGTCAGGTTGTATTCTGACTCTGTCAGTGTTTTCTTTTTGTTTGTTTGGGGTTTTTTTGTACTACTGCATTTTACTTTTAATATTCCTAGTAAAGAACTGTTATTCCTATTCCCATATCTTTGTCTTAGAGCCCCTTTATTTCAAAATTATAATAATTCAGAGGGAGGGGGATTACTTCTTCAAGGGAGGCTCCTGCCTCTTAGCCTTCCTTAGCAGACACCTGTCTTTTCAAACCAAGACATGGAGTTAGGTTTCCTGTAATCTCACAGTGCAAGTGGATGTACAATAAAAAATACTGCAGGAACATTTTTTTTTTTTTAATCACTGATTTTAGTATAATTCAAAAAGCCACGAGGAGCTATGAAGATGAAGCAGCATAAAAATTGTCTCTAAAAATTGTTTTATTCAAAAGAATAACAGAAAGAAGATTATGAAACCATGTTGGGGGTGCTGTTTTCCATGAAGAAAACAATACTTAGACAATCATCAAATCAAGATATTCTTCATCAGCTTGTTCCATTTTCATATTCTATCTCTTATTAATAGAAGAGATACCCTTCTCTCTTTCAAGTTTTCAGTTTTTTACTATTAGCATGATACCACTCCATAATCACAACAACAAATATTAATATGCATGTGCCATGCTGAGATGTGACCATTTCTCAGCTGGCTGAAGTAATATCCCAGCAAGGCACATAGAATATCTTATTCCTTAGTGTTATAAGTGCTTCTTATTCACCATTAGAAAACAATTTCATATTTTGTTTGTGTGAATACTAATGGATTATGCTAAATTTTGAACAGAACACTTGACTGAATGCTATTTGGCAGCATTTTTTTCCCTTCTCTCAGATTTTGGCAATTTCAGGAAGTTAATTCATCTGTACTTCATTTTGAATTTTTACATCAGGAGAAAATAATTTTGTGGACGTGCAAATCTGGATATCTGTGGAGTTTCATTAGGGTGCTAACCCTGATATTTTGTGTTCCTTTAAAAGCAGTCTCCCTTATGCTTCCTGTGACCTACTGCCAAAATCTGTCCAACATACAAGGTTGAATTTACAACCTGTCACGAGAAGGTCATGTCCTTTAGGTTCTTCAAAAAAAAGGCAAGACACATGAACTCAAAGTAGACAGAGCTCCTTTTTCTGCCAGGTCTTCAGGTGTCCCTCAAGGTGACTTAGTGAATACTATAATTGAACTCCAGTGTTGCAGTTGTAGAAAATTCAGTTTTCCTAGCAAGAGATGAGTATAAACTTGAAGCATGAATGTCCACCTGGTAAAAGGAAAATAAAAAGGAAATAAGCTCTAACCTTTTTGACTTCTAAGAAACCCCACCTGGTCTGCTGTAGTTGGGCAGTTGGAGAACATATCTGAACCATGAAAACATACTTTCCGTAGTGCCAATCAGACAGATCTGTATTTTCAAGCTGCAGCATCACAGCTCTCCTGGTTAGACACTATGTACATTTCTATTAAATACATGCAACATTTTCTTTTCTGCTCGGTTTTTCTCTGCTAACACAGATTAGCTGCTTTCCTCTTCATGTAAAAATTCTTTTTCCTGCCTTAACTGTGTTATTGATAACATTGTTCAGCAAAACACCTTACAGAACACTCACTTAGACATTGCAATTTGACAAGTGGTAAACAGTTTGTAGCACTGAAAATCTTACAACACCATTTCAAAGAGTGAGCAATTTGAGAAGCATAAGAACGAGTGAATAAAAATAAAAGCCTATTTAATAAATACTAAGTCTTTACTTTTTAAAACTCTCTTGTAAAGCCTTCTGCTTAAGGTTTATTTTCTTAAAAAAGCAAAGCAAAAGGGGGTTAGAAGGACTTTTAAACATACTGTAAATTAGAAAAACAGCTCACTTCTATGGAACTCAGAACTCTTCAGCCCTTTCAGGCAGTAAATAACAGTTTGTTTTGTCTTATCTGGAAAAATAAAATATTATGCTTTCAGATTTTTGTATTCAGCTACAGATTTGCACTGGGCTTAATGCCTCTTTATTTTCCATGTAAATGGATTTTCAAAATTGTTTCTCTGGAAAAGTGAAGGCATTTTTTTCTATTTTTCCACTTAATGTCATTGAGCTGGCATTTGAGTGAATTATGAAAAATCAAGAACCTGAAAGCTATGGCCCTGCTGAAGTCCATTGTACAATCAGAAGCAATTTATGCAGAACAATGAGAAAAAATCCAATACATCTGAAAATGTGCACAGAGAAAGCAGCAGTACTTTGCTTTATTAATAATTTATTTCTCCTTTTATCTTAATTTTTCATATCTTTTTGGGTTTTGCCCTCTTACAGAAGCAGCCACAGCATGAAAAATATCCACTAACACTAACATTTTCAAATAGTTTCCACTATATTCACACTTGAGCTGCTAGAATTTATTTCAGCAGAAAGTTTGAGCCATTTGCTTATGCTCATTTTTCAGAAAGGCAGTGACTAGGCATGTCTTTGGCTATTAAGAGAAGGCAGGAGAAGGAACAGGTCCAGTTCAGCCAAAGTGTTCAGGTTCTAATTTTTACTTATGGCTCTAATTTCCACTGAAATCAATGACAACTGTACATGGAAATATCTTTGTTAATATCAGCCAAGGATGTTTTAATAACCAACCTTATTTACATAAGCAGGCACAGTGACCATAGACTTTGTTGCAAAAAGGCTGTGGCTATTAGAATCTGCCTCTTGAAAGATCTAAGTGTTTACTGATCTTGTGTCATGTATATTACAATACAGCAGAGGCCTGGAAAAAAGAGTCAATTAAAGCTGTTACCAAAACCTCAGTCACTTGACTTCTCTTGGAAGAAAAGACCTGTCTTTAACTGTCTGTATTTGAAGTAATTCATACTGATTTAATTTTTTTATTTTATATTTTTTAAAGGGAAGCAAGCCATGCTTTCTGAATTAAAAGTGAAATATATATCTATGGCACTGGTTTTCATATGAACCCCAATCACACTAGAATCGCAGTGAACAGAAATAAAGGAAAACATACCAAATTCCTCAGCCACTCGAATTTACAACTTTTGCAAACAACAGGACATCTTCGCCTGTTGGAATGCTTTAAAAGTATCTTAGTCTGGGCAATGCCAAAGACTGGTAGACTGTGCACAGTCAGAATGACATTTCTGGAGGCTAACAGGGCAACAGAAAACAAACATACTGATGAAGTTTCAAGATTTCCAACTGTGTTGGTTTTGCACGCCTTGGTTTTTGGTAGCGAGGGTCCACAGAGGTGGCTTCTGTGAGAAGCTGCCAGAAGCTTCCACCATGTCCAGCAGACCCAATCCCTGATGGCTCTGAAGAGGGACAGCCTTCTGGCCAAGGCTGGGCCAGTTAGAGAGGTTGGTTATCATGCCTCGGGATAACATATTTAAGAAGAAAATCAAAACAAAGTGGGGCACATGCAGTTTTCTTTGGCCAGTGAAGAGGAGGTGGTGAGAATGTGTGGGGGAAACAACATGAAGACACCAAAGTCAGTGGAGAAGGAGGGGCAGGAGGTGCTCCAAGCACCAGAGCCAAGATTCCTCTGCAGACCGTGGTGAGACCATGGTGAAGCAGCTGTGCCCCTGGGGATCCATGGGAATGCAGAGATCCACCCACAACCTGTGGGGATCCACAGGGGATGCAGAGATCCACCCACATCCCATGGGGATCCATGGGGATCCATGGGGAATGCAGAGATGCACCCACAGCCCGTGTGGGAGGTGCCCACGCTGGAGCAGGTGGATGCCTGGAGGATACTGTGATCCAGGGGGAGACCCAGAGGAGAGAGGAGGCCCTTGCTTCCAGGCTGGAGCAGCCTGTCCCTGGAGGACTGTCCCCCGTGGAAAGAAAGACCCGGGGCTGCAGTTTTGGGAGCACTGTCTGCCCGTGGGGGCAGCTCCCGCTGCAGCAGGTGGGGTTTGGCCGCTGCTCGGGAGAGTGGAGCCACGCCAGGGAAGTTCACGGAGAGCTGTCTCCGGTGGGAGGGACCCCACGGCCTCACAGGGGAAGGGATCCTCTCCTGGAGGAGCAGGAGAAAATCTTGATAATGAACTGATCAAAACCCCCATGCCCTGTCTGCCTGCACTGTCACTGGGAAGGAGGGAGGCGTTTGGGTAAGGAAAAGGTGTGTTAAGGACTTATTTTACTTCTCATTATCCTCCTCTCTTTTTGTTAGTAATGAATTCACTTTGTACTTCTAAGCTGAGCCTGTTTTGCCCTTGGATTGTTTCCTCCTGTTTCTTATCTGAACTCATGAAGCTTTCATTAAATTTTTCTTTCCTCTGCCCAGCTGTAGCAGGGGAGGGTGACTGAGTGATTTTTGTGGGTGCCAGGGATTCAGTCAGTGTCAAACCATGACACCAACCCACTTTCCAGAGGAATCTATAACTGCCAACTTCACAATGACTATTCTGTCATGTGATTCAATTCAATTCACAAGTCACAAGCAGATCCCAAAGGGTGCTCAGTCTGTATCACAGACTCTAGTGGAGTGAGGAGGAGAGAACTTTGGTCATGTATATGTTCACAGAGTTCACATTTGGATATTGTGTTCCTGTGTGACAACTGAAAGTGTATTTATAATTTCATCCTGAAGGTGATAGTGGGACCAGACTAATTTGGCACCTGCAGTAAGACTGCAATTTTTAGTTACTACATGGTCATTCCAATTTATTTTTTTTTATCCTGTCTGTATTTTCTTCCACAGCTTTGGAGGCCTGCAGTCATTCACAAGTCATAGGGTAAAATAATTTTGGTTACTTCAAAATACCTGTTTTTACTTTTTGCTGTGGCTGAGTGTGGCTGAAGAAAAGAAAGAATTTCAAATACTGCAAGAAAAAGCAAACACTGGATGTATTGTCATAGAAATCAAGAAGATTAGTTAAGAAAGGTATTAGAATGTTGCAATTTACCACCAAAATCTTGCAAAAGTGATCTAAAGCATCATACTGGGGGAAAAAGAAGAGAGAAAAATATTAATTTTACCCTGTGCACATCCTGAGTGTCCTCTTGGTACCTTCAGGATTCTTAGCATCATTCCACCTCAGCATTGTGCTAATTAAAATATCCTGAGGTTTTAAAAACAGCTTGGCATTTGCTTGTCACATTTTTCTAAAAATTCTTTGGGAGTGACAAGTTTAACCTTCCAAGAAAAAATGAACTTGCAGAGCTCCTAGAGGAAGATCTTTGGTAGTTCTGCTGTTTTGGCTTGAGGGAAACTTTCAGAACAGCTTTTTTAGGAGTGATTATGAGTGTTCCTACCTCATATCCAGCAGTTAGAGCAGTAATGAAGTTAGTTTCATAGGTAGAAACTTGAAATTGCTCTCTCAAAAAGAACTTCAGAAAAGTGCCTCTTGTCACTGTCTGTCTTGGATTTCAGATTAACAAACAGGTGTCTTCAGCTAGTGGCTATGATCTCATTTAGATAGTGCATGAGAAAATGGCCTCAAGAAACAGAAAACTCTGGAAGTCATTAGCTTTTATCATGTAGAAGTATTTTATATCATATAATACTCTTAATGTTCTCTTTACAAACATATCCAGGTTTTAGAGATACTTTCTTGGGAAAACTTAGGGAAGTAAATGTTCCCAAGTCCTTTCAACTAAAGGAGACAGACAAGAACGTAGAAATAATGTCCATCTTTGTAAACTCTATTACAGAACAACAACCAATTTACGTTTTCAATGTAAACTTAGACACTGCAATTGGTGCCACTTCAAGACACAGTTATTAAAATCTGTCTCAGTGACTGTCTTCTGTTCCTGATTCAGAAACACAGAGTGGCACAGAAAGCAAAGCCTACTCATGACTGCTTTGAGTTGTGCTAGCTGCAACTCAAAGATCATCTACAATTCAGAAAGGTTGCCCATTCTTTTTCAGGGTGAATTCCAGGTGCTGGTGTCTACAGTGCTGTGTGTACACACACATATATTGCCATGACTAAGATAAGCCATTGTAACATAGCTCCAGAGATTGTGACTAAATTAATATTTTGTTTTAATTATTTAAGCTTTGCCATCTAAAGTTCTTCCACTCTTATTCTATTTAAAAAGAAGAAAGTAGAAACAGTCTAAAAAAATGCAACTATAAAAAGACAACATGGTTTGTTGTAATGCCATGTTCTGTTTAGTTCTATGGTATATTGCAGGTCACTCTGCAAATTTTGTACAGGTGTTAATATAATATATTTACTAGTGGTGTAGAAAGCAACATGGTATGCCATGTCCACTTCAACAGTGAGGTGATTTATAGTGGATAGTTATTCATGGAATTGGTAGGTATCTATCTTTATTTCTGCACTGTTAACTCTATTTTGGACTAGCAACTGTGCCTACTGCCACATTTTTATTTTGCTTTTAATGGCTTCTGACTGTCCAAGACCAGTTGGTTTTTGAAGATTTTTTGTTTTTGATGAAAGTCTAATCTTAAAAGCAAAGCAGCAGTTAATATCAACCAACTAATGCTCTCCTGAAACTTGAGTTTACTTCTTACCAGGTCTCCTAACAGAAGGTTTATGACCTGAATAATGAAGTGCTTTTTGCAGACAACATAAAAGCTACATTTACTTATAAATCCCATGAACGTATGCATTACTGGACAGAGCTAGTGGGCATTCATCACAAACACCTAAGGAGCAAAGTACATAGAAAAATGGTGCAAAAAAGCTGCTGTTAATATGGCTGTTTGGATATCCCTGACATTTTCTCTATGGATTGAGTTCATGCTGCTCTTGACTGTGTCTCAGCCAGTAAAATAGGTCTCGGACCACAACTATATCAGGTTAAATTCTTAGTCATTATGGTATTCGTTGGTTTTCACAGATTTGTCTGTATTTTTTGATATGAAACATTCAAAAAGCATACCTGGACAATTTTGTACTAGGACTGTAAATGCCTGAAGAAGATCAAAAGTCTTGATGTTTTGTCATTTAAACAGCTCTGTGAGATACATTTTTTTATGTGAAAATGCCTCTGTAATTCATTGTTAGAACTCCCCATGCTTCTAACACATATGCACTTTTTCTTCTATTGATATTCACTTGTCATCCTAATTTTCAGTGTATTTGTCTTGCAGACAAATTGAGACCCAAATCTCATTTCATTTTGCTGACACACCCTTAGTGGGTTTTACTGGAGTTAAGAAAACATGTATATAGTGGTTTAGTGGAGAAGAAGGTTTATTATTGGAATTACTGCATCTTTTTAATCAGAAAAATATGTATTTATGTATCTTGATACATACAGGGCAAGAAGGTTCATTTAAGAGGCTTGAGTTTCCAGGCTGGTGCTATAAAGCACTGAAGTCTATTGCCCAAGAAAAAATTAAATCATCTAAATGAGCTGAAGTAGTTTTACAACAATCTGCTAACTCAGAATGGAACCATCAGAGTGTCTTATTTCCTGAAGAAATTGTGGTTTCTGGCAAAGCAGTAGAAGAAATAGAAATGGAAATAAAAATTCATCAAAAGAGATACCAAAAAGGGTTTCATAACATTGTTTCATTCTGGTTTTGCTTTAAACTTAATGGATTAAAAAGAAAAAAAAAAGTTTAAAAGAAAAAGCAAGAGGGAGAGGGAGAGGGAGGGAGGGA
>VZDJ01000232.1:327223-346359 GCA_008694505.1 Cyanoderma ruficeps
AGGAAGGAAGGAAGGAAGGAAGGAAGGAAGGAAGGAAGACAAAGAGGAAATCGAAAAGGAAGAGGAAAGGGAGGGGAGAACAGGAACTAATATGGTTATGTCCTTATTCTCATCCATTTGTGTAGACAGCCATAGTGCTCATATCTGGACTATAAGAATGTCAGGAGAAGCCCCTCCACAGACCAAAATAGGCTTTGAATCATAGTTGTTATCTCAATAAATCCAGAGTGACATAGCACTTAGTAGAAGTATATGAATCACCTAGTAAATAGATGTTCTGCCAAATTATAAGCAAATATAAAGCCCAAAACCATGAATTTCCTCCTCCTTAATTAAACACAATAATCATCCTATACCATAATTCTCAGTATACTTGTTACCAGAAAAAAAATTATTACTCTTCCAAAATTATTAAAGTAAAAAAATCTCAGAAATCAAACATTAATCTCACCACATTGTGATGTTTCCTTTTATCACTTCCAAATTTGCAAATTATTGTTTTCAACAAAACTACTCACCTATGAGTCATGTTCACTTAGTCTTGCTGCCACAACCTATCCTTTACAAGTGTATCAGTGTATCAACAGTGTTCTCAGTGTACCAACAAAGCCTACACATTTGCTTTTCCTGTCACAGCTGAATGCTTTCTCTTGTAACCATTCTTTTGATGACCTTTGTATAGTTAAAACTTCATAGGCTCTGATTGTCCTTACTTTTCTTGTTTTCCTCTCAATAGTAAGCTATCTTTAACGTGATAGTACCAGAGCTACAATCCAAAATACATTCTCAGCTTTTATTGATTTCATAACAATAGTTACTTATTACCTTCTTTGGTTGTTCTAAAGTCAACCATTTTGCAGTTTTGTGTGAAACAGTTCTGTTCTAGGCTCTGTTGATGGACACCTTTAATATATCATCACTAGAAATTGCATCATTGTGTTTTGGCTTTTTAAATTCATAATCTGTTGAACTAAAAGATCTTTCTCCTTTTCGATTCACTTTTCTAGTTCATATGAATTATAACACGCTACTTCACCTTTCTTTAGAAATCAGATCTGCTGGAAACAAAGCCCATATTCTTTCCTTCAGGTCACTGATCTGCAGAGTTTGCAAAGTTATGCTGCCAATGACTTCTACAGACCTACTTTTCACCTCATCTGATGTCCCTTTCACCTATTTCAAGTCCTCTGTTTATCAGGACACTACTAAATTTATTTCACATCAGTCATCTACATTTAACAGTTGGAGTAAATTATCTTAGACATCTTTTTCAACCCAAATGATTCTGTGATTTAGAGACTTTAGAAGTCACCGAAGTTTATTGCAAAATCTAGGTGTTTTCTTTGTGTATTAGAATATTCAATTGCTTTTGAAAGTCCATTTGCCTATTTGGTGTTATCTATTTCTGTTAAACTGTTTCTAACTAACAGTTTTGCCTTTTATTTTTAGTTCTTACCTCTTTTCTTATTAGACAGTTTAGAAGGATCTTCCAGATCCTTTGTCAAAATGCCTCTCAAGGACATTGTATTAGCACTGGTTTATAATTTCTCATGTATTCAAAGACTGTAGTCTCACAGCACTTTTCTTTGTATCCTGAAGAATTTCTTCTATGGTTTATTAATGTTCTTTTGCATTTTCTAGAATTCCATTCTGCATAGTACATTTTTACGGTTGACTCTTTTTTTTCTATTATTTTTGGTGAGATACCAATTGCATACAAAATATGTTTTTATTTCATAGGTCATACAGTTTATGAAAAAATAAAAAAATATTTTTGATGTTTATTTCTCTCCTCACCTTTGTCTCCTTATAGCAAACACTGCCTGAGGAATCTATAATATTCAGATGTGTTACTTCTATTGGTAAATTTTTCTGGTATTTTGTCTTTGCAGATAAAACCACTATTGTCTTAGTTATACTTTAAACTCTTGGCACATTTTAATTTTGTAAATATTCACTTATATGGTTTTTTTCCAACCCAGATTCCTGAAGGCCAAATATTTAAACAAAGTTTAAGTCTTGGAAATTATGTTGACAAATTCTCAAATGCCTCTAAAATCAGTAAGGTTGCTGGTCTCAGCATAGTGTCTAAATACCTTAATAAGTCTGAATTTCTCATTTTAGCTGGTTTTGTAGAACCATAAAATGGTTTGGATTGGAAGAGACCTTTAGGAACACTGAGATCCACCCCCCTGCCATGGTCAGGGACACCTTCCACCATAGCAGCTTGCTCAGAGCCCCATGCAGCCTGGCCTTGACTATTTCCAGGGATGGGGCATCCACAACTTCTCTGAGAAACCTGCTCCACTGGCTCACCACTCTCACAGTAAAAATTTTTTTCCTATTATCTAATGTAAACCAAACCCATTTCATTTTGAAGCCATTCCCCCTTGTCCTGTTACTACGTGCAAAAATTCCCTCTCCTGCTTTCTTGTGAGCTCCCTTCAGGTACTGAAGGGTTAGAATTAGGTCACCCCAAAGCTTTGCCTTCTACAGGCTGAGAAATCCTAATTGTCTCAACCTTTCCCCATAGCAGACGGGCTCCATCCCTCTAGTCACCTTAGTGTCCCTCCTCTGGACTCTCCAACAGCTCCATGTCCCTCCAGTGCTGGGACCCCAGGACTGGAGGCAGCTCTGCAGGTGGGCTCTCACCAGAGTGGGGCAGAGAGGCAGAATCCCCTCCCTCCCCTGCTGCCCACAGGGCTTTGGATGCAGCCCAGGACACCCTTGGCTTTCTGGGCTGGGAGTGCCCCTGGCTGGCTCCTGTGCAGCTCTCACCCAGCAGTGTTTTACTTTTACAAACATTATTACTGCTTTATTACTCCATCTTTATTATATTTAGAACAATATTTATTATATGAAATCTTTATTATATGAACAAGATTATTGTTTCTTCAGTATTCCCGAAATTTGCAGAGTTATTAGATTTCTCCCCCACATGCTACTAGTGAGAGACACCTGTTAAATAGCAATACCATTTAAGACCTTCTCAATTGCAGACTCCTCAAGAAATATTTTTTTCTGCAGCATAAGTTATTCTAGGCAAAATTTTACCTGAATTTAATTGGATTAATTTAATGGGTCTGGGTATCATACCCATTTAATATCTAAAAAACTCACCTTGGAAGACTGTCTTGGTTTGAAAGACAGTAGTCTGCCAAGGAGGGCAGAAACCTCAGTTGAAATAGAAAATATTACCCCCTTCCCTCAGAATTATTGTAGCTTTGAAATTAAGGGGCTTTCAGACAAAGATATGGAGAAAGATATAACAGTTATTTACTTGTTATGGATAACAAGGCAAACAAACAACAACAACAATGGCAGTGACAACAACCAGAACCACAAACCCAGTGAGGCCTTCTCAGCCTCAGGCACTTTCCCCCGGCTGCAGTTCCAGTCACCACCAGCAGGGGCGCTGGTGGCTCCCGGCGGGCAGGGCGGGTGCGGTGATTCCCCCGCGGCTGCAGGGGGCGCTGTGGGCGGGCTCAGTCGTGTCTCCCTTCCATGTAATGGCGGGAGGGACGGAGGGCGGGATGGGCTGCAGCAGGAACCACGGGGTGGTGGCTGGGATGGCAGTGCAGGCCTGGCCCCTGCGGTGGCAAACAGAAGATAACAGAAAATGCCACAGCCTGAGCAGGAGCTGTGGGTGCTGGACATGGACATGGGGTGCTGGGTTGGAGTGCAGTGAAAAACCCCGAGGCAGCAGCACAAACCAGCGGGGTTGGGCACGGGCAGCCGGGCTTCTCTGTAGCCACTGCCACACACAGCCGGGGACGGGGAGGGCTCAGAGCCCCGGATTTGCCTCTGAAGCACCCAAAGAGATGGCATGGGTCTTTTCCAGTGAGATCAGGTGTTAGTGAGGTCCCAGTGCAATGGCTGCTCTTACGAACAAAGGCTCACCCTCAGTAAGGAGCAGACAGGCTGTTCCTCCTTCAATGCCAAGAGCGAGAGAAAGCCAGGAGCTGTGCCCAACCCCTTCCCCCCAGCCCAAAATTCTCACTGTATCTCTGCCCTTCCCAAGAGAAAAAGCCGTCAGGTAAGAGAGTAACCAACTTCACTCCTCCCCCTCCTCCTTAGCTACATCTTTTGTTGCTCTGAAGTACCAGTCGTTATTGCTTCTTAATAACAAATGGAAGTAAATTCCCTAAGAGAAAGGGAAAAAAACGGGAAAAGTCTTATCCTCCAACAAAGAGTCACAACTGGCTTGGTATCTAAATAAATTCAGTCACCAACCCATCTAATTAGAAAGATAAAGCTCTGATTATTGGTATTATAACCTATGTTAATTGTTCTTCCAACCATTCCATCAGAAAATTCATGTAGAGAAAAACATTATTTAAGACTGAGATTCCCCAAAGGAAACTGAATAAAAACCTTAAAATTCAACTGTTTAAGTTGGGACCTGAGTCACAATGCGCAGTACTTCAGAATCTAACAATTGCTTAAATCCTAACAGTATTTTTTATTTACACATCTGTTTTGTCTGCTGCCATCGATTGCTTTTCATTTCATTTTCTAATAAAGCTCAGAAGGATTTCATAATTACTGCACCTCAGATAATTGCTTCTGATGGATTATCGGTCCTACTATGTCCCTGTTACTATTTTCCTTTTTAAGGGAACTTAGAATGTTATCTTAGACTGTCACATCAAAAATCCATTTCCAAGTCTCTTGTTTCTCACTTTATCCAACAGGTATTTAAAGAGAGAATATACTTAACGATTAGAACATCTCTTCCAACCCCAGTACCTGCAGACATATGAGTTTCTGGCCTAAGGATTACAGCCAGGACCAACACTCTAGAGGTCACTAATGAAGTTAACTCTTTTGTAAACCAATTCTATCTGATCACAACAGTGTTCTGGGGCAATGACTAAGTTATACATTACTGTGAAAAAAACATGTTTTCTGCCTCATAGACACCTGTTAGTCAATCATAACTCCTTTACTGTCAAATATCATAAATTTGTTTCCTATATATTTGTTCATAGTTTTTGATTTCTTATGCATTTTTTTTTTTATTCTTTTCTCTTTTGAAAGGTCAGATGCCCCAGTCAGTATGTCCTGGGCTTTAGTTAACATTAACCATACAAAAGTGCAAAAGTTTCATCTTGCATAACCTTCAACATCCAGAATTTCCTGCTCTGCATATGTCAAATCTTTTCTGTCTGGAATTCATTTCAAGAGGGGGTAAAAAAAAAATTAAAACAGTGTGAAGAAAAAAAAAACTATTGTAACTACTCCTGTAGTTGTTTTCCAAAGAAACATGATAAACCTGTTACTTATTTCTAAATTTTAGAGACTTCTTTCTCTAAAAAGGTACAAGCAGATTATTAAGATATGATTTATGTATCTTTGTGAGATAAGATTTCATACAAGCAATATATGAGTGATGATAAAACAGAAAGGAAAATACCTCCTGTGAGAAGGAAGTTTAAGTAGCTTACTTATTCAGTACCATGCATGAGAAACAAATTAACCAGGCAGACACTAAAAACGAAGGATACTTAAGAGTGGGACAATACAAAATACACTGCCATGAATATTGCTGTATGAGTGTCACCTTTTTTTGGCATTTTTAAGCCATGATTGAAACTAAGTTAAAATAGACCCATCAGTTTGAGAATCTAGATAAATTTTCATTTGCATAAATAGGCTCCAAGTAACTGAGAGCTAAATGCAAACAATAGTATTGTCTGTAGTTTATCCTGTGATAAATAGGAGGGAAATGGTGTAATAAAAAAGAACATAATTATCCACAGCTCTCAGTTTACAATTAGTTTTCTTTGACAGTTAAAGTCATAAATGCCAGCTTTAATCATGTGTTTGGGTTGATTTAGGCACTGCCAACACTGCAAGAGATCTAATCCTCTTTCTTTCCTTCTCATAATGAAATAATAATGCAAATTTACCACATTGATGGGAGGACCCATGTGAATTTATTATAGGCTCAGAGGAGTCCCTTGAAAGGGATAAATTCTTTCTGGGTACAGGCTTGAGGTAATTCAAACCAGACAAGAAAAAAAATAGAGCTGTCATCAGAGGCCAGGATATGGAATGGATTTAATTTGTATGAATAGGTTTTTTAATAAGGATAACAGGGCTAAGCTCCAGCTTTAGTATGGGAATATTACTGCTGTCATTTTCCAAATCTGGATGCACTAACTTTATTTGTGGCATGAAGATGAGCTCCAAGCCTCCATTCTTGTTACACTGCAGCTTGCAGCAGACAAAAAGATGCACAGTTGGCAGGCCCAGTGACCAGATCTTCTAATTATTTGAGTTAAGACAAATGGAACAATTAGCTCCTCATAAAACCATTTGTGGTACTCAGTGACACATACCAACCTTTCTTGTAGAACAAACTCTACCTTTTAGTTAACGTTCAGATTTTTATCAGGTAAGGCTTGTTGTCAGTATGATAGAATACTTAATTATTTTAACTTCCAAGGGCCTTTTCAGCTAGACAAAATATATAACACTATGTAAACAGATAGTTGTTCTTGGTAAATAAACAGATCAAGAACACAGAGATTGAAACTAAAAATTACACAGTACAGACGTTTTAACCTTGTATTACATCACCACAAGATACAGCCCAATTAGTGAAATAAAAAGATTTCCAAGCCAAAAATAAAAAGATTTCACTATGCAACTGTCAGAATTTTCAGGCTATCTCCATGGGGTTCACAGACATCATTACCACTACTCTGTTTTATGAAACTACTGTTCTGGCCACAGCAGGTTGCCCATGTTACTAACACTAGGTTTCCACTGAAAAGACAAGGCAAGACCAATAGTACAGATTTAAAGAGACATGACAAAATGAACCCCTTTCTTTTTACTTTCTAATTGTATAAATTATCCAATGCATGTTTTCAAGTTATTCTAACAGAACCAATTTTCTCTACAAAGGTAATGCAAGCAGTCTTTCTCATTTGTCTTGCGGACAAAAAAAACCCTCAACACAAAAAATAATGTTGCTCACAGTCTTGCCAAAACTTTTAGTTTTTTGTTTTAAGAACATAAAAATGGCCAAAATGAAAACCAATGCGAAAAGATCTATTACCTTTCAATGCAAAGTAATATAATAATTTACTTCACCTATAATTCTCAGTTTAATGTTCTGCTCAGCCTAGCATGCCTAAAAGTTTTCTCTTAGTTTTGTTAGAACCAGAACGTATAGTATTTCCGCTGCATCGTGTCAGGCTTTTTATGCAATATTTGTGAGCAGCTACAGCTTCTTTTCCTTTATCATTTAAAGTCTTCACTGTATTAGCATTTCAGAGTAAATACTTGGTGCAGAAATGTTGTTATTTAATTAAATTACTATTTAATTAAATGACCATTTAAATTCAAAGCAAGGCATAATGAAGGGTACAAAGCAACTGGTATGTTTGAAGCAAATAAATTTCCCCTTAACTTTACTCCTTTGAGCACTTAGTTATGTGAACTGTTACTTATAACTGTAATACTTGTATACTTATGTTCATTTTGGTCACAAAATAGTTTTGATTCGTAAGAATTTGCAGGAGCAGGAGTCAGTATAACAATGGCAAAGTAATAAATTGTTAAAAGCTGATTGGAGCTGTTTCAAGATCTGTATTTTCAATCTGTACTGCTGTACCAAAAGATATGTATGCATGCAGCTATGTTGATAGGACATACGTTTAAACCAGGTAAAAAATGTTAGTGAACAGTTATTTAGAGAAATAATTTTATGATTGTCTGAAAATTTCATATTTAACAGTAATAGAAGTGGGTAATTCACAAGGTAGATACATGGGCTCTGTGAATGTCACTACTAAGCCATCATTTTGTACAGTACCTAGTACCATATGTGGCCACTAAATTCAACCAGAATGAATACTAGGATCATAGAGATGTTGTTGCAGTTGTTTTAACAAGCTCTTGAAGCTGACAGTGGAAAATATTATCTGATTGAATGTTCACCTTGTAAATGACCTGCAGAATATAAAGAAAAATTAATTTATTCATACTTTACACTAGTGTATACAAGCATGTCTCTCACTATTTCAGGAGTGTTAAAAGATTTTCTTCCTACAGAAAGGGATACATCATGCTATAATGGATGAATCCATGCTCTTCTGCATCAATTGCACATTTTGTGAAAAATGTGTTTTACAAAGCTTTCTATAACAACATAATTCTCCTCTAAAATTTCTTACACTTAGTCTTTGATATATAATTTTGCATCACACTAGTCATCTGATAACCCACTTTTTTGAAGTTCCATCCGGTGATTTTTTTCTGTATCTCCCTTGCCCTTTCTAATTCCACTCTTTTGAATTGGAGCTTTTGCTGATGCCACTCAAATTCATATCTACCTGATAGGTCTCAGCAGTGCCATAGTCTGATCCAGCAGTGTTCTCTCACTCTGCGGGAACTGACTGCATTCTTTTGTGGAGTATGTGGTCCCCTCATGTTTAATATTGATGGGTCAATAGTAATATCACTTGAGGGTGAGAGGTTGCAGTGCCAATATAAGAGAGCTAGGAAACGAAAAACTCTGTATATTCTAATGGGAGATTAGATCTAGACTTGTAGCTTGTCCAAACACCTGCCAGTTTTTTTTCAGATTTTTGAGTAGCAGGCACAAGGCTGCATATGGGAGGTTTGCACCTTTTGGAAACTTAATTTGGGATAGTAACTTAATTTGGGATAGAAACAGATAGTTTCCCTTAGTATCTGGTGGGAAAAAAAATTTCGAATCAATTTTTTCAGGTCCCAGATCCTGGCTAGGAAAAAGATTTTGGACACTTCTAGAATAATCAGTGTGTTTGTTACTCTAACAGTAACTTTCACAACTACACTGCTTTCTAGAGAAAGTATTAAAAAGAAAACACTGAATAGCCTTTATTATTTGTCTTGTTTTCACATATATTTATTTTTTGTAGCTTTATTATAGTTTACTAAACATGACTTTTTTTATATTTGGATATGTTTATCTGGATATTTGTCTGCTTTTGCTTAGGTTTTCATTGCATTCTCTAGATAGCAGTATTTAATTTTCTTTTTGTTCCTTTTCTGAAACAAAGATTAAATCTTTTTTCATTTTTATTTTCCTCTCCTAACTGATGTTTACAAGTTATTTTTCCAAATTTATCTCCACACTTTCTAAAGTTTCTTTGGACTTCTTACCCAACTCCCCAACCCCTTTTCAAGTGTCTTCCCATAAATACAACCTTCCACTGAACTACCGTATGTACAATGGCAAGACCAAACTTAATCCTCTTTTAAGAACAAAGTCTTCAGAAATCAGCCCTGAATGTTGTCATTAATCAAAATGAAATATGTAATTTTTTTCACAATGCTATGGGGAAACCATTGTACAAATAGGTAATTTGTTGTTGTTTTAAAAAATACAGCTTTTCTTTAGTTATTCAAGGTCAAAAAAAACATAACTGGAGGAAAATTTAATTATTTTCCCTCAGTGCTCCCCCATCTTTGCCTCTAGTCTCGCTCCCCTACTCAGTATGTCAGTATACTTAATTTTAATTGTGAACAACAAATGATGTCCTGAAGCAATTTCTCTTCTAAAGCTAGGTTAGAAATCTTTAAAAAAATAAGTGCTAGCACATCGAAACTGCTTGTTAAAGTGTTACTACCACAACATTGGTATTTTTTGCCCAGGTAAATAAATAAGAGTGCAATACAAATATGTGTTTTTATTAGGAGAGATATTAATTGGCTTTATATCTCAAACTTAGCTTCAGCCTGTGTAAAGTTGCCTACCACATGAGAGATTTCTTTCTACAGCTGTTAAGAGACCATCAAAATGTGAGGTCCTACCAGAGGGGTCATAGGGTCATCAAGGTTGAAAGAGACTTTTAAGATCACCCAGTCAAATGGTCAAGCAAGAAGCGAACAAAAACCTGTTGGTACACTCGGTTCTGACTTTTTCCCTTTTATATGAAGACAAATTAGATTTTGGAACATTTTGAAGTGATTAATATGTGGCACAAGCAAGCAAAGGGCATAAAAGGTGAGGTTGGTTTATTTATATATGAAAAAAGTACTGTACATGAATAATCAATGCAAGTTTTTCAACTACGCAGAGGAAAAGTGGGTGATATTTTAATATTGTGAGGATAGGCAGATTTCTGATGTCCTTTGCCAGAAAGTAAGCTACAACTTTTGAAATATTAAAATGGTGTGCTGACAGATGTCTTAATTGCTGTGTGTTTTATACCTACACAGTGTTTCAAAGACCATAAGGGTCTCAAGTGTTCTTACTATCTCTGAAAATAAACCCCTTAAAGACTTAAGTGTATTGTTACAATACGAAGCTGAGCTGTATATGGGACTCAGCAAAATGTTGCAGGACGGAGCCCTGTGAGAAAAATATTTGAGGTTTAGTGGCATGAAAGGTGTTATGTTAGATTCCACTCTATTTTTCTCTGTTTTCATAATTTCACAGCATTTGGAGTTCAACCTCTTACACATTCATTTGCTAGGATCAGAGGTTAATATATCTCCTATCACCACCCCCATGCAAGGAGGAGTTGACCAACTTGACAAAGGAAAAACACACTGTGCAGAGAAATGTTTGTACTAGAATACCTCCCCAAGCAGGGAAATATTTTCACTGCTTAGACAGGTTTTCCTGTATATTGTTGGAATATTCAAATGCATCAATACACATATGGCTTATGGGTCAAATAGAAGGAAGAATGTACACAGATCACATGGCATGTCTAATAGCAGCAGGAGCAAGATCTATCCATAAACTGCTTGTTTGTATTCTATGCTCCTTCAATTCCCTGATCTCACACAATAGACTTCCTTTGTACTGCTACAATGAAGCTTGCCATGGTGACCAAAGGAGAGGCCTGATTTGTGCTTACAAAGACAACGCATGTAGTGCTCTTAAAATTACACACTGAAAATATGCAGTAGTCATTACAGGAATATTTATGTGAGGAAAAAAGCACCACTGTTTTTTCTGGTATAAATAGGCATTAGCTACTTCGACTTCTGGGCAAATCACATTTACCCCTTAAAGGTAATCTATCACTTTTCATGTGATGCTCTTTCTGAAAAAATGTCTGTGTTCATTTTAATACTGAATTACTCATTTCTCCTCTACAAAGGAGTAAAATTGCTTGATTGTTTTGTAAGGTGCTTTTCTCCTTTCAGGTAAAATGTCAGAGGTTAATCATGACACCCTTAGTGCTGGACATTTTTGTCAAAATGAAATACATAATCAATAGTTAAAACAATTGAGCTGTTTTCCTAATGTCTTGTTTCATGGACTAGATTAACTCCACGAGACATTTTTGACTGTAAATCAGATAATCAGCATTGCTGCATTGTTTCTCAGATGACAGTTACACAAAGTTGAATATCCATCAAATTTCTTTAGAATTGCTACCTTTTTACACTCCCATTTTACTGAATTTTGAAACAATTACACAATAAGAGATTGAACCAACCACATTCCATCCTGCTGAGTAATAAAGAAATGCTTAATTACTAACAATCAGCACACATATCAAGTATCTTTCTAAGTAAGAGTTTTATTTATAAATACAATGGCCTAATTCATATGAAGATGATTGAAAATGAAAATGCTATCATATGGAAGTGTAGCCTTTCAAACATAGACAAAAAAAAAAGAAGAAGAAGAAGAAGAAGNAGAAACAATGGAGAGGTATCAAGGAAAGCATTTTTGGTTATTACAGTCCAGGCACATGAATGTGTCTGACAGCCAAAGGGTAAAAATTCCTGCCATTTTCACACTGAATGAGATTTATGGGAGGATATGCTCTCTGACAGTCTTCTGTGTGGAAGGAGTTCCCTATCTGACTGCAATACTTTAAAAGAGTGGGTTTATAATTATCTTTGCTAGGAATATCAGGATTTCCCATTTAACTACTTAGTTGAAAGATGTGAGAGACAGTAATATGTAATAGGGAGCAACTACTCAAAAAACCCAGTGATATTCCTCCACTACTTTTGCAAGGGTTGGACAGACTTTAGAAAGTATTTAACAGAAATTCTGTGAGTGGAAACACTACCATGGAGTCACTATAAATTACATTTAAATTGCATTCTGTGCATCCTATTATGAATTATTAAATAGGCAAGGAAGTGGAAGGGAATGGGGAATTTTTGATCAGGGGAGGGCATGGGAATAAAGAATGAATAACTGCAGAGAAATTTTGTTTTGCAACAGAATTAGAGGTTATATCCTGAAGTTCCAAAAACACAAACCAAGTTGCAGATATATGAAGTTATCTGTTAAGGGGCATGGTGACTGATAATTCACTTAACATAGCCATTATCTCTGCCTGCCTTTGGTTTTTCAGTTTAGGCACATTCTTGGTGTCAGTTTTGATCCATGGATCCTCCAGTGACTTGCTACCTGAAGTGTCTAGGAATGTAAAATTCCACAAAATGGTTCCCTACAGCTAATTGCTTTTATGCCCAGAGTCTTGGAATCATTTCAGTGTTGAATAACTTGGTGCGTAGCTCATGACCAAATATACCACATTATATTTACTAAGTATTCCTCGATCAGCATCTTCATCAGCAGCAGAACTTTCACAGAGAGTATTCAGGAAACTGGAGTGAATTCAAAATACAGTGGGGGTCGAATCATTGGTAACTACTCTGTGTTATATAATTGGGTAATTGATATACCATTCACACAGTCAATGCAAACCCTCTCTTGCCAGAAGGTATTTTTACCCCTAATTATTTAAATACTTTATATCAAGTATAATATTTGTGTGTTTAGGAAGGGAAACCCAATTCCCCTCCTTTTCCTCCCTAAAACAAAGAAAACAATATTCAGTTTGAGGGAGACTTCACAAAATTATCAAGGAAAAAAGAATTAATTTATTTGATGCAGGGGCAAAAGTCTGATACAAGACCCCTTGTGCCCCAGTGGTGAAGGAACCTAACATGCTCTGTACAGATGCAATATTGTTCTTTAAGTATGATCAGTCTTGTTTGACATGACTAGGAGCTTTGCCAAATTCAAAGCCAAATTTTCACTCTTCTGCACTTGTTTTTAAGACTGACTTTTTCTAAATTTATTACTTGTGTGTATTTTCAAAGTGGTGGGAATGTAACATAAATTTCAGGGTCATTCTGCTCATAGTGAGAGTATCCTCATTCTTCTACTTCTACACTTTCCCAGAAAAATAGGTTTTGCTTTTCCTCTACTTCTCTGACATCACTCCATGGAGCAGTGGAATTATTTCTGATCTCAGATGTGACAGACACCATGGCAGAAGAAAGATGTGCTTTGTTGGTTTTACAGTAATGCTTTTAACACATAATCTATTTTTACATGTGGTGCTGTGACAACAGAAAAATCATAGCTTAAACAAGTTATGTTCCATATTTTGTTTTATAAGTGAAAACAAAATATGCTTTTAAAACCTACCATTCTTTCACTCCATCAGGAAAAGATCTGCTTTCTGACTTTATGAATGTTACCCTTCTCAGTTACATTTCTTTATAGGATTTCTACAATGTATAGCATCAAAATTATCAGATGCTTCAGTCTAGTAAGCAAAGTTTACAGTGAAGTTAACAAAGGCCATAAACATTCATGTTTATAGTAAAATTAGCTTTTTCCTATTAAACATACAGAAAAAAAACCTTTTTGACCAGGCTAAGCAGACTGGTCAATAAGAATAGAGCCAAAGCATAACCTTAGAACTGTTTAGTGTCTTTGAGGAATAACCTTTTAAAGACAGCAATGTGCATTATAAAATATTTTCAAATATGATTATTTTTGAGGGAATGGAAAGAGTATGAGAATAGGTCAAGAAAATACTAGTCATCATCACTGAAACCCCACCTGCAGTGCTGCATCCACCTCTGGGATCCCAGCACAGGAAAGACAGAGTCCTATTAGAGCAAGTCCAGAGGTCAACAAGATGATCAGAAAGATGGAGCACCTCTCCTGTGAGGAAAGGCTGAGCGTTGGGATTGTTCAGTCTGGAGAAGAGAAGGTTTTGGGGAGCTCTTAAGGACCTACAAGAGAGCAGGAGAGGGACATTTTACAAGAGCATGCAGTGACAGGACAAGGAGGAATGGCTTCAAACTGACAGAAAGTAGGTTTAGATTAGATATTAGGAAGACATTCTTTACTGTGGGGCACTGGAACAGGTTGCCCAGAGAAACTCTGGCTTCCCCATCCCCAGAAATGTTTAAGGCAGGGCTGCATGTGGCTCTGACCAACCTGATTTAGTGGAAGGTGTCCCTGACCATGGCAGGTGGAATGAAGTTCAGTGATTACTAAGGTCCCATTCCAACCCACACCATTTTATGATTTTATCACCTCTTGACTTGATAATTTTATCTTTTATAAATTAAATCAATTCACAGGGCTATAGTCTCTCTAAGAACAGTATATAAAAGATGGTGGGGCGGACACACTGGCTTTGTTCAATAGATTAAATAAATTTCTCGAACACATTTATCTATTATCTAGTTGTTATTGTTTTCATAGTAGATGCAGTGTTATTCATTCTCTGGTCTGTATTTCATATCTTCCCACTTCTAAAATCAAGGAGCCTCATGAAAGAGCACAAATGCTCCCTGACAGTCTTTTTGTCATGTAGAGAACATGTATGTATAAGAAACACATTGTTCCAATTAATCTGACAGTGGCAAAAATATGCAATAACCTTTTCCCATTCATGTTTTCCCCAAAACCATGGGGTTTTTTTCATATGAGCCATTGATTTCACCACATCTGGAGGAAGTTATGTTCTATTTTCCTGAAACAGAACCACTTTTATATCTAAGAAAATATGTATTACAGAAAACAATTTTTTTTCAGAAGAACCAATAATAAGAATAACAAACTTGCACTGAAAATGAAGGGCACTCAGCAGAATAAACTGTACACAAAAGTCTTGCAAGAAAGGATTCTCATAAATACTTTCCTAATTTTCATAGGTTTAGCTTACTCTTTGTGCTGATCAAAATTCTAAGTCATTGCTCTTAAAGAACTACCTTATATAGTTTACAATATCTTCTGAATACTGAATGATTTTTTTTTCTCTTCTTTTTAATACTTGTTTTTATACTGTGAGTCACAGTGAGCCCAAATCCTGACTGAGGTACTGTCAAATCCCCCATCATGAGGTCAGTTGTTAGGAATAGAGAAGACACAATCAATTTTTGCCAATCCCAAATCATTTATTTGAAAATAAATTAAGCAATCCAATAAATATTTTTTTTTGTTTTTTAATTATTACTCTTAGGGTAAGGTGTCTTTGATTCAAACAGGAGGCATATTCTCTAATTTTTTTAAGGATTTGTTTATATTCTAAGTTCATCAGAGTTCTTCTAATGACCATTCTAGATCTGATCTACTAATATTTCTGCCATTTCTTCTTGATATATAAAGATGGCAAAATTTCAGTTGTCTCAGGAAAATTACTGGGGATCAAACTTTTTTCACAATAGACCCGCAACAGCAAAGTATAAATGAACATGACAAATACACAAAGCTAGAAACACAATACTGCATTTTGCACTAGGCACGTATATCTAGAGTTAAAAATTTTGCCTCTACCTAAAATTTGATTTTTTTTCCACACACACATGTGTTGTACAGGTTGCAGCACCGCTATACATCAAGCTTTCTCTGAATAGTCTTGCAGGCATCTCTCTTGCTACAGCAGAATCCCAACCTTAACATCATTTTTCACACTATAAAGCATGATATTAGTACCTTTGGTCTCAGGGGGTATCAGTAATACAAATATCTTAGATATAATGCCATATTTATTTTCTTTAAAGTGCAGAAGAAAAATGTGATTTATTTTCCAGGTTTTCATAAAAATTATCTTTTTGAAAAGCAAGTTCCAGTCAGCAAAGATTTTTACACACAGTGCCCCTGAAAAAGCAGACAGAGAACATCTACACAAAAACTGCAACAAAAGATTCTGTGCACAGCTGGTAGCAATCAAGTGCCTAATATTACCCTATCACCAGAGGGACCACTTATCAGGGCTGCCCAATGACAAATGGCAGAGAAGAGAAACAATTTTTTTTTTTCCCAAGGAATATAGAAATTATAGAAAATAACTTGACACAGAATATATAAACAATAAAGCAAGTACTTCAGTTATTTTAAAATATATTAAACTGTCAGTTCAGTGTTTCAATCCCTGGTTCAGTCTAATGCTTTCCTAGGTACTGTAGCCGGCACTTTGTCAATAAATAGTGGTAAGATAGTTAAGATGAGTAAAATGAGAACAGTCTAGGTTCATGGCTCTGAAGTTGTTAAAGTGAGCATTTACGTGCATATCTCTGAATTAACAGAGCACAAAAATAAATGAGAAATTGCATTTAAAGTTATGATGCAAAAGTATTGTCTAGATAATCATGCCTTTTGCAAGTATGAATGTATAGGAGAATGAGGCTTTTTTGCTACAGTAGCCAGTAGGCTTAAAACTTCCTAAGATGCAATAGCTCTAAAAATCAGAGGTCCAGAAAACCTGGTAGAGCAAAGTACAGAGAACTGAGTTTCTTCAAGCAAGAGACTTGCAGCTAAATTCACCTACTTTTATCTAGGCACTGGAGACAAACACTGAGATTCTTTCAGCAACGTTCAAGTGACAATCCCCAGATGCATGCAGTCCTGCTGCATGTGAGCTTTTGTATCATTTCAACTTCCAAAGGGGATCATTGACTATCCCCTCTTAAATCCTGATGCTCTGGAGTCCAGTCTCCTGTCTGGGGGGATGTATAAATCATGTATTGCTTAAATTTCAACGCTCTGATTAGCAGAGTGTTGCAGCTAGTCTGCTTAACTGAAATGTAATTTACAAACCTGAATGTTCTGGGATGGTTGCATTATGCAGTCTGGGCTTTAAAAGGCATCCTTGAGACTTGGACAAAGAGATGGAACTAGCCTTCTCACCTACTAGACGAACAGTCATATTCTGTTTCAAATCAAAGCAGATGATATTTTTTCACTTAGACCAAATCAAATCACACACCTGGGTAACACAGGCGATGCATCTTTTTTGTTACTGTACTTTTCTGGAGACTTTGAAAGGATGTGAGGTTTGAAGTCAGCTGTAATTTCTATTGCTCAGCAGTAGTCTGACCTTGTACATGTCAGCAGCAATTTTTTTTTTTCTGGCATTGAAACATAAGCATTCAGTTTAAATGAAAGCTTGGGATATCTTTGCTGGTTTTTCAAGGGGCTAAGTACTTCCCTTCCAGCTTATCCAGAGAATTGGCCCTCTGAATCTCATCTGTCTACCTGTATAATGTGTATAATAGTTCTTCCCTACACAAAAAGCTTTCTCGGAAAATAAAAAATTGACCTGTGAAGATCTCAGGAATTAAAGTTTCATGTTATCCACCTACAGAAGAAAGGTTGCTTCATTTGAACCCGCATTTTTGATCTAACTAATAAAAAGCACAGCAGTGGCTAGTTTCCCATCTTTCGGTTCATATATACTTTATTTTGACTAAACAAGAAACTAAACACTTGAGCTTTATAAAATTCAAAGTGCTCAGAGAGGAAAGTTGCACGGACATGAAGATTTATAATTATACCTGTTAGCAGGCACTGGCTGGACTGGACTTTGACATCACAGGGGCATGACCCTTTATTAAAGATATCAAAAAGCAGCATGGAAAAGCTACGAGCAGACTATAGGCGTAAAAAATAGATGTTGCTGCAGTATTTTAACAATCATCCTGAGCAAGGAATAAAACATAAACTAAGGAAATTTCTTCAAAAATAAAAGGCCAGTATCCTCAGATAGCAAAGTATTAAACAATAATATTGTGCCCAACTGTCCTAGAATCAAGATCAGGACGGCCAGCAATAATGTTTTTGACAATCCAAAACATCCTTAAAAACATGCACTTTTTCTCTTTCCCCACAATGACACATAAAAGTACAAAAAACACAGGCAATTCAATGCAAACTTTATGTAATAAAATAAACCCTCAGTCTTGTTGTCAAGGTTGTCAAATTTTTAACAACAAAAATTTAGGGATAATATAAGCTCATAACTTAATAACTTAATGCAAAGGATTATGCATAAGACTTTTCCTAGCAGTGACCATACCTGCACAGCAATTCTCTAGGGAGGTGAGTGACTTGCAAGAGCATCAGTACCCATTATATTCTGCTGTCATTGACATATGTTGGAGTTAGCAGAAGCTGAAATTGAAATCTGTTACCATGTAGTTCTGTGTGTTTAACCTCAAACCTGATTATAAATAACAGAATATGTTCTGAACAAAGGATTTTTTTATCAGTCTGGGGACTAAACTAATTCAATATTGTCATTCACTAAAAAAATGAAAAAAAAATTGCCATGTCTGAAGAGTTTTCAGCAGCAGGAAAGGCAAGAAGTAAAATACTTTTACAATATCCCAGGGACCCAAGAAGAAAGCTAGAGGAACACTATATCAGAAGAGAAGAATTGTATAAAATTAAAAATCTGCAATATCTAGTTCTCTTGCAGAAAGAACAAAAAATAATATGTTCTTGCATTATGCTGGAGTTCATGAACACTATGTCTACCAATTAAACCTACTTATGTTCATAAGCATAATATTTTCTGTCAAGGATAGTCTGTTGAATCATGCAGAAGTTTCTGGCATGCTTTAAGACATATGTTGTAATCACAAAATAATTATTAAAACAAGTTAAATCTGTTGGATTTATGTCGTTTCCAGCCTAAGTATGACATGAGAGAATAATTGTATCAGTCAAAAAAAAATTCAGTGATCTTCAAAATTAAAATTGAAAATGGAGAACGGAGACATATCTGAACTGTTGCTGTTTGGTTTTTTATCAAACCCTAAATTTCAAAAAAGATTTCTCTCTACAGACCTGCATACAATCTGAAAAGACTGGAAAAACTTGTCCCCAGTCAATGTCACCCAGAAAAGCTATTGTGCTGAATTCTTCTACTGAAAAGTCTACTTTTAGAGAACAAAGAAACTCACTACAATTATCAAAGTAAAAAAAAAAAAAAAGCCAAAGTCATGGTGAGACTCTTCACTGTATAAATGTATCTGAGAAAGCAGCTTCCAGAGATAGAAGAAAGCAAAAATATCAGCTGTGAAATGCTTCTTTCTCTCTAGTTAATATTTGGTAACTCAAATTC
>VZDJ01000232.1:346393-367808 GCA_008694505.1 Cyanoderma ruficeps
AAAAAAAAAAAAACAACCCAACCCGAAAGACCTGGGGATATTTCCAGGGAAAAATGATGCAGCTGTATTTTCATTTTACATGGCAAATCTTCCACAGAAAAACACACAGGCATAAATTTTATAGATCGTAAAATATTTATAAGTCAGATATTAAAATGATTAATACATGACCAAAAATAGGAAAGTTGTACTATTATATCCCCAAGATTCAGTTTAGTATAATGCCCCCATATAACCTCCACTTGGAAATATGTATGTATTCAATTTGAATGACATCTTCCATTTTCCTTTCATGAGTTTTCACTCTGAATGGTGAATATCAGTAATACTCATTCTTTTCAAATATTGTATGCACAAACAGTGAGATTGGCGAGTATAAAAGCTTCTTCTTGTTCTCAGATAAAAGCTACTTAGAGAGGGGGTGGGTTTCATGGTAAAGTATTTTGAAAATTTGCTCAACAGAAAGGCAGATAAGATCAGATTACTTCTGTCAATGCACAAAGCTAAACTGAAAGTCCAGCTTGTCAGCAAATGTTAAACTACAATGAAATTCATGCCTGCCTACAATACACTAATTGGATATTTCATCATAATGTAAGTATGGGAAATTCCACATGGTAATCCCATAGTAGGCTTACACTAAGTGCTGGTCTGAATATAATTAATAATCTCTGGATATTTAACATCAAGCTTTTAGGAAGGCACTCCTGTAGTTGAGGCAAAAAGAACTTGAAGTTGGAAGCAGTTCAGAAAATATGATGCTGGTAAACAAGTACTTGTTAGACCTGTAAAAAGAGGGGGAGAAACCACAAAGCAGAATGCAACATGAAGAGGATTACCTACATGAAAATTTAATGCAAATTATATTGAAGCAAAGCTGTTTTATGTGGTGTTGTTCAAAGGAAGCTGGTAAAATGACAATTTATAGAGCACTTCCTCTTTCTTGCTTGCCACAGGATATAGTAGTAAAAAGAAGGAAAGGCTTTCCTGCATTATTACTTTTGCGGAATATTTATATGTTTACAACTTGAGCATTGTTTTCCAGAGTAGAGTTTTCTTGTTGCAAAGACCATACCTATTTTTTTCCTTATATCCCTGTTTCCTTCTTCAGGTGCACACATCAATATTCCAAATCCTGTTCTATTACACACCAATATCTGTAACTAATCTACATTGAACAAATATGATTTTTTTATTTAGACCCTCAGTCAAAACCATACCATAAGGTGAGCTATAATACCTAACTTACCCCACTTGGTAATAAAACTGTTGTGTGTCTCTCTACAGAGACAGGATAGGAGCAAGTACCTACTCTGAAATGTACTGTGAAGCACTAAGTCTGCACCATAATGTCTTGGAAATGAGGAATTGTCTTAGAAAGCCTCAAAGCTATGTTTAGCATGATGACCCAGTTGCTACACCCATTGCAATCCTAGCAAAGACAGACATCACAGACACAAAGACATTTAGATATGAGGTGCTTTTGCATTGGCTGTCAGGTATCCACAACCTGCTCTGTCAGTCCCCATCTTTGTATGGGAAGAGCAATGAAAATGTGATGAAGAACTCATGATTCAAGATAAGAAGAGGGAGAGATCATTTACTAATTACAGTCAAAAGCAAAACAGGCTCCACTTGGAAGTTAATGTATTGCCAATCAAAAGCCATAGGATGATAATGAGAAATAAACCACAAATCTTAAAACAACTTCTCCCCCCACTCCTGTTCTTCTTCCTGGTATCAACTTCACTCTCAGTTCTTCTACCCATTTCTTCCAAGTGGCACATGAGAATGGGGAATGGGAGTTGCCACCAGTTCATTATACATTCCTTTGTCCTCACACTCTTCCCTGCTCCAGTGTGGAATCACTTTGACAGGATATCACAAGGGCACATCTGCCTCACCATGGTCTGCACCACAGGCTGCAGAAAATCTCAGCTCCACGGCCCAGAGCACTTCCTGTTTCTCTTTCCCCACTGACCTTGGGGTCAGCAGGGCTGTTGCTTTAATTCCTTTCCTGACTCATGTTGTGCAGTAATTTTTCCCCCTTATTAAATCAGTTATCCCAAAGGCACTGCCAGCATTGATGGACTAGTCCTTGGCCAGTGATGGATCTGTCTTGGGGGTGGCTGGTGTTGGAACTCTCTGCTTTGGGCACCTTCTCACTGCAACCACCCTTGTACTGTGCTTGGATTTCTTTATTCTGAATATATCAAGGTACTCTGCTTCTTTACTATTAAATGCTATTATTCTCTTGCTGCCCAAATTTTCATCTCTTTAATACAGCCTCCAAAGACTCTTTAGTGAATGTGTGCATTTGAGGTATAATCCTGCGTGCAATGAACTGTGTTGGAAAATATTATAAAGACTTTAACACAGAAAGAAATCTAGTGATCGTAAATGGTCTGTGGTCTCCCAGGGATGGTGTCATTTGTTAAAAATTTCAAGCCATACAAATGAAATATCCTTTGTCTTTCTAGAGAACTTTATGAGAAATTAATGTATAGGACACTTAGAAAACTGCAGTTTTCTAGGCTGTCAACTACACGAACAAGTAAAATTAAAGAAAGCTATTTAGCATAATAAGTTCTAAATAGCTAACATATATACTTTTTAGAAGTCATATGAATAATATAGCTAAGCTATTTAATCAAAATTTAGATGGTTGTCTTTTTTCTTCTGCAAAGGAATGCTTATCTAAATCTCTGGGATTTATCACAGTTCCCACAGCTCACTTAGTTACCTAAAACTTCCCAATATTTTTCTTCTACAGTCTTGTTCTCATGAGTTTGCTTTCTTGTCTGTTTTTTGGCTATCCTACAATGCTCGTTCACAGCCTATTGTTCATATTCTAAACTAAAAATTTACAGTCTGAGCTGCTAATTAGATTTTCAGATCCAGGAGGCAAGCCTTGAACTTCCTACAGTAAGGGTGATATTAAAACAACAGAAAGGGAAATAAAAAGAAAACATCTGAGGCATCTTTCTGAGATGAAAATAGATTAATTAACCTGATTTTCTTCCAGCAAGTACAACAGAAGATCCAATATATTAATTCTACTATGAAATAACCAGAAATCTTTCTAACTCAGCAGATTGGTTTCTTCAATGAAATCAACCTTCTAAAAAAATCCTCTCTGCAGCTTAGTTGTTCTTTGCACATATTCTGACTTATAGTCTTATAATTTTCTAGACAAATAATGGAATTTTTGTATCTTTTCTTTTTCTTTTGGAGCACTGTTGACTCTTAATCAGACCTTAACGGGAAGGTGAGATAAAACCTATTCTCTTTTCAGCAGGGTGACTAATTAACTTTCAGCTGCAGTTGTCCTCAGTTAAATTTATTTAACCTCTAGAAAGTTTTAGGGTATGTCTATCTATGCAAGGCTTTGTAGTTCAGAGATGGAAGAGTTATCTCAGTAAGTTTAGTTACGAGAAGGAGTTTGGCATTGAGATTCTCCAGAATATATTTGCCCCACTGGATAATAGGTGGTATCATTGGATTTAATTAGTTAATTATTTTATAAAACATTACAGGGTACCATTAAACTGATTGATTACATGGCATTCAGCAACATGTTACCAGTGACCATGATCAAAGACAACATGTCCACTGATTGCCACTGCCTTAGGTTGCAATGCAAGATGTAACCAAAGGTATGTATTCAATTACCAGATGTTAAAACCAGGCGGGGCAGTGTTCTTTATCTCTTCCATGACCCATCCTCCCTCCAGGGGATATCTTCTGTTAACAGGCCATTGAGTCTCACTGAGTGACTGATAAAATTACATCATCTCATTGTGAGATGCTCCACACAGGGGGAGGAGCGAAACATTCCTACCTGGATAAAATCTGAGCGTCAGAACATCAGGGCAGCCTGTTTCCACTGGATTCCCAGAGGAAGACCAGACCCATCTACACCACCACTGGACCTTCAGAGGGAAACTACACCCTTCTACAGGATCATTGCTTCAATAGAACCACATCTGTCACTCCAGGATGACTGCAGCCACCATTTAATTGGACAGCTACCTTGACCAACAGGGTGTCAGGTTGTATTCTGATTGTTAGTGGTTTTAGTGTTTGTACTACTACATTTTTATTTTAATTTTCCTAGTAAAGAACTGTTATTCCTGTTCCCATATCTTTGTCTTAGAGCCCCTTTATTTCAAAATAATAATAATTCAGAGGGAAGGGGTTTATATTCTCCATTCCAAGGGAGGCTCCTGCCTTCTTTAGCAGACACTTACCTTTCCAAACCAGGACAGCCAGAAAGAGTCAAGTACTTATTTGCCGCCTTCTCTGTTTTCATATGGAAGGAAGCAAGGCCAGAGGGACAGGATTTGAGTTTGCCTAAAAACAGGTATTTACTAACATTTAAGACAGTGTAAGTTCCCAAGACACCTGCACAGGATGGACAGACATGACAGTGGTGCACCCATCTGAACCAGGATTGGGGCTGACTGGAATGTCCTACTGCACCAAAGGGGATTGACAACGAATGCTTGAGTGATTGGTCCCCTCTTCCCTGGTTTCAGCCAGTTTTATCCATTGTGGAGGTCCTTTCTTCTGTGGAATCCTTTTGGCACAGCTCTGACTTTGAATGCTTCTGCACATGTTAAAGCCTAAATTCTCATTCTGGTTTTTTACTTCAGTTTTTTCAGAACTATTTCATAGCTCCCATTTCAGCTTCTATTCCTACTTAACTACTCTCGCTGCCTTACAGTTATCACAAGTGTTTTCCCAGTTATGCTGTACAAAGAAGTCATAGCTCTAAGACTGTGGATTAAACTAGATTCATATCAATAAAAGCTGAATTTAGGATTTTTTTCAGTATGTAAGTCACACCTATATCTGACAGAATTCTCTGTGCTGACAAATCTAAAATCATGTATTTTATTGTTAATTAGCAAAATTACTGTCTAATAGTGATTAAGAAATAATTTCCTGTGTTCATTAATGAAAGTGGATCATTAAATAAATTACCACCTTTTGTTAAGTTATTTTTGAGACAAGAACTCTACTTTAATCATGCAGTCATGCATTGTAAACAGTCACAATCACAGAGTAGCTTCTCCTTTATCCCAATACAGAAAAAAAAAATTTGATCTAGTTCAATTGTTAAAGGATAAAGCCAACATTTTTTCAGATATCCTATATAATAACATCACATAAATATTGAAACTAGGAGGCATAATTCTTGTTTCTTTGTTCAGACACAGTTCGCATTTTATTGTCCAGGTTTAGACAATGAACGTGAAATGAACATATGAAAAATACTCTTATTATCCAGTAGGATAAAAACAAATAGACAAAATTTTGGTGTAGCATCTGATTTGATTCAAAATCAGAAATTTCATTCAGTCAAGATCTCTGCTGGGGATCCGGAGGACAAACTCTCCTAATTTTATGCCCCTTATTCTTTCTTACTTGTTTTCTTTCACAGTCCTCTAAGGAAATCTGTCCAGAATCAGAGAGCTGCAGTCATCAAACAAACCTTGTCTATTTGCTGTAGCTATAGCTCAGAGGTCTGCATACAACATATCTGTAATGGAAATGAGCCTCAATCTTCCACACTGAATAACAAAAACTCCTGATTAAGCCCTTAAATTCATTAAAATCGTGTTGATGTTAGAAGGGAAAATAAGATTTATTTTTTTTTTAATTTAAAAAGTTATAATTCAGGTGTAATGATTTAACAAAAAAGAATCTACCAAAATACCTCCTCCTTGACTACCTAGGATTCTCAATTTTCCCAAAATTTGAGTGCATGATAATGTCACTTTCACAGTTTATCTCATGAGAGAAAATGGAAAATGTGTATCACTAAGGCAGGCAATGGTTTCAAGTGGATTTCTTTCTATGAACAATGTCTTCATTGTGCA
This sequence comes from Cyanoderma ruficeps, assembly GCA_008694505.1. NCBI lineage: Eukaryota > Metazoa > Chordata > Aves > Passeriformes > Timaliidae > Cyanoderma > Cyanoderma ruficeps. The sequence goes on from VZDJ01000232.1 coordinate 352,279, forward strand.
GACAGAAATCTATCAATAAAAATTAGAAACAGGAGGCAAAGAAAAAACAAAAGGAAAGCCATTTAAACTTTTTAAACTGAGGTTAGTTTCTTTGTTAATCATATCCAACTTAGTATGGTTTTCATTATCTAGGCAATAAAAGATTTAGAATAAGGGATTGGTTGTGCAGAATTGGAATAATCTGAGTCCATGATATTCAGGATTGTGACTATTTTATGATAACCACATATCCTAGAATAACCTTTTTTGCCATTATAATGAAATAAGGAATCTTTGTAGATTACCCAAGTATCTATTTTCCTTGTTTGCAAAATTTAAACTGGCAGTTCAGAATGTTTAACAGCAGTTTCAGCTGAGACTTGAGGTTCATGTGGAATAAACTGCCCACTCACTCTGAAAATAAAGCAACCGATACAATATATGTTCTGATGTAAGGCAAAAATTTGATATATAGGGGGGTTTTATATACATATATATATGTATGTATGTATTTGATAGTTTTTTTAGTCTGCTGTAATGAACTCCACACTGAAATTTGTATCCAGACCTGCAAACTCAAAATTATACTAGTTCACTATGCTTTTTGATATGTATATGTGTATGTGTATGTATCTGTATCTGTATCTGTATCTGTATATACGCATGCATGCAGGAGTATATTTGCTTGACAGATCAGCAGACCTGTAGGAATGATGGACTCACTCCTCCCTTTCTGTTAAGATTTCTAAATACTTCAAAGAAATAATAGTAATATAAAATTACACTGCAAGAATTCAAATATTGTTCTATAAACCTCTTAAGTTCCCCAATTGAACAAATGAAAACTGAATCCCAGCTCTGAAAGTTAAAATAACTTGTATGCTTTAAAACCAAACATTTTCTAAAGCTGGCATTTTGCTAAACCGATGTAATTAAAAACCACAGCTTTTGAGCTCCAAAAAATGTTACTGTCTGTAATTGTGGTAGGGCATGTTTAACAGCCCTAAATTATTAGTTATGGAAAATCTTTTCTAATGCTATGAAGAAGTCATTATTTTTAGGGGATACATAAATATAATTATAAGGAGATCCAGTAGCAAGGAATATGAGCCCCAAGAGTTAGAGATATTGAGAAAACATAAATAATTTAAGGTTTAAAATCTTGATTTAATATTTTTCTATGAGAAAGAGGTTTCACTAAAATTCTTAGCAACTTATCCCTTAATCTCTACCATTTTCTAAGAGACTGTGGTTTATCCACAAAAACATGTTTCCAATAGTCAAGGCAAAAAAGAAAAAATATAAGAATAATTACTTTTTTCATTGGGTTCCCAATCTCATAGTCCTAATTTGACTAATTTGGCTAATTTTCCAAGGAAGTGGAAAGATTTGCTGCATTCACCTTTGCAAATTTTTATTTAAGGCCTGTCATACTTTAAATGTAAAAGTAGAATAAAAAAATGTGCAACTTCCCTGTAAGTGAAGCGGAATTTTAAACTAGGACAACTGATATCTGAATTTGAACATTATTAAATTTTCTTGATCAGGTAATTCTCAAGGCTCTTAATGGATACTTCCTGGGAGACTGAGAAGATTAGAAATGTTTAAAAAAATTGCACTAATTAGGGTTAAGTCTCCTCATCAAAAGCTTCTTATTTGAGTAAGATTTAATTGTCTTACATTTCATTTCTGAAGTTGAATGTTGTTATTTTTCATTTGTATACATGCATTAGTTCAACTGGTCTGAAAACTCAGCCAAGGGATGCAAAAACCAAATATAATGAAAAATTTATGAGGAATTTTCATAATTTATGAATTTTCATAACTTAGGAAAACTCTGATATGTAAACAGCCAAGGAGAAAAAGTTTCAAAAATGTGTTTAATATCAACAATCGGGCTAGTAGGACAAATTTTTCGTCCCACATTACTGCTAAAAAGCCACGTGTACTTGAGGGTTAGCAATTAAATTGCACATTCTTTCTATAATACTTTAAGTTTCTGTCAAGGCCATGAAAGAACCATAAGTAAATGCACTTAATGAACATTTTGGGCAACAAGCTGTAAATAGGCACAGAAATCCTTTACTTGATCATCAGTGGGGAGATAATTGATAATTGAAATCTTTATTGTTTTGAAAAGTTCTTTTTATATTTGGTATAACAGAAACTGTTTTAAAATCAAAGCACATTTAATCTATCTGTCAAACCTTTTTGGCCCACTAATTGGCATCATGGATATATCATCAATGCAGTATTTCATTAGTGTTTGCGTATAGGCTATAGCAGCTGATTTAGACACCCTCATGTTTTTGTGTATGCCCCATACTTCTGATATTTGGGATGATAGATATCCTTGTAAACAACGTAAATAGTGGTTAGAGCTCAAGGAACCTCCAGTTTTCTGCAAAAGAGTGCATACCTCTGTGAAATGCTGAGAATGCACATGAAGTTCCACAGAAATTAGCTTGCAAATAAATTAAATTGAAAAAAGCCTTTCTGGTCTGGTTCTGAGAGAGAGGAGAGGGAGAGTAACTGACTAAGGAAATACAAGAGTTCAAAGAGTAATATGTTAATGTTCACCCGAAGTGTAATGGGGAAAGAATTTGAAGGAAGTGTAACAGGAAGGAATTTGAACAAACTCACAGCAATATGACCTAAAGCCACAGTAATCATGGAGAAAGTCCACCAAGTCTAGTTACTTATTATGTGTGAACAGCATTACTGCAAGCAAAGAAATTTGTATTGAAAGACATGCCCAGACTTTCTCTTTATTTCAGCAATATTGCATAGTTATGAATGAAAACTTTCTGCAGAAGTACAGTGAAATATTTTGCATTTTTTCCATGTAATAATTGAGTATCATATGACATACTCATTAAAAAAAAAAGGTGCCACAGATATTCTGTATCTAATGACAAGATAAAACTGATATAATCCAGTTGCTGTTATATGATTGTTGTTGACAAATATAAACTATTGCTGATAAGCCATACAATCATTGTTTGTAAACATGACAGCAAATGTACTGAGGGGAACAAGTAAAATACACTATTGTGCATTTGCTTTCTATCCCAGATCAGCTCATAATTTCTTACAGAAATAAAAACTCTTCAGTCATACGGTAGTCACTATCTTGCAGTTTTTCAAGATTTTCCTTTATGTATTTTCTTTGCCTTCTTTATTTATTCTTTTTGCCTTCTATTCAGTAGCTAAGAATTAAAGAAGAAGCCTATAAAACACTCATAATGGCAAATAGTACTTAAAGGGGATATTGCTTTCTGTGTTTAAGAATCAGATTGTCCAGCTGAAGGTGAGATTCATGAAAAAATTAAGCAGATAGCAAGTGGACTGTGGAAGCTGAAAACATTCACTACTATGAAGACAAACTCATTTATAACTGTGAACCACTCCACATTAGATATACTAAAGCAATAACTGTAGCTTCTTCTTTAATAGAAGTGATATTCTCATCCAAAGTGATTTTTAATCAATTGAGTTTTGTTGAGCCAAGTATTTTTGGCTACATTTTTATTTTATACTGTAGAGACAAAGAAATATGGTCTTAAATATGTCCTATAGCTTGAAGAAGACTCCTGTTTATGAAGCTTCAAGTATGTTAATTATCATACATGTTCGGATACAGTTTTTGTATTATTTGTATTATTTGTATTTATTTCTTGAAACTCCGATTCTCTATTCATTAAAAATAAATTTTAAGAAAGTAGTGCCAATGTTAAGGAAAAAGTTGTTGATAGGTTCTTTTATGAGTTACTGTATCCCCTGCAATAAAATGTACTGTGAGCCTGTTCCAGTTTATAAGAGAATAATTCAGTAGCGTTTTGTAGTAATGGTTTGGACTGTGTCTAACAGATTTTTTCAATGAGCTATCAATAATAAAATAAGCTGTAATGTGTTGGCTTGTGGCAATATTTCACTAAGTGTATGTTGTGGCATGTGAACTTATAGCAATGTATTGAAACAGGGAAAGGGTGACTTTTACAGGGTTTGCTTTATTAGTAACAATTTTCATCTAGGTTCACTGGCCACATGGGGATCCATCTGCTGAAATTAGTCTTTGAAGGGTAAAGCTACAGCCCAGCCTGTCTAGCTGTATTAAGGTAACAGACTACAAAAGGGCTGGAGCAAGAAATTTCCACTTCAGGGCTGGTGAACAGTAAAAGAATGTGTCTGCTGTTGGCAGTATCAATCCTTCATCTCTTGACATGTCATATAAAGTCTGTACAGCAAAATGAATGTGTCAGTGTAGCACAGCACTGCTGGTTTAGCACAGTGAAGTACTATGGTGAGATTCTGTGAGTACTGGTATTCAGGAAACTAATTCCTCCAGGATACCTGGCTCCATATTCAACTTGCAGGTGCATAGTGACACCTTGCTGATTCTTCTTCAATTTAGTTGGTGTTCCTGCTAGCTAGAGAAAGCTAGTGCAAATGTCCTTTGCAAGTGCTTTTGAAAATTTTTCCCAGGACCCTAAAGGGGCTTGGCTTTGCATAAAGATTTATTTAATCCTACCTGCAGTTTTTTCTGAGGCCTCAGAAGTAGTAATGCCTTAAATTTTTGCCTTAGAAAGTCAATTATGTAAAACTTAAAATGCATTAGGATTTTAAATGCTAATGAATCCTGTTATTTGCACAGTGTTCTTGTTTTATTTTACAATAGAGAGAAGGGGTCTCACAGCTTCAATGCCATCAATACAAGTAATATAGTCCCTGAAAATGTTACAAGTCTTTGTTTAGTGTCATTACAGTTATTATAGACTTCAAAATGACCCTAATTCTACAGGAAGTTCTGGAGAGATTGCTTGCAGGTCTCCTAGTGTGTCAACAGTATCCTCTGTAGAGCTCCAGTACAATACAAAAGAAAGAGAAATATTGTTAAAATAAGCAAAACTGAAACCAGGAGTTAAAACAAACAAAAAACACAAAATAGGTAACTGAGAAAACAAAAGATAAAAAAGAACCTATGTTCAGGAAATGGTATTTTAGGATCTGCACATCCTAGCAGAGACAGAAAATTCAGATAGGAACTGTGAGCCAAAATCACCATCAGTGAAGCTGTGATGAATTTTTTCCAGGTTTTACAACTGTACTCTGTAACGAACCCTAAAGCAAGAAGAATTAAATATATATATATATATATGGAAGAAGTCATCCACCCTCACATGAATTCATCCTTAATAATCCACTGAAACTCATAAAACATAAACCACATCAATACCTCTCAGCACATAACTAGTTATTAAATGCAAACCCCAATATACCATAAAACTCAAAAGAAAATGGGAAAATGACACTAGCAATGTACTGTGAATGTGAATGTGAATGTTATAACATATGGAGGACAAGTTTATAAAACAGCAAGACATGCAGATCTAAAATTAACACACTTCAAACTCCTGTGGAGATCGTACTGGACTTCAGAAAAGGGATACTAATTATATTTAAGAGATTCTTATGAATCTTGGGGACATAAATAGTAAGCAATGGGCTCCTGCAGTGCACTTAGAGTCCTGACTTTGGTGACACTGCAGTTTAAATTCAATGGAAAATGTTGGTTTTCCTTTCTCTTTGTGCTTTGCTACTTTGGGAAAAGCTCTTTATTCCTTGTGGAGCAGATGATTCCTTGGGAACATATTCCCCAGAACAAGGAAACTATTTCTGTAATAGTCAGTTCCTCTGCAACAACTTCACTTCTTGTGAAAACAATAAGATTAATATGTTTGTTCATAGAGATTTTAAATCCTTGGTTGGTAGACACTGCTGTTCCCTTGTAGTGGTGAATAGGAAGAACACTTTGTACCATAGTACAAATCATAGCATCTGATTTATAACATACATATGTTACAGCTCACATCCATTTGAAAATTGGATTTCATTCAGGAAATCTACTACTTAATTTGTAATTTTGAATAGTCCTTTTCACAGTGGCAACATGCCCCATTCTAACCTAAGGGATGCTCAGACAGTTTGCACACTGAAGTCTGAACTGAAATGTCTCAAATGTTCTTTGGCTGTTCTAGTGCAATTTCTGTTGCTATGGGCAAACTGTCTTGCCTAAATTGTGTGACCAGTTTCATGAAAATGTACTTAATTTTCATGGATGTGTGGGGTGTTCCTTGTAAGTGCCACAAAAATGACAACTCCCACACTCAAACTTGAATTCAAAGAAGTAGTGAGTTTCATAAGTATTACAATTGCAGCAAATAACAATTTATTTACTAGAGTTCAGTTATGTAGCTGTTAGAGTGTGCACTGTTTCCTTAGCTTTAAAATGAAGGTCAGCAGGGTAACAAAACCACATGATCAATTTCATCTGCAGTCAGTTTGTGCGCCTGCCATGATCCAACTTCCACCATTATTTTTCCAAGCTGTATGAGTGAACTATTTGGAGCAACACCCAAATACCCTAAATACCAGGTGGTCTAAAGAGCTAACCAGAGTGGAACATTTCATTCTTGTGTTTGCAGACAGGCAAACAGCAAGAACACAAGGCCTTGCCACATCTCCTTCTTCACAACATGACCTGTTCACAGGTGTTGAAAGAGAAGCAGTTTCCTTCTTGCTGCACACAGGGTTTCTCCCGGTACGAGCAGCTGGAGTTCACTTGAGTGCTCACTTGCTGCTGCCTCTCTCAGAGGTGCTTAGTTTAGCTTCTAACTAGTCCCTCAGTTGCCGAGCAGCTGTTCTTTACTTTTTGTACTGAAAATTGTACCTTTAATGCATTTGTCTTTTTGCTAAGACAAATCAGTACTCCAGTTTTAGGTAATTATCAGTTCAGAAATTCTTTTTCAGATACTAAAACAAATGAATTATATCACTTCTACAAACTCGTTAGTTTGCATTGGATCCAAATTACTGACATATGGAAAGAAATGTTTACCAGACTTTTCCTCTCAAAAACAAATGATCTTGTTTTACCTGACAATTTGAGAGTTATTAGCAAGAGTTAAAGCCAATGTTATTTTAATCCACTCACTTAAACCATTCATATCACCACTTACAACATTATTTTTGTAGGAGAAGGCTGATTACAACTCCATGTGAGCATCCCTTGAAAATTTCACATTCCTTTCATTAAATTCACTTGTATTAAATTTAGGGTAGTCTCCTTGAACTGACTATACAGTGGTTGGTTTTAAGAGAGGCACTTCATTTTCTTATTTTTAGAAATGCTCCAAGACAAAAAGAAACATTTATTTCAACCAAAACTGATTATTTCCTTCAGTAAAAAATTCTCAACAAATTAAATTTGCCTAATCTAAAGCTATTTTGTTTCTTTGGCCAACCGGAAAATCAATGATTCGAGCAGAATCTCTTTAATTTAGCTGAAAGGGGCTGAATAGCATCCACTCACCGAAAATGTAAATTATGTTTTTTAGTCCCCTAAATTTTTCTAATGTACTGGCACTCATTGTTGAAAGTAATAGTGTGCTTCTTTGACTACCCAGTGTTAAATATTATTCTATATATTTTGTCATTTTTTTTCTAGTGTTTCTAATAAAGTAAAATGATATGTGAGGAAAATCTGAACATAACCATCTGCTGTATTCACTGTGATATCTGAAAGTATCTGGTACAGATAATGTTTTAGAGCAGTCTTCAAATTAATCTACAATAATGTATTGATAGAATGATATTGTCTGTTACTAAGTCAGTCTAGCTAAGATGATGTGTCAAGAGGCTAACTGGAAAACTTAGACTTAAAAAAGAGGAATAACCAAAAACAATGGCAGAATATAGAGGAAAAATATACATACACACGCACCACCCCCACATCTCTTCCAAATCCAGAGACAGCAAACCAGTAACAGGGAGGGACATCGAACATGGCACTTCTCCAACTACATGTGATCTCACAGCTTCACCTTAAAATTCCCAGAAACCATAACTGAACTCATAATGAGCTGGCAGGGGTAGGTGATCATATGATACCGGTACAGTCTGGTTGTTTCTGAGTTGCAGCACCTCTCTGAGCTGCTCCTGAGGAGGAGCGATTAAGGTCACTACTTTCTTAAGCCAATGCCTACATTCAATTGGAGTAACTCACTTTTCTAGAGAACAGAATTTTGCTGGTCTTTGCACAGCTTCATATTCCTTTCAATTAGTATGTGCTTATTAAATGATCAAAATAGAGCTCAAAAATAGTGCCTCTTAATGAGCAAGATATTTTGATCCTGCTATACAGTCAATAAAATTAAAGCCTAGGAGAGTCCACCCCCAGACAGGAGATGATAATCCAAATGAATTTTCAGCCTTCTTTCACAAAAGTTAAAAATTACCTTCAGATTATACATGCTGATTAACAATGACAGAAGTTGTTACTTTACTGAATCAAGTTTGTCCTTATGGAGAAAAAATGTTCCATGTTGTCTATGTGCAAGGAAGAGGACTTTAATATGTAGCAAGCTGCTGTAGCAATCATAACCAAGGACATCTCCCTTAGTACAGAATAATTTGCATTTGGTAAGAAAACAAGGACAAATAATGAAGCCCTAAATCCTTTGACAAAGACGTTTATTTTCTTTTTTTAAGGATAAAAGGTCTGAGTCTTCATTCACAAGTTCACCATTGAGCACAAAATCATGGAATGGAAGAAACCCTGCAGACAGACTAAATGCCTATGTTCTATTGACTTTTTATTTCTTTCATCTCACACTCTTGCAAAGAACATACATATTCTTTTTTATTTATTAGAGCAACTTCATCCACACTTAGAGACTGGGGTCTGACAAGTTGTGCTTTGTTACAAGAAACATTGAGAGTAGAAAGAGGGCATCAGGGGTTCATTTCCCTCCGTGTACAACTCCTTGCAAGGACAGAACACAAGAGCAGTCTTGGAGTGCTGCCAAGGGAGGAGTGGCAGTGACAACCATAGCAGCTATATTTTGAGGAATCATGGAACCACTCATAACTCATACCAGTAAATAGAAAAATGGGTAGCCTACCTGGCACCTTGTGTAAAGGGGGCACAAGATCTTTCATCCTTCTTTATTCATTTGCCACAAACCTCTGCTCACTTCTGTGATGACCTGTAGGTTCTGGATGCACCAGTAAGTTTCCTGCCCTGCACATGGGAATGCAAATTGGTTTTATAGCAGCTGAAACAAATGGGGCCAAGCCTTATGTGGTTTGAGCAGTTCAGCAAGGACTGGCTGCTGCAGTAAGAGGCAGACACAGGAGTTATAATGCACAATTCTGAAGAATGCTTTTTAGGGACGCACTTTAGCAAATGTCTACAGCATCCTCCAGTAATGACTAAAGAATTTCTAGCTTTGGCATGGCATATAATGCATCATCAGGGTTAGTATTCTCTTCATGATCAAGCAGTTTCTAAAATGCTACATAAATTCTAATGCAAACATTTGTCAAAGTAGTCTACTAGTAATTTCAGCATTTATACCTCCATAGAGTAGTCAAACCCCTTAAGCCACTCCAAATATTATTTAAGATGATTTGTAAGTTTATGCCATTTGAAAAATCTGAGGTGGTTTAGGCAATTATGGCACCAGAGGACTTAATGTGCCTTAAAACCATACACTACTCTGAGGATTTAGGCAATTTAAGCACTTATGCCATCATAAAGCAGTTTAGAGTCCTTAGACTATGCTGAGTGTTTAAGATGGTGTATAAGTTCACACTACATCATCTAGGATGATCTAAATACTAAATCCTTCGTTAGAATACTGTTTGAGCATAATTTGTAAATTACTTAGACTTTTTTAAAGTGAAACTTTACCTTCTATCTAGACAAATCATCACAGAAATTATTTTACATTATTGTTATTGCAGATTTAATGCTTAGATTTTTCAGCCCAACATTACCATTGCTTATCAGCACTGTTCTCTAAAAATACAACACAGGCCTTAATTTTCAAACACAGCAGGATTTCTGAAGTCAGGAACCTAGCTGGTAGTGAATTTTTAAATTGATAATAATAAAGTTTCCAGCACTGGTTATAAAAATCACCAGATAAAACCTCCTAGTTGCTTTTCTATACATTAAAATTATGAAGTCTATAATCTTCTAAAATATGTTTACCTCTTGTTCAAATGGAAATATTAAATTTTAGGCACACAAAAATAGTTTGGTTTTTTTTAATGGAAACAATCATGCCTCAGAAATCATTCATGTCCAGTAATCTGAGTCAGCATGACATACCAGTCTGTCTCTGTCTCTGCTGCCATCAAAGTAATGAACTTGCATGCAAAAAAAATGTTATTAGCATAGGTTAACCTTATTTCCAGGTGGTACAGATACAAAAATTGCTGTAATTAATATTTTTGTCTGTGTATGACTTCTGGATATTCAATGTGATTTAATTGTCTTCTGCATCAGACATGTAAGGAACCCTGTAAAATTTGTACTGTTTTCTACTCAGGTCTTACTAGGCCCGGAAATTACTTCAAATAAAAGCCTAAAATCTCTTCTGTTTGCCCACCTTGTTGGCTACATCATATTGGAATACAAAAAATGGCCTCGATGAAGTGAGTACGTCTTTCTCTCAGGTATGTTAATGACTCTGTGTGGTAGGATTAGCAAATACTAAAATCATACAGCAAGCTTGAAGCATTTATGCAGTTAACTGAAATTTACCAATACTGGGGGATTACTTTGCTATAATATGCAAACATGGAATCTTCCAGTCCCTTATCTTACTTACTTCTTTTCAAACTTCCTAGACATTTTCTTTCATCTTTGTATCCACAGTTTGTTTTGTTTGCTAGCATCTAAATAAAATTCCGACTAATATGATGACACTCGTTCAGGCACTAGTCTTTCTTTCAAGACTAGTGCCTAAAAAAAAAAATCCCCTTCAATCTAGAATGCAAGCTACTAAGCCAATTGGGAAAAGTTACCTTCACTGAAGCTCCCACCACAAAAAGGAATCAGATGCTGTTTCCTCACTCATTTGCTGATCTCTTCTCACCAGCTCCCACCAGTTCTCGGGTTTTTATAAGAGTAAGGTAAATACACACCATGCAACATTGCCTTATTATGATTTATTTTTTATACATGCTAATGAAACAAGATCACTCTAGCAAAGAACAGAATATTTACAACTCTCATGACTAAACAATAACTATATACATTTTTGTCATTTAGGATCACGAACAAGATTTCAAATCTTACTGGCAAAAATACATCCCTGCACACAGAAAAAGATCTGACCAAATTAAAAATCCTGTCCCTAGTAAAATAAAATAAAATGGGGTGTACTCGAAGCAGACCTTATTGGTATTGATGTGGGAGAGGAGTATCAGTGAGAGGAGTATCACTCCACAATTAGTTGTGGAGATTTGTTCAGTCTCATTTAAAGGAGCAGCTCAGTGAATAGCTTGAGGAAGTTAAATCTTAAAAGACATTCAGATGGGATTCAGCATTATTCTTTAATTATTTTAAAGACTCTGGTGTGGGGAAAAGAAAAGCAATGCTGAGCTAATGACACTCTTATTCTAATCTCCTGGGGAGACATCATATGTGAGTTTCCCAAAAAGGATGACATAGCTGTCATGGGTTCATAATTCCCACAATGCATTTCTTTTTCTCTTCATTAATCTGTCACTAATTCAATCTGTGAAGGTTGTGTCATAATCATATCTTACATTTCTCCCCATTAGTGTGGAACAAATTAATTTTTTTTTCATTTCAGAAAGACTTCACTCTTATTTCTGTTGATAACAAGTTTATAAGGTAGAGATCTCAGTCCTTCCAGTTTCCACCCCTAACTTAAACCACCTTCTTGAAAACATAGGAAAAAAATATACAGAAAATAGTAGGAGAACTATATTATCCTTCTTCACACCTATTAGAAGGATTTTAATCCTTGATTTTAGGAAAATAATCTATTTTCTTTCCTTGAACTCTTCCTTTCATAGCTGCATTTAAACTTGTTTTCTGAAAAAACAAAACAAGCTATTAATACTGAAAATTAAATCCTGAAAATGTATATGATCCCAACTAATAAAAATAAGGATTTTTAACTTGGTGCAACTAATGTTGTTAAAGCTACAATTAAACCACTTCTGAGATGTGCTGGCTCAAAATATTAATAATATCAGACATGATATTTAGCTCACAGAAATCTTTTCATATTTATTGACAGTCATCAAAATTGTTACCATCTGACAACTGCTTCCCATTTGAATATAATGGTATTGGTGGTCTCAGTTCTCATTTCAGGAGGCCCACTTCACAAAACATAACTGTATTTGACATTAGATGATGAAAGAGTCAATCCTAACTATTTAAACAGCCTAAATATGTTCTCACTCCTAAAAATACCAAATTTAGGCATGTGTTGTTCATTGCCAAGATCCAGAATCACCCACTATACTAAGGCTTTGCTTGTGTAAAGTCTTATAATCTCTGTGGCCACTACTCTGAAACTGAAACATTACTTAAAATGCAGCAGTGAATTTATGATAGAGTAATAATATTTAAGCCATCTATAATGACGCTAAGATATTAAATACATTCTTCAGACACTCATTTAGACTAGATTCCATTCATATATTTCTGATTTTTGATCTTCAAACTCATTTTGCAATTACAAGGAGTCTGGCATCCCAGACATATTACCCCAATACCAGGATACTTGGGATGCTATTAACAGCAGAAATTTTAAGTGTACCTCAATCTATAGTTCCTGATTTGATTGGTTGCCTAGAACTGTCTTGAGTAATCCTGGGGTGTCTGTGTTATGTTTACATTACATCAGTGAAATTGAAAGAGATCCGTATGTTGAACCAGCTGGTGCCTGCCCCAACAACTACATTATTTACAGCTCAGGGCCTTTTCTTCAGACACATTTAGTCTGGTCTCCTGGTACAGCACACCATATAAGTGTAGCAATATTGTCCAAAAAGCCAGTCAAACCCTCAAATACCAGTGAAACACTGGAACACATCTGGTGCACACCTGGGACTACATTTCAGTTTCAGGGGTTTCTTTAAGAAATTACTTCAGGCACACCAAAGTTCTGTGAATTGAAACAACTCTCAGTAACTGGAAATGATTGAGAGATTCACTTCAAAATGCACTACTGCTCCAAATAAAATGCTAACTCTGAGGGAACTAACATTGATTTCTTTCGTGTTTCTGAAGTGGATACTGATAGATTTAAGTGATGCAATAAATGGATTCAGAAAACCAGCAAAACCAAAATATAGCCTCATGCATTCTGAAGTTGTTGGACAAAATGTAGTTTTTACCTTCTTTTTTAAGCAGTCATCCATCAAAAGAGAAATTCCATACATGTGTTCACTATTAGCTTGTGTAGCTGGTTTATCCCCAAACACTTCCTCACAGGGTCTACAACCAATTATTAACATTTTATTTTCCTTTTGAACAGGACTTAGATGTGCTGAAGAGCTGTTTTTTCTGTTACTCTAAAATCTCTCACTGTAACAGTGCCCCCAGGGTAAATGTCTCCTTTTCCTTTGTTATGTTTGTTTTCAGTGTGCAAATCTACAGAGGAAGCTGTACCTTCAGCATAGTTTTAAAAAATCATACAAAATGTTTGCTTTTTGTTTGATATTGCATCCAGTTGAAGATCCAATTCTGAAACTGAAACCTTAGAGCTGTAATGTTATTAGGTCACGCTGTCCAGAAGGGCTCTGAAAGGTGATTAAGCAAAAGAAATATTCTTATTAAAGATATTTTCTGAACCTGGTATGATTCAACCTTCTTAAAGCTAGTATGACAACAAGAATATAATTTTTAACCCTGATATATTCATTTGCATTTTTTAATTTTAATTTCAGAATAAAGTTGTCTTCCACAGGAGAATACTAGCAAAGTCTTATATCCACTGTGAATCATCATGAATAGACATTTTTCAAAAAACAGCATTTCATTGCTATCACTGCAATTTCACAGTAATCTGTTTCTGACCTAAAAGTTTAGATAGGTAGCTGTTCTGGATCATATGTTGCATTAGAATGACTTATCTATTTATACAAGGGATACGTGAATACATATCTCTTATACCTCTCGACACATTTGTAGCTGCTGGTTGATGTTTTATTGAAGATGGAAATATTGGTATATAAATTAGAGGCACATAATAAAAACTGGATGTATCCATATCTCCACATCTACAGTCACAATATATAAGCAGACGTAGTACAGCAGACGTAGTACATTCCGTAGTACAGGGATGAACAGATGGAAAAAAAATAGGATAACCAAGAATTTTCTATGTAACATATTTGTTAGGAACCATAGATGACTAATGATAACATCAGCAATAGAAGACAGTTTCAGAACTTCATATGTTTGCCACATCTAGACCTTCAACATAGAACTCTAACATAGAAGAGTAACAGGCTCTCAATGGGAAAAAGGAGAACTTCATTGTGATCATTGATGGACCCTCCTTTTGTACCTGACATTATTTCAGAGAGGCACTTGGAGTTAGTTTGCCTCCTTCCTTGCCCTTCCTGGTTTTGCAGATGACCAACATGACCTTCTAGGTCTAGGGCAAAAAAAAAAAAATCTCTCACTTTATTTAAGGTTGCTATATATGTCGGTATCAGAAGTTACTTTGTTTACAGCTACCCCTGCCTCAAAACCAAACACTTGTACTTTCTAAAACATTTTCCTCTGTTTTTCTGGTTTACTAATACATTTTTTCCAATTTTCTGTTTTATTTATTTTAAATATACTGCTACTAGCAGCGTCTGTATTTGACAGATTAACAATTTGAATTGTGAAAACACTAAGACAATTTTCACTTCCTTTTATTACACAACTTTCTATGCATTGGATTTTGTTGGACTTGGAGCTATAGAATCACAGAATTGTTAAGGTTAAAGGGATCTTTCTTAATACCCAATCTAAACCTTCTCTGGCATAACTTGACACTATTTTCTTTTGTCCTTTTGCTAATTGCCTGGGAGAAGAGCCCAACCTCCACCTCACCAGAACCTTCTTCCAGGTAGATGTAGAAGGCAATAAAGCCCTGAGCCTCCTTTTCTCCAGGCTGAACACCTCCACCTCCCCAGCTGCTCCTCATCAGACTTATGCTCCAGACCTTTCCCCAGCTCTGTTCCCTTCTCTGGACATACTCCAGCCCCTCAATGTCCTTCCTGAACTGAAGCGCCCAGAACTGGACACAGCACTCGAGGTGTGGCCTCACCAGTGCCCAGCACAGGGGGATGGTCACTGCCCTGCTCCTGCTGCCCCACTCCTGCTGACACAGACCAGGTGTCCTTGGCCTTCCTGGACACCTGGGCACAGCTGGCTCATGTTCAGCTGCTGTTGGCCAGCACCCCCAGGTCCTTTTCCTCCAGGCAGCCACTCTGCCCCAGCCTGTAGCACTGCAGGGTTGTGACCCAAGGGCAGGACCCACCACTTGGCCTTGTTGAACCTCACTCCTTTGGCCTTGGACCACACATCCAAGCTGTCCACATTCCTCTGCAGGTCCTTCCTGTCCTCCAGGACATGCAAGAGAAAGGGGACAAGAGAAAAAGAAAAAAGAAAGAAAAAAAAGAAAAAAGAAAAAAAGAAAAAAAAAGGAAAAAGGAAATAG
>VZDJ01000232.1:367856-467265 GCA_008694505.1 Cyanoderma ruficeps
AGAAAAAAAAAAAAAGAAAATAAATTAAAAATAGGTGTGCATGGGGGTGGGGAAACAAGGAGACAGTGACACAGGTTAGGTGGAAGCATATCACCCTGCCAGGGGTCCCAAAGACATCTCATTGCTCCCCTCCTTCTGGTCTTTTTGGTGGTGAGGGTCGCCCCCAGCCACACCAAAAATCCTGTTGCTTAATAAACGTTTGGGCCAGGTGGCAATGCCCAGGTGCCTCCCTTGGGGACGGAAGCTTTGACACTATCCCTTGCAACACTGTGGAACTGTTGCATCATTTGCAGAGCTCTGGTGCAGGGTCTCGGGACCTCTTTGTGGGGGCTGGCCTTTCATGGGCCATGACACTCCCTCCTTTGTCCTTCACTTGGATGTGGCTTTTCCTGGGATGAAGGGGCCTCACAGCTGAGCCGGCCTGCACAACACAGGGTGGGTGTAAACTGCCTCAGACCAGAGGCTTTTTCACCACACACCCCAAAAACCTCTCCTTCTCCTCATCACCTGTGGTGTGAAGGTCTGTGCCAACCTGGCAGCTGATAGCCCTGGGGAGGGGTCTGCACTCCAAAGGTGCTAAGCTTGATCCCTCTATGAAAGTATTCCTCTCCCCCAACCCGGACCTGAGTCATTTTATCTTACCTCCATTAGGGAGCATTTCAGGGCCTCAGTCAGAAGGCCTATTCTCAGGGTGTGGTGGTTTCTCTGCAGCTTTTGTAATAGTTTTGTTGTAATAGGCAAGAGTTCTTCATAAAGATATTTAAGCTATAAATTATAACATTCAGTCTCTGACACACTTTACTAGATCACTTGTTCTGTTCTGGTTTATCACAGCTGCACAATACTCCTTCAAAGTACCTCACTCCTTGCTGCAAACTTGAGTCCACATCAAACAACATTGAATTGACAGGTCTTTCATAGCATGAAAGACAATGAAAATACATGATGATCAGCTTCATTTTTTTCTACAAAATTGCATGAAAACTCTGATACAAACTATGATATAAACCAGCAAAGGACCTGGTATGCAATCGTGTCAACCATTTTATTCATATTCTGTTATGTGCAGTTCTCTGTGGTGACATACTGTTTTTTGTAACATGGTATTCTCGGGGAAATCAATTATGCCATGATTTTCATGTGCTGAACCTAGATGTATTGGCTTGACTCTTGTTTAACTAGTACTGCAGATGTACTTCCATTCAGAAACTCTTTGCAAGTAGATCTTGCAAACTGAACTCACGAATAGAAACAGTAAACTCTTAATTGCTTTTCACAATGAAGTACAAGAAGGAGGATTTTTTTCCATTCTGCTAAAGTAAAAGAAATAAAAATCCTTGCAAGCAAAGATTTGTTATCCCAGTATTGAGAGTTCTTGTTTAATGAAAGGATTCTTTGTTCATTGTCTTCTTTTTCCATATGCCACTGTAAAAATTTGTGTTTAAATACCAGTCTGCCAGATCTCTTTTACTGTATAGTATTTGTCATTCCAGACATCATTAAGAGCCACAGAACAATAGGGAAGATTAATTTATTGATCTACAGATAAAAAATTAATAGTGTTTTCTATGTGATTGTCCTAGGGTGACTATAGTACCTGTATCCCCAATCGTCTGTTCTGTGTGTGCTGTGTGTGTTCTGTACCTTTAAGACTGATTCTGAGAGTGAGCAGGGAAGAAGATGAGTGCAGTTTGTTTTGAAAAAACAGTTTTCACTCCTCCTCACTTCTTTTTCGTCGTCCTTGGGTGTTTATTGGATGTACAGACAGCGGCGAGAGAGTTTTTTTTTCTTTTTTAGTTAGTCTATCTAGCTGAGGCAAAAAGCTTCCTGGACTGTTTTTTTTTCCTTTTCCTTTTTTTTAATGGGGACTGTTTAAATCTGCTCTGGACTGAAAAACCCAGGGGAGCACCAGGAGCTGCACCTGTGGCCCACCAGGCCTGGACCTCGGCATTTTCCAGCACCGAAGGGACTGGGACTGATAAGAGACTGAGAGAGCTGAGCTAACTCACGGCCAGAACTTCTCTCAGTTTTGCCATCTCTCTCTTCGGACCAGCGAGAGGTTTTATTGTTTCATATTATTCATTCCTTATGCTTGTGGGCAGTTTGTTTGTTAAATAAATAGTTTTTTCCACTTTTCTCCCAGGAAGTTCTTTTCCCAGACCAGCTGGGGGGAGGGGCCATTTAGGTTTTGCTCTCCAGAGGAACCCCCATTTGGAGGTTTCCTCCCAAATTTGCCCTAAACCAGGGCTTTTTTCAAATACTGAAATATGTTTTATGAAAACATGTTGGACATGAAAAAGAATTTTTTTAATTGTTTCCACTATCTGCAAAATTTTATAAAGCTGTCAAAAACAAACAAAATGCTGAGAAAACGAGATTCCTAATGAACTAACTTAATTTTTTTTTTATTAGCCTTATACACAGGTGTAGTATAGAAGAAGTTGAAGTTCTTTTTATGCTCTGATGGACATTTACAGATAATCAACATTCCTGTGGAAAGCTTGAGTAAGAAACAGCTTAGGAATTAAAGCAAGATATATAACATACTGTGTTGGTAGGGACTTCATTTATGAAGCAGTTCTCTGTACACTGAAGTGTAAACATAAAAGGTCTTTCCTGACTGTTTGCCATTGTAATTACACTATCAGATAGGGTTAGAGAACACCCATAGCTAATTGTCCAAAATTTAATGCATAATAGGCAGCAAATTAATTAGTTATCTGCCGTTTCAATCACAAGGGAAGCAGTGTTCTTCAGGCTATGTTTCTGACATGCTGACCTTGTGACTGTAATATCACTTTGGGCCATGTTGCTGCATGTATCAGGACAGGCACATAAGAGGACAATTTGATAGATCATCTTGATGTCTCCCTTCTTTGATTAAAAAATAAACCATTCTTTAAGGGGCAATTCTGAGGAGAGAAATAACTTCAGTAGTCTTATTGTGAGTTTCCCAACATTAAATTTGTGAAAGCTTCAGATTCTACTCTCCCAAAATTTGTACTAGCACATAGAATTCACATATAAACACATGACAGTAACCATAAAAGTGTTTCAAATTTTGTCCTGACAAATTAATTCAGTGACAGTGTCTGATATTTCATTGAATGGTACATACTAATAATTACAGTTTTAATATCGGGATGGTGAAATGTTACTTTACCTTATTTGTAGCCCAGTTTTTCCAAACAGTTCCACCTTTTCAATCCAGTTTGTCTCATACAAAGTCAGTACAAGAAAAGTAATTAGTTCAGAAGGGAAAAAATGGCAAGGACGCCTAGCAAAGTCTCTCCTTTTTTTTTTTTTTTACTACCAATGTTTTGAAAGTTTGAATGTTTTATTTAGATAGGGAATTTTTACTGAGAAGTATGTAAATCCACCTTCTCTTGTTACTATTTTAATCTTTACCTCTGATTACCTTCAAAGAACAGAGTAATATCTCAACTAGGGGATGGACAGATTGGACATAGCACCAGAGGGTGAACACTAACCAGGATAAAATTCCCTTTAATTCTCTAGTATCTCTATTAATAAAAACCTGAAATAAGCAGGTGTACGTAAGAGCTCAGCAACTCAGTGAACTTTTGCAAATAGGTAACATTTTGACTGTATTCTGCACCAAAATATTGAACTGAACAGAAGAAAGGAATTGACTTTTCAAAGTGTAATATGCAAGTAGCAGATTTTTTAAAATCTAAATAATTGCCAGATATATGCAATTCTTTATTATACATTATATTATATTGAAATATATTATGTCATATCATATCATATCATATCATCCCATTACAGTACATTTTCTTGTATACTATATTGTGTTATGTAATATTCACTATACAATACTAATAATATTNTAAAGGGAAAATTAGTTGAAATACACTGACAGGTACACTATCTAATTCACTTTCTTTTATCAGAGCACTAGTAAGCTTTTATAAAGTGACCACTCCTGGAGCTTGGAAGAAGTGTTTTCTCATTAATAACTAACTGGCTTGTTCTCAGGAGCATACTGCACTCTCTTCTGGCCTGTTTGGGATGTTGGATGTTGAACACCTACAATCCTACAATATGAAGTAGGTAAAGTTACCAGCAAGGGACAGATATTTTGTCTCTGTAGCAGTCATACAGATTCCTTGGAGTTGATTTAATTCTCCCTAAGATACATATTGGCCACTCTTGCTCCAGACTTTTACTCCCTCTCTATGGGAAGAACCACCCATAGTGGTTCAGTCTGGGGTTAAATTTTCTCCCACCAGCTTAACAGGTTGTAAGGTTAAGCAAGTATATCACAAGGCCTTCAACAACTGATATAGAACATCCTGGTTGTGAGCCATGGTAAAACAATGGAAGGCAATTTTCAAAACAAGGTAACATAAATAATGATCCACTCATTTTCACAGATATATATGCAGAATCACTATCAATTGTTGGTGCATATGTATTTACAGAGGCATGCTGATTAGCATTAATTCTAGAAAAATCAGTTTCATTCAATTTCTTGCTGTCAGTATTTCTTGAGTATTTTAGGGTAAACATTATACTCAAATGTAGACAGTGGTTTATACAAGAAATAGTGTTTGATTGAAATTTTATCCGTTTCCTTTACATATTGAGAAGATAAGAAGAAAATTCTATAAGCACAGATTGAGGAGAATCAAATTCATTCTTAATATACTGCCAGCAATTTGCACAGTCAATGTTTTTCCATAATGTCATTGTGATCACAGAGAAAGAAAAAACAATCCAAGAACATGCCATCCCTAAATAAGAATTTGCAAATATAACCACATATGGTTCTAGGCTGAACTTAAACATCAAACTATTTTGCAACTCACATTAAGTCTCTTTTTATTTTCAATTTTAATGGATTGAATCTGAAACCACTGATAGTCAAAATTTTGTCCCTCAAGATCTGCCGTTTTGAGGTAGAGAACAGGCCAAAGAGTACAATCACACGAAGGCTTCATTTTGAAAACTTTCTGCTGTTCACTCATGTATATGACAACAATCCTGCACAGGAGTTTGGGATTAATTTCATTGCACATAGCGATCAAATTTGGAGACATTCATAAGCAAGTTGTTAAGACCCAATAAATTTTCTGATATGTTTTTAACTTAAAAAGACAAACAAAAACACTAACATTCAGATACAGCAAGATAAACCTAATTGAATACTGAAATCAAAGAGTAAATGTACAGATTTTTTTCTTACCCACACTTTCACCCTTCCACCCTGACTATTCTTTTTTGTTTCTCTCTTTAGCATTGCTTGATGCATGTGATACATACAATATGTAAGTTGATATTGAATAACTAGTAAGTTAGTGGGTTTTGAACACAATGATGAAACTTCAGAAGGATTTGTTATGATACTTAAGTTCTAAACATCAAATACCTTTAAAAGAGTTTTTCATTAACCAAACACAAAGACCTGTTGTGCCATTTTTAAGCAACATGAAGGAAAAACTTTCTGCAAGTCTACTAATTATTTCAACAGATCCCTGAAAACAGAGGGGATATGAAGAAGTAGTAGAATGATTTCATAAAGAAGCTTTCTAGTTTTGTGACAGATTGGTAAAACAACATAAAAAGATGCATCACTGAAAGTAGGATCAATCTGGATTGGGATATGTTTAGTAGCAACATTGTCTTACATAGTCATGTGGAGACTAGTTCTCTGTCATGTCCCACGTGTCCCATAAGCAATGAGAAGTTACATTTTATGTAACAGATACCTGAGATCCATTACTCTTCCTTGTAGGCCAGCAATCCACTCTATGGGTTGGCTACAGAGACTGTTATCTTGTAGTGAAATTTTCCTCTCTGTTCAACGTCCAACCTCTAGAAGCCACACCTAAAATACAGTTATAGAAACAGAACTTTGAATTTGTTATTATCTTCTTTACAACATAAATTAAGGGCATAAAAACAACAACAACAAATACTTACTTCCTTGCCTCTCTTGCACGCAGGTCACTGACAGAAAATATTCTAGGCTTGTTTTCCTGGGGGAAGTCAAGACAGACTTACCAGGTGAGTCAGCATGGCTGGAATCAACTTCCAAAGACCTTGATTTTTTTTTTCTGACATTTTTCAACTTTAGTATTTCTTTGGGTGTGCCTATATCACAGTGGCACGGTATCAAGTCAGAGCTGACACAGCTAAATACAAGAGCTACGTATCTAGAAAAACACACTGCCAGTGCATAGATCAAGCCCTGGGGCAGTTTGCCTTCAACGTGACAGCCTTGCACATAACGGTATCTCTCCCAGGTCTGGCATCCAGTGTCAGCTCTGTGTGGCTTCTGGTGTGTAATCAACTCAGTCAGTACCAAGCCACCTGTTTATACTGGAGAATGCCATACAGTGATCATTAGCTGTGATAAATAATCAGCAATACTTCTGCATCAAAATTCATGCTGATTGTTTTTGAAGATAAGGCTCTTTTTAGATTCTGAGGTGAAGCTGAAGATCAGAAGCAATTTATTCTGTGACTTTGACATGTTTCTGTCATTTCTTTGCTATTGGCTGTCCTGGATTGGAACAGTTACACAAAAATAATCTAGTTGGATAACCTCATGTTTTATTCTATTCTAGACCAATCAAAGTGCATTCATGCTAATATTAACCTCATCAAAATACAAGGTAAGCAATTTTCCTTCTACTCCTGACATTATAAAAGCCAGCCTTTCTGCATTTGCAAAAAGCTCTATGACATACTGACACTTTATATATGCAACAGAAAGACAACTAGACCATGACTTCTAGTTTGTCCTTCACATTAAAAGGGTAAATGAACAGTTCTGTCTTTGCTCAGCCAACACAGTAATTTCATTTCTCTGGTAACAGTTATACTTCTACATCTCCAATTCCTTTGGATGACAGCACAAGTGCAAATGACATAGGAGAGCAACAATAAACTTCTAATGAGAACATTAGCTCATTCCAAATAGTAATGATTTACTCCTCACACCAGTGCAATACGCATTTGTCCTTCATTTTGGAGAAAAGAAGATGGGTGGGAATAAAGACGTTAGGATCACTTCATGAACATGAATGTTTGCCACTGAAGAAACTAATATAACACTTTATCACATGTACATGTCCCTGTCAAGCACTCACTTTTATAAGATCTCTGACAAAGAAAAATAAACTGTTCTAATCATTAGTTATGGTTTTGTTTCTAGTAGATGTTGTGGTGAACTCAATGTTTTCTAAGTGCATGCAAAACCAAGGAAAAAAGCATTTTTTCCTTTTTCCATCTCAAATTTGATTTGTTTGCTTTTATTTCCAGGTGTTTAAGAAGCTTTAAATAAGCCTTTTATTGCAGACTGAACACCAAATTACTTCTGCCTTCATGACATGTTAAATTGTGTTGCCAAAAAGAGCATGGTACTCAGAATCACTCATTGATTTCCAAAATCCATTTCATCATTACACCACAGAGTAAATATACCAAGGAGCAAAAGCAATCTGACATAAAAGTTGAAAAACAAAACAAATTAACTAGACAAAGAGTAACTACAGTTGTTAATGCCAAATTTTAATACAGATCTTACATCAGTAGTAATATTCAAATTAATTTCCCTATACAAGGGTTGCAGCGTGTAATTTCCTAAATAGATTTATCTCCACATGGGCAAAATCTAGGATAAGCTCTAAAAGTCTTAAGTGCTACACTGAGTTACAATAATTAAAACCTGGACTGACAATTTTGTCATTGAATGTCTCAATTATAGATTTCTTTTACTGTTTTTCATACATTACGAATACCTGGGCAATAATAATAATATTGACTACCAAATTATCACATAAGTCACTTTTCCACCTGCTGTTTTTAGAGAAATTTCTCAGTTCTGTTGTTAATTTTTTGTTCTCCATGGAACAAAGTCAAGAGCCTATGAGCCATCCATTTTTAAAAGAAGTGTTCCTTGGTTTATTGCCTATAAAGGTTGAAGGAGAAAAAAAGCCACAGGCGGGGTCATTAGAAAAATGAAACAACCCAGGACTGCTCCTGCTGCTACTGCTATGCAAACTGCGTTTCTAACTAGAAGTCTTCATCTTGAATATTAAGAAAAATGATGGGCACTTTAAGCATATGCCTTTTTCCCAAGCAAGTATGTATCTATAAACTTTAATGCAAACAATGAATAAAAGCTGGTTCTTCATGAACAGTTGGGAATTTAAGAGAGGAAAAATAAGCAAAAACCCAGAAAGGCCATCTGAAAGCTTTCTACCTTCCAGCAACACTTTTCTTTTTTGCTTAGAATTCAAGTGTTTTCCCTTTTATAAGGCTAGAACCTCACAAAAGATGTTTTCTCCTTCTCTAATGAAAAAAAAAAAGGAGTTAGATTTATGCAGAAAATCTTTCCAATACAGTTTCACCAGGCTCAGTTTGACTTATGTTTCTCTACATCTTCAGTACTTCATAATCATAGTGAAGTTCAAGCAACTACAAAAATCTTGCAGAAGTCTTGATTTTAGGCATAAGAAATGTCTTTAAAAACATATTTTATTGTGGTTTTCATTAGGAATCTAATGTTTTTTTATTTGGAAAATGTTGGCTCATCCATTTAACTACTTTAGCTTAGAGCAACACTTACATGTTTTATAGGCAGTGCTAAACATCTGTTTGTACACTCTTCCTCCTTTCACAAAATGATTTCACATTACATTTCTATTAGAATCAGCTCTTCTGCTGAGGAGATTATTATCGCTTGCAGTCCTGTTTTGTGAGGGGTTTTTAACCTTTCTCTTCTTTACTTTCGCCTTCAGCTAAATGTAACAAGGACATACTGGATACCAAAGTCCACTCCCCCTTTCCCATACTTACAAATACAGGAGCACAGAGCTGCAACATTGTGCAATAAATACTTCGTTGGTAAAATGTACATTAGAAACCAAAAACATAGCAACCAGGAAAACGTACATTTTCAGGCATTTATGTGTCTCTAGCTCTTAAACCATTAGATACTGAGTGTGTCATACAGATGGCACATTCAGTCCCTGTGGAGTGATGTTGCTGTCAGAAACACTGTACCAGATGTACAACTAAGGAACACCAGCACTCATGGCTGGAATGAAAATTCTGGGAGGCAGAGAGAAGTAGGAATATACACAAATGTATCAAACTTAATGGTTATTGTGACAGTCCTTCCATAATTGTGGTAAACAAATTTAATGAGAATGAGTCTCTGCCATCTAAAACCATAAAAATAAATTTATCAAATGTATGAAAGTCTATGCAAAAAGCAAAGATAGTTTACCAGTTTGGGGTTTTTTTTCTGTGCCAATCAATCTGCTCTTTACTTAATTAAGCATTGGGCTACAGAAGCTAAATGCTACTATCTTTGGAAAATTTAACATTTAGATGATTTTCTTGAATTTCCAATACATCTATAAATATAATTTCAGTTCACCATAACAAAATCCAAATTATGCTTTTCCCTATTAGAACAACTGATTAGTTTTCCATCAGTATAATTTATATTTCTTGCTATGTCCTGGGTTGACAGTGCCCTCTATCCCAATTGTGCAGCTTTGTCCTTTCTGTTTTATATTGTTATGTCTACCAGCTGCCCCCCGCCTTCCCCCCCGCCCCTCCCCTCGGGGGGGCTGTTTTTGCCGTGGCGGGGGTGCTGTTGCTGGCTTTTTGCTGCTGCTGCTGCTGGCTTTGCTGCTTTTGCTGGCTTGCTTTTGGCTTTTGGTGGCTTTCGCTGCTTCCGGGTTTTTTTCCTTTTCTTTTCCTCTCTCTCTCTTCCCCCGCCCCCGCCGAAGATCATTGGACCGGATCCGGACCTAACCTGGGAATATCTGGGGATAGCCAGGGCCCGCGAGAGAAGCGCTGCGCCCTCCTCCACAGCGACTGCCTGAGTACCATCTGGGGCTGTTTCTTTTCCCTTGTGTTGGGGAGTGGTTTTTTTTCTTTGTTCATTGGTCAATAAACAGGTTTTTTTCTACTTTTCCTCCGAGGAATTCCTTCCCACACCCAGGGCTGGGGGAAGGGGTGGTGGAGTTTGGTTTTCTAGGGGGCTCCTTTTGGAGGTTCTCCCCTAATTTATCTTAAACCAGGACATCTAAAAAAAGCTTTTTTAGCCATGAGTATATGAATATCCTGTTATTCACCAGTCAAATAAGTTTGCTGTGCAATTTTCACAGAGAATTTTACAAATTTGGTATTATCTATCCATTTTCAAGCACCATTTATCTTCATGGACTACTCCAGAGTTTATTTCCAGTATATCTTTCTTTATGTATTTTCTTCTTCCTAACTTAAATAACACTGAGAATAATACTAGAATATTAACTCACAGAATTCTTCACTTGAAATGTGTAAATAGATTAAATTTTGTTCCAAGGTAATACTTTTATTTGCAAATCTTCTATGTTTTCTTGTTTTCTCCTTCTTTTCCTGTCTTCCAAGTTACACTTGGTGAAATCTCTACCGTAGAAGTGTATTTAGTACTGAAATCACTGCACTGAGGGATATTTGTGGCTTCTGTAACATGACTCTATGGTGTGCCAATTCTCCTGGGGGATTTTTCTGTAATTTGAAGGCTATAGACTATATCAAATCAAGATATACTGATCAAAAGACTGTTCTCTGGAAAAGGATGACACAGGAAAAATAAATCATAAATAAATGATGTAAGGGCAAGAAAGTATGGGAATAATATGCTAATATTAGCACTGTATACAACATTGAGTTTATTTTATTTTGGGAGTATTATCTCAGCATTTCTACACATTTTGGTATACTATAGGAATACAATTTATTGGACTGTGGAAATAATCAACCTAACTATCAAGTCTAATTAATAGAACATTTTTGTAAGGCCAAAGTGGCCCTTCTCCAACCTGTAAAACCTGGTTCAAAAGGCAGCGGCCAAATGAGAGCTAGCATTACTTTCAAATGTAAAAAGTCTAAATAGTCACACTTATGGAATAGAACTATATCCTAATCAGCTTCCTTTGCACTGTATAATCTGTACTGATACTGCATCATAGAAAAATTTCCTGATTTGTTGAAAACTTGTTAGCATCAAAATAATAAATCTCTGTACTTTAAAAACATTCCACAGAAATATTTTTAATTATCAACAAGCTGTTCTTAAGTGAGCTGGAACTAAACAGCTTTTGAAATTATTTTTCCATTGTAAACTCCTGATTTATGCCGTGGTTTGGCTTTTAAAAGCCTGAACTTTTTTTCCATTTTTTCCCCCTTTCCTTTTTCCCTTTTACAACTGACTCCAAATCATGAATCTTGTAGAAGCCAGTTGTCTTGTCAAGATAATAAAATTTCACTCTGATATTTCTAAAATTTCAGTCTATATTTCACTCTGAGAGTAGGTAATGTATTAGTATCAAGAAATGCTTTTCTGATCATTCTTCTTGAACTTCCAGAGTAGAAATAATTTTTCCAGTTTAATATTTATTGTTGGGGTTTAGAATTCTTTCTTTTGTTTCTCTCTCTTAGGGAATTTTTTTCCCACATGTTGCTTGGAGAAAATAATGACTGGGCACTTAAGAGAGACAAAAGAAGTTGCCATACCCAGGGGAGCAGGGCACTTGGCTGCACTCCTCTTAATCTGAGGCTTTCTCTCAGAAGGGCAGAGATACTGCAAGAACTGGGCTGGGAAAAAAGGTGCCGGAGCAGCTCCTTGCTCTCTTGCACTCTTGGCATTCAGAGAGAGAAGGAGGCTGCAGTTGCTGTGGGAAGAATTCGCCACTACTGTGGGGTTCTGTCACCTGCTCCCTTTCTCCTACCGTGAGTGGATCTCTGCTCCTAAGAGCGGCCTTTGCACTGGGACCTTACTAACACCCACCTCACCAAACAAAGGACTCTTCACATTCTGCTGGGGTGCCTCAGGGGAAACCCTGGGATCCCCCAACCCTTCCTCCTTCCAAGGAGCCTCTCCCTGCCCTGTTTAGGAGCCAGGCTGCTGCTGCCAGCCCTCACGGTGCCTCTGCCACTGCTCTGGGGCTCTTTGCTACACTGTGACCCTTCAACCCCTGCCTGCCCTTCCCAGCTTCAGCTCCAGCTGCGGAGGTTCTGGTACATCTCCTATACTACTCTGGGACTTTGCTCCTCCCTGCCGTTCCAGTTTCCTGCTTCTGAGAGCCCTGCTGGGGCAAGGAGATGGGCTGGCCCTGGGGGTTTGTAAAGCAAAGCCCTTTTTTCCATCCTCTCCCGTCTGGGCTGAGCTGCCTTTACTGTGTGTTCCCTGAGCCCCCGCACCACAGCGCTCCCTGCAGCCGTGGAGGAATCACTGCACCCGCCCTGCCCACCGGGAGCCACCAGTGCCCCTGCTGGCAGTGACTGGAACAGGGAAAAGTGCTTAGAGAGCAGCAAAGAGACTTTATTGAGTTTTCTGGTTTATTCTTTGTTGTTATTGCCATTTTTGTTGTCTGTTTGCCTAGTTATACACATACATACTAGTAAAGAACTGTTACTTTCAAAGTTATAATAATTCAGAGGGAGGGGGGTCATATTCTCCATTCGAAGAGAAGTTCCCGCCTTTCTTGGCAGGCACTTGTCATTCAAATCAACACATTTATCTGCTTTCTGTTTATATTTGGACTTGGAGTTGTAAAAGACTACATTCCTCCATACCTGCACCAGCTGCTGAACTGAGATAGTGTGCAAATAGTTTTTAAAAAAGGCAAAAAAATTTAAAAAATCATTTTGGACCTTTTAAATTTCCTATAGAATTTAAGAAAAAGTAATTATTGATTCCAGTTTTATGAGAACATTTTTTATATATACCTATTTAATATGAGACTTTTCATCTGTAAATCCCCCTAAAAATATTTCTATTCAACAAAACAGTTCTATTTCAGGTGCTCTGGAGATTTCATCATTTCTAAACAACAACACTAAAATCAAATAAACTTTATTAGTTGACTTACATGTAAACGTGCCTCAGAGACTTCAAAGAATTACATCTGTAGTCGTCAACATTATGAGTAGAAGTTTCCCGACCAGAATTCTAATCTATCAATTTTTTCTACTTTTCCACCAGCTTTTTACTTCAAAACCTCAAAAGTCACAGTTCAATTATTTACCTAATCCTTGTAAAAAAGAGTTTGAGAAAGAGAGGACTTCAAAGGAAGGAAGGTGTGGCCTGTATATACCAAAATGTATTCAACATCATACTTTGTGTCCTTCCCGCTTATGTTTTGTTTTGTTCTGTCAAAAACTCACTTCCAGCCTTCAGAGGGTTCAGAGTTTTACCAACACTTATCTTCTGCTGGCTCTCCTTTCTTAAAACAAAATTCAGCTAAGGTAAGAAAACTGAAATCTTGTCCCCCCAAAAAACATGTATTTCATCCATTCAGAATATATTTTGTAAGGGCAGAGGGGACTGTTTTTGATGGGCTGATTTGCTTTAATTCATAAAGAGTTATTTTACCTACATAACACAATCTAATAATGCATTTTTGCCCTTAAAGGGAGAAAGATAATTTTCTGCTTTCTTATGGTTCTGTATTTCAGTCAAAACACCTATAGGAAATTCTATAACGTAACAAAGATGTTGAATACATATACTGGACATTCAACAAATTCAGAATGGTTTGACATTTAACAAGTGTCTGCCTGAAAATAACACATATCTGCAAGCTACAGCTGAACAGATCTTCCTAATTGAATCTCTTAATTAGCAAAACAGTATTCAGTTCCTATAATCTAGCATAACTAATATTTTACCAGCTAATCAAGCTGAGATGTTTAAACTGGAGAACAACCGCAGAATCCAAACAGTCTTTCTTTGCACATGGATTTCTGTACAGATTCTTTATTTCTGCACTTTTCTTTCAGATTGGATTTGTATGTGCTTTGCAAGCAAGAAATTTAAATTTTAGCATAGATCTTAAGTGATCTGTGCAAATAATGATCACTTATCATAACAGACACTCCAAGTGAACAAAAGACTCTTTGTTATAGCATTTGCACTACAGATAGTAGATAAAGTTTATTTTTTGTGTACGGGAGACATTTCCTCTGGTTTGGAAAGAATATAATTGATTTGTTGGGAGACATCAGGACTTTAACCAATAGGAAACCAAAGAAAGAAGTGATGATCATAGTCGAAAATGGTTATCATTAAAAATAAATGCTCTCATCTTCACAAAGAACATTCTCACCAGATTTTCTTTAGTAGGTAAAAACCACCCTAATTCTGCCGTGTTTCGGCACATTTATCATGCCACCTTATTGTGGTAGCTTTCCAAACCATGTGACTTCAGTTTTTCTGTTGGAAATGTCCCTGCCTTATGCTCTTTCCTGAATCATGCCTGAAAGTTGTTTGAAAAAGTGTTTTTTAATAAACCATATCAATGACTGGTAAAAATGACCCTGTGCCCAGGAGCATGCTATGACAACTGTTTAATTTAACCATACATGTATAGCCAAAGTCATTACAGTGATAGACTCATTTCTTATAATTTTCTCCAAATTACAGCAACCAGAAGAAAAGAAATAGAATACAAGGTTCAAATATCTTCAGTCAAAATCAATTGTTAATAGTAAAAATCTGTAAGATTGATATGTTTAGAAGAAAAGTGCTCTGGAACTTTCTTGGCTTTATTGAATAGGCAGAGAAGAAAATTCCATGAATATCGCAAGCCAGAGATCAAAGCTTCCTAGTCTCCAGACGGTGTAGCTCTGCAAGGATTAATGGAGTTTTAGTCCTTTCCAGCATTCCAACATGTCTGTCTCTTTGAGATATGCAACATAAGTAAGCCTGAAGGCTATCCCAAATTGCATCGGCCAGATTAGTATCGCAAATATTCATTTATAATTGAGTACTCCTAGTTAGATCCTTACTTTTATTTAACCAATCAGAACATTCTTTGCAGTGAAGAAGAAAAAGAAAAAAATAGTTTTATAACCCACTAAGAATCTATCAATAAATGCACATTTTTTTAATTGTTAAAACTAGTGAAGTTTGTTTACATCAGTGGCAACTGGTTGCAACAGCTTACCAATTGACAAACCTAGAAAATTTTTTGAAGCATTATTACTCTACATTAGAAGAAAAAACCCATGCCCAAAAAAGGACCCCTCATAATCTTCAGTACTACTAAGGAGCAAAATGCACCTAGATTCTTCATTTGCTAAATTTCCATGCTATCATGACCTTCAAAATAACAGAAAAGCCTGAAGTCTATTTAAGTCACCATCATTTGACATGCCAAGTCCTTGTTTACTGACAGGAGTTCTTCAGCCAACTACATACAAGATATAGTGAATTTAAAAGATTATAGAAGCTAATATTTTCATAGGTAAGCAAAGAGATAAAGGGAAAAACACGGCTTCTCTAAAGCTCTTAGAAGCAGATACAATATCAGTTGCCAAGAGTGAAGGATCTCCTGAGATTCCATATGTTAAATATTACCTGGACTGGTGGTGCTGCTTGTAGAGTTACATTATAAACATTAGTAGACTACGAATATACAGAGAGGATTCATTGGGGCAATAAGGTAAATATTGAAACAACTTTTTTTTCATCTTTACTTAGACAAAATTCCCAATTACATTAATGGGAAAGAATGTACAGGTGTATTTAAGGACTGAGGATAAAGATTATCAGTCCAGATGTCTGGGTAACTTACTTTCAACACAGCTCACATTAAAAGGAAAAGCAATCAGGAAGAATATATCTGATTAGAAAAAAAACCTTCATCAAGTCACTACAAAAAGTTAGTGAAGCAAGAGAGTTTGTTAAAATGACATTTAAAACAAAAAGAATAGCCAAACAGAATCTCAGTTGCAGGAATACATGTTTTCATATGCACTTCAACTTCAGATAATAAAGATAACACAATTTCTCCCACATTAACTTCTTCTGTATGATGATTAAACTGAGAAGTGAATATTCAAGGTGGAGAAAAAACTACAGGAAAAGAAAGTTGCTGGATGAAATATGAGCAGCCGTTCATGCTCTTAGATCACAGTAACCCAACAGAACAGTTAATGAAATTCTGCTTGGACAAGAAATGATTTTGTGATCGGCACAATTTGTACTTACTTAAATCACACTATCCTTCAATCTGCTTGGAAGTACAGTAAAAGTAAAAACTGAGAAATACAAAACTTGTTGTGTGAATTGACAGCTTGCAGAGTCTTCTAAAAATCAAACTACCCAAAACTGAGGATTCTTGTCAACAGAGATACAGTTCACAAAGCCCATCAGCTAGGTGGAAAGAAAATGCCAGTTCTCAATTGCTTAACTGATTCAAAACCCTTTACTGTAATACACTTGATTTGTCTGTACTGCTGTGCTTCATGCAACCCTGTCCTGGAATCTTCAAAGAATGAGAAAGACCTGATTTTTGTCAGAATTTCATTTAAAGATTTTATTTTAATGCACTTAGGTTTCTTTGTTTTCTTCATTGAATTAATAGTACACTTACTTCAGAAAGAAAACCTCCCTATTTATTCAAAAAGACTCAGAGAATTCTTTGCTAATTGAGAGATTGAATTGATTGGTCATCCTTTGGAGTTGAATAATTAGATAAAATGATTATTTAACACTGTAGGGAACAATCTTCTGGTCCCCCAAGGGACAGAGTAGGTGACCTCACTGGTCTTTTATCATTTCTCTTTTCTTTGTCTTAACGTAGATCTGCAAGACTACAAAACCTAACAAAATTGAAAAAAAAGATTAACATTGGTTCTGTAGCCTTTCAATAGATCATGTCTCATTATTACAGGCATATTTCTGTCTTTAATATGCTTGAAAGTATGTTGTTTCTACTAACCAAGATGTAAAAATTAAGAGTCTCTGTTCAAACAGTACAGAAATTCCACATACTGCAGCTCTCCTCATTTTGGTGTACAAGAGAGAAAGCACAGCAATGTTTGTCAGAATCTGATGATGGTGTTTATGCATGCTTTATCCACTAAGCTGAATGTGGAGTAGTCCAGGTAATAAGAGAAAAAAGAAAGTTGAAGATTTAAATTTAAAAAAAAAAAATAGTACAAAAGTAGTACAAGCTTTTTCAGTAACAATATCCCTACTCATTTGTGGTCAGCTTCTCCAGTCATCAGCCCACAGAAGGTCATTTCAAAATTCCAGTGATATAATAATTCTCAAGAGAAGAAAAACTGAAAATAGAAAATGAAGAGGTAGAAGAGAAGGCTGAGGACATGTTTTCATGCCAGTACAAGGAAGTAAGAGCTCAGTGTAAGGTAAAATTACCCCAGCTTAGAATTCTTCTAAATTTCCTCTGACAAAGTCAAACTCCAGTTGTTGTTCATTAAACATTGCCAAGTTTCAGTAAAAATGGCTTAGTGTGAAGAGATAAATTAGCATCTTACACTTACATAATGAAGATATCACATGCTTTTTTTTGACAATATAAAATTTCTCTCAAAAATTATATGATGTATTACTTTTTTTAATGTGAGAAATGGCTCTGTTTTTTTCTAAATCTGTATTCATTAACCACAGATGGACCTCAGGTTTGCTCTAACATAGAAAACATGGTAAAAAGGATTCCTTTCTTGTTATCTCTGTATTGGTATTCACTGCTTGTCTCACCCTGAGCACATTAAACTGATTAGCTATGTTTATTAACATAATAGTTGCAGATCAGGATGCATGTTGAGAAACATTATATGTCTTATTTATAGGAATTATTGTTTGTGCACTGCCACAAGGACTCATAAATTAAATCTTCTCAACTTCCTCTTCCATTATTTCAGCAGTATGAAAAACATCATATTTGTAAACTGCTATCTGCTTCCCTAGAAGCTTTTAGAATATTTAAGCAGTACTAATAGCACCTGATTCCCCCACCCTTTCATTTTAGTAAACAACAGAATAAAGAAAATAGACCTTCTGTACTGAAAGCATTCTATTTCAAATTTAGCTTTGAGCTTAATGAAGAAAAGGCAGATATTTGTGTTTAGCTCTGATTCATATAACAAATAAGGAGGAAGATAAATAGTTAGATACCTAAGAAGCTTCATATTTTTGCTCTTCCTTTAAGCTCGCGATGAAATGTATTTATTAGTTTTTCATATATAATGCAATTCTACAGAATTAAAGAGCTTTTGCATAGACATGAAGCATATTCAGTAAAACTGTTCCTGTTTTCAGGCTATGTTATCCTGATACCTATGGTCCATATAGATGCAAAACCTGTAAAAAGCCCCAGTTATTGGTATTGGTGAAATTTTAGTTATTTAACAGAAATATAGTAATAGTTTTAAAAAAAAGTTAAATTCAGAATTCTTAAATTTCCCTTGCAGAATGATTAATTTTCACTCTATCACTTTACTTGGAAGGAAGTGCTTTTCCATTTCTATTTTCAAGCTTTGTTTTTTTAAAAAAACTGCAGCAGTTATACCTTAACTGTTACCTTTCCAAGAAGTATACCAAGCTATGTATGTAATTGTTGCAAATTTGCAAACACAAAACCAAACTAAAAAACAAACCCAAAATTAACAAAATGGACTGTGAATATAGAGCTGTGTGCTCCTATATCCATACAGAGTCAACATATGAAGTTGATAATTGAGTAAAAATGTTGGTGTAACATAGAAAGCAGTAATTTCTCAGAATACATATTATTTGTGCAAGATTTAAGAAACTAAACATTTTTCACCTTGAAATAGGCTCTAGATCCCCTTCTAAGAATAGTTTTTTGTTGATGACAGCTTTATTCATCTAAAATACAAAAAATGCAAGAGTCTCAAGTAATTCTCTTCTGAAACAATTTGTTTCTAAAAAAATCTAGTATCACTTTCTTACAGCTTCAAATCTTGAAATTTTCCTTCTGTACCAAAAATTTGTCACTACTTCTACTACATTTGCCGTAGCAACATACAAAGTAAGTAAGATTTAAGACAAGATTAGAATTCAGTTCTGTCCTATCTAACTGGAAAACTGGTAAAAAAAAATCAGTGGGGATAATTGTAATGAGTAAAACAAACTTGTAGGCAGCTGTTTTAAATAAAGGATGTTAGAGGCAGTGAATCAGAAGCAAAATACCTCAGTAAATTAACTTCTTTGCAAAAAGGGAAATGGGTAATGTCTATGTACAATCCTCCTGAATTTGCAAAGTAATCTCCCATACATATTTCTGTGCCCTGTCTGAAAAGATGTCTTTAGCAAAAGACACCAATGTAATGGACACCAAGGAAAATTATCTGGTTTTCCTTATCTTGTGATTAAAATCTGATAATTAAGATTTGTTCATCCTCAGGAAGAAAATATAGGAGCAGACTAAGAGGAAAGGCAAAAGCTTGTTCTCCATGGTGATGAAAGTATTTTCATAATGAAATTTAGGCTGGGCATTCTGTCAGTAAGAGCTGCAAATCATTTTCTCATATTGCCTAAAAGACAACAGCCTTCACATTTGTATTTCTTTATAAAAAAGTTTAAGATAACATGTCTCCTCTCTCCTGCTGACAATATCCATCTTGCTTCAGAAAAGGACAGATTAGGCAGTTCTTGAGAACTCTGACAGCCTATTTTTATGTATCTTCATCATCCCTGGCAGTAGATGGCCAGATACTTATACGGAAAATTCCAAAAGAGTTCAGTATCTTTGTCTCCCTAGATATTTCCAATATCACCTCAGAAAAAAAGTCTACTTTCATTTATATTATTTTTAAAAAGTTATCATGACTCACTTTCCATTTTATAATGTGTGTATGTGCAGTCGTAGGAAGGGGGAATGGTCAAGGGAAGAAAACCAGCTGATCCATAAAGACGTCAACGTTTATCCTTCATGGGTCTGAGGAGACTGTGATGACAGTTGTGAATTTCTATCAGGTTGGCAGTGCTCTTTCCCCTGCCCCTTTTGCCAGGCGCCACACGGGCACAGATGGAACAGGATGAGTAAAAAACACAGCAATGTAGCTGCTGTTTGCCCATGTCAGCTGGAAAGCAGGTAGAGCCCAGATGATGACAGGGACAGGACAGTGCTCTGCCTGCTCCCAGCTTGGAGCCTGCTTTCTCTGCTTAGAAAGCAGCCTGCCCAGCAGGAAAACTCTGGCCCTGCAGACAAGCATGCCATCAATAAATACACTGGATGCAGTTTATAATAAACTGCAAATGCAAATAAACTGTGCAGCAGTTTAGAATGCTGCACAGAGTAACTTGTTCTCTGGCATTAAAAACATTGGGCCACATCCACAGCTGGTGTAGCTCAGTAGTCTCTTTGTTTTAAACAGATCAGAACAGATTTATGTCAGCTGAATGTCCAATTCACACAACATTGGTTCTTTTGATCTTTGAATTCTTGCAGCATTACTAAGGCTGGACCTCTGAAGCAAAACTGAAATTTTAAAGCTGTTATTCTCATTCTTCTAACAAAAAACGTTTCCAGCTCAGAATGCATGTATAAATGTGCCAGATTCACAGGTCTAAACTTACACCCTACTGTGCGTATTATTAGTTTGTGCAAACTTTTTTCTTTAAATTACCTTTTTCATGAGTTTAATTCCCCAAATCTTTGTCTTATTTAAACCTTTTGTCATTTAAAATGTAACTGATCTTGTACATTTAAGATACCAAGAGGTATCTCAAAGCATTAATTCCAATTTTATGTGGAATTTATCTATTTATAATTTGAAGCTATTAATTTAAGTTAGATCATCTGTAAGCAAAATTACTGTGACCAAGAAAAGTTGCAGAAAAGTGTAGTCTCTCTAGTAATTTAATTTTGACTGATATAAAAGTGAAGAGAAAAGAAAAATTCTGACTACTGTTTACACACAAACTGCAAGCAATATACATTAGCAAGATCAGCTTTTGACCCAATGAACTGGAAACTAAGTTACATTGGTGCCTGTGCATAATAGGAAGAATACTGTGACAAACGGAAACATATTAAATTTACAAACATTAAACACAGAAAGAGTTTTCTAGATCAGAAATATTCTTAGCTAAATGTCATCTGATATAACTTGATATGAATCAAAAATGAGAGTGTTGTGAAAACCACCAAAGGAGCTAAAAGCAGTAAAAACAGCTTTACACAGATTTCATTCCCAGTTGTGCACAGATGGAGCAACACAGTTCTCTAAAGAGTTCATGAATCTCGATGCACTCTGCTTGTTGCACCAAAGTTCTTGTTTAGATCTCTTGCAAACTGTATCTTTGCTATGTTTATTTTCAACTCATTACAAGTAGAACCTTAGCAGTCATCCCAGGGACAAAACTACTGGTTAAATCAGTGTTAGGACATGTAAGTTTTCAGAGACTATTAGAAATGCACCTGCATTCTGAAGTAGTGAAGAACAAGAATACAATAAAAGTATTTATCAAACAAATTTCAAGCACAAATCTGAAGTCTTCACAATGTTGAACACCTCTGTCTTTGTAAATGCTGATCTCAATGGTAGAGTGGAAGTGACTCTTGCTCAGGAAGCAAGAGTCATATGCCAATGACAGCAGTAAGCATGCAGACAGGGACTGAAACATGGCTTAGGAGCACCAGGTCACTCTCTTCAGACCAGAAATCAAGTGTTCTGGGCTGTTAAGGTTTCAAGAATATATGCTGTTTCCTCTCATCGTCTAGTTATAAATAGAAAAAGAGTGGGCTGGAGTTACTAACAAAAATGGTATGGTGCACTGGTAAGGTCACTTCACCAGAATAGTTCCTTCTCAATTACTAAGTGTTAGTTGTGCATTCTTGCACCTCACATATTGTCAATACTTTGCATTGATTCTCAAATCTTAAATGGTTCCTGTTTTTCCCTGCAGTTGATGCTTTAAGAAAAAGAATACAAATTCATAGGGCTATCAGATAAATGAACAAGCAGTGACTACTGGATGAGATGAAGCTTCCAAATCTAATTCAAGATGACAGGAAACTACTTTTTTTGTGAATTTTTCATTGTCACTTAAGGCACAAAGGAGAAATTAGTAACAAAAATTAGTTTGCTTTGGAATGTAGACCTTTTTTTCACCCCTATTGAAAACAAAACTTTCCCAAGTATTGAAGGATGATGAACATAACCTAATTTCCTTCAATAAGGTATGGGGGTAGTTTCTAAAGGAGTTATAATTGCTCCAATTAGCTTCAAATTATTAAAAAGGTTTCTATGATTCTTATCTAAAACACTATAATTTCAAAAAATATTGCAGATATTTTGTAGTGCTATCTTCTAAACAATACTTGGCATTCCCAAGAGGCATGTGGATTTTTCTGCACATGCTAGGAGGGTTTTTCTCTGCCAGTAGCATAGTTATTTTTTAATTCCTTGGGATTTAAATCTTTGGGCCCTACTCAAAAGATTTGACCCATGAATACAACTGTCTAGCCATCCAGCCGGTTCCTAACCCAGCAAAGAGTGCTCCTGTCCAAGCCGTGGGCTGCCAACTTTTCCAGGAGTGTGCTGTGTGTCAAAGGTCTTGCTGGAGTCCAAACAGACAACACCCACAGCATTTCCTGCATCCACCAGGTGGGTCACCTGGTCATAAAAGGAGATCAGGTCAAACATGACCCACCCCTCCTTAAACTCAGGCTGGGCCTGAGACCCTGGCTATCCTCCAAATGCTGCATGATGACACTCACTATAAACTTTATCTTATCAGGTACTGAGGTCAGGCTAGTTGGCCTATTATTACCAGGATTCTCTTTCCTACCCTTTTTGTGAATGGGTGTCACACTGGCCAGCTTCCAGTCATCTAGAACCTCACCAGTGAGCCAGGACTGATTGCAAATGATGGAGCTTTGCAAGTTCATCTGCCTGCTCCCTCATCACCCTGGAATGGATTCCATCTGGGCACACAGATTTGTGAATATCCATGCATCTCAGCAGTTCTCTGACTGCCTCCTCCTGGATAACAGGGGGACCATGCTGCACCCTGACACCAACCCAAGAGGACAGTTGTCCTGAGGACAAGCCATCTTCCCATTAAACACTGAGGCAGAGAAGGAGTTAAACCCTTCTGCCTTCTCCTCATCTGTAGTTACTAAGTTCCCTCCCATCCAGTAGGGAACAAAGGTTGGGTCCTACCCTTCCTTTTGCCATAAACACATTTAAAAAAAAAAGTATTATCCTTTACAAAAGTTGCCAAATTAAGTTCAAACTGAGCTTTGGCCTCCCTAATTTTTTTCCTACATGCCCTAGCAACCCCCTTAAATACTTCCTGTGGGACCTGACCCTCCTTCCAAGATAATACATCCTCTTTTTATTTCTAATTTCCTTGAAGACCTTGTTGCCCATCCAGGTTGGACATTTGCCTTGTCAACTCATCTTCCAGCACGCAGAGACAGTCTGTTCCTGTGCCCTCAAGATCTCTGTTTTGAAGCACACCCACCTTTCCTGGACTCCTTTGTTCTTAAGGGCTGCTTCCCAAGGAACTCTCTGATTAAGTCTCCTAAATAGGCCAAAGTCTGCCCTCTGGAAGTCCAGTGTAGAAGTCTTATTGATGTTCCTCCTGATTTCACCAGATATTGAGAACTCTACAATTTCATGATCACTGCACCCCAAGCAGCCTCCAACCACCACATCTCCCACCAGCCCATGTCTATTTGTGAACAGGTCTAACACAGTCCCTCCCCTGGTGGACTCACCTACTAGCTGCAACAAAAAGTTGTCCTCTACACATTGCTGGTGACAGAAGTGCTTTGCAGAAATTGGAGTTCCTACAGGTCAGCAGTAGCAATGTTATTTTTGCTTACTGCTCTGTTTGATAGGGGTTAATAAATTACATTTAAATGGAAGAAAGATAGTAAGCCAATAGCTCATTCTACACTATTAGTGTAATAGTGTCTGGTTCTCTAAAAGCAAGCAGTACTGCATGGCTTGCACACTCCTAAGCAGCACCTCAAATGAACACCATCTGCAATGACATAATTAACTTCCATTACTCTCACCATTATTATTCATAAATAATCATGTTTATAAACATGAAAATTATAGAAATCATAATCATAAATAGATCATCAGCAAAAGGCTGACCATCAAGTGTTTTTCCACATCTCTCCATAGTCATTATGTTTTTAATGAATTTAAAATGGATCTATGTTTTTAAAAGAACTCTCACCCTCAAAGCTGTTTTATTTATGCATTTACATAAAAACAGGTAACCACTAAAAGAGGCTACAATCAGCTACCTAAGAGCCTTCTGTGTAACCAGTCACTCAGCCCAGCAGAGAAATTATAAGTGCAGATTTGTTCATAGCTAGGAATGTTCCACCAATAACTTTTGTGAATGCTGGATTTGCGTAATTACCACGTGCTAACTTCCACCTTGTGTTTTGAGCCAGCAGGAGTCCTATATAAAATTTATAGAGTTTATTTAAATTTTTAGCTTTAGACTTACATGAAGAAGAAGTACACCCAGAAAGTCTGTCAGGGCTGCTTTTACCTGAAGGTCTTGATTCTCCAAAGAGATAAACTCATTATTAATTTCAAGTCCCATTGATTTCTGCAAGATCAGCTGATTTATGGAGCTGAGTGTCTTCTATGTTTTTTATCATCTTAAACCACTTTTTTGAAGCTGCGTAAATACAGGCATAAAATATTTCTCACTAAAACAACAATTCTCATCTGAAAATGTCAAATAATTATTCCAAATACTGTTGAAAACAAGCCTTGCTTACCTACAAAATACTATTCCATATGGAAAATTAGACTGGAGTACCATTTTATATGTGACCAAAGGTCTATTTTTTAAGACAGCTAGATCCTTAACTTATTATTTCTGTTTTTAATAAAAGGTAGTGTTAATACATTTTGAAAGAAAAGCTGTATCATATTCTTGGTTCTCAAACTTTTTACACTTCTCATTTTCAGTCTAATGATAAGGACAGAGTGCTGGCTACACTTCAGGACAAAGTGCTGGCTTTATGGTGAATTTTCATACAATGAAATTGTTTGGTTGTGGTTTTGGGTACTATATTTATTCTCTGCTTTTCATTCTACTTGTCACGCATCTCATACTGGTATTTTGCTACATATCTCACTTTATGAGCTAATAGCTTCAAATCCATTTCTAGTATAGTACTAACATTTAAGATGTCTACTATCTATTTTAACACACTGGTAAATGTAATTACAGAAAAAAGGAGATGAAAATAGTAGAGAAAGAAGAGGACAGAAAATGCGGAAAGGAGAGGGGAGGGGACGACAGGGCAAGACAGGACAGGGAAAAGGTTAGGATCTTTGTTCTTAGGATTATATTTCAGATAATGAAATATCCAAATGAAATCATCAGATATAGGTGAAGGCATAGCTAGGACCCAAGTCACAGCCTTCAGTTTATTCATAAAAAATAGTCTGTAATTTCTACTTTCTGCTTTGCTGCTGCTGCCAGTATTTCAACACTAAATAAATGCATATTGACACTACTCTGATTCTGTTATCATCCTCTTTCAGCAAGGCAGCAGATATGGGGAATACAGAGCACCAAAGACCCTTTGGATATTTTCGCTGGTCTGTGGGATAGTCCTTCTCATAATCAAACTAGAATCTGTTCTGTCCTCCTTTATTAAACCTAAGCATCTTTATTCAGCTCAGTCCATTATTTATGACATCAAAGTGGCCCATGACCTACAGCATATCTTGCATGCTTCTTATGCCTTTTCATAAGTAAATCACAATAATACCCTGTCGTGTTTCACATACCAGTATGCAAATTGCGTAGTAATAGAAGTCAAAATTTACATGATGTATAAATCTTACATTTAATGTTAGTAATGCAAACCTGATTTTTCTTTCTCAGTGCTACAAAAGTAGAGCCATTATCCAAATTTTTATTACCTTAAGCCTTAGATGAATACAAAGATGAGTATTCTCACCTCAACTCCATTAGTGTCAGGGCAATATGCAAATGTCTGAAGTACCATGAACAAATAAGGTGGAGAATGTGGGGGTTTTGTCAGAAAATTCTAGTCTTTTATCCACAATGCAAAAAGAGTCTAAAGGACTGACAAATTTTATCTTTCTTGAAAGAAGCAGAATGAAATTTTGGTCTGATGCTCACTTCCAAGAAAGGTGACATGACCCTTCATCCAGCATCAGTCAGCCCAAAGCACACTGGATGCCTGCATTCCTGCCGCTGCTATGGTTATAGCAAAAAGAGTAAAGACTATGCACTAGTACAGCTTCTGAATTGCACTCAATAGAGATACACTGTCCACACAAGCAGAAAACTAATGCTTGTTAAATGCTTGTAAAAGAAACACAGAACATTTGTTGTTTTCTGGTTTAGGGCCTAAGGCATCAAATGAGAAAGCACAAGCAAAAAAATCCTAAATTACTGAGATGGTGAGTGACCTGGAGTTTGAACACGTGGGAGTGATGGGAAGACAAAACAGTATTAAACACTTGCTTTCATCTTCTTCCCTATCACCTCAAAACTCAATGGAGTTTCTTGCCTGAATATACCTCTTTTTTGTTTTTCTTATCTTCTTAATTTCCTTAAGTTTTACATGGCGTCAAATACTCTACACTGTTTTCCACTTTCTTCCCATAGCTGCAATAATAGACTTGGTTTTCCATCCTATTGGGTTCTTTGTTTATTGAATTATAAATAATTTTTCCCAATATTCTAGACTGTCAAGGTCTCATGGTCTTTTTCCATTTTATCTGCAGTTTCAGGAAGTTTTCATATGTGGTGAAAGCCATAGTCACGTTCAGTGAATGTCTGAGGCCAGCTCTGAGCATTTCAATAGTTTTGTGAAATCAGATTCCTCCAGTAATCTTATACACACACAAGTGAAAAAAGACTTCATACGTGTGCCAAGTAGCAAAGGTTTGCACAGAGCTGTCAGTTGTATAATAGTGTGCCTTAGCTAGTATGACTTAGCATACTTTGAAGCCTGTGAAACAACCAGCAATTAAAAAAAAAAAAAATTGCCTGTGGAGAACTGCTCTAATTTTTTTTTTATTTATAAGATTACTTTCTACCATTTAAAACACCTGTAT
The DNA here is from genome assembly GCA_008694505.1 of Cyanoderma ruficeps. NCBI lineage: Eukaryota > Metazoa > Chordata > Aves > Passeriformes > Timaliidae > Cyanoderma > Cyanoderma ruficeps. The sequence continues at coordinate 394,755 of VZDJ01000232.1, forward strand.
GTCTTTATTTTCAACGACACATCCTGAGCAGTGAAACATAATCTATAAAGACAGGAGAGGAAAAAACCATAAAACTTTGAGCTATTACTGATACCCATGTATTGTACCCATAAGGAATATATCTTGCAGGGAAGGAATATAACAAAATACGTGTTTGAAATGGAAATAAAATATAGAGAAAGCACACATGGTGTTTCAAAGTACCTCTATTTGGCTACCACTGCCATTAAACACAATTTGCTAAAGACAGCAGCCCCCAGATATACTCTTTCCTCTATAATTATTCTAGAGGACAACCTTGTTTTTCATAAAGAGTAACAAAATTATATTGCAGTCTGGTTGGATAAGAAAAAGGGAAATTGCACTAAGTGACAGCTGGTCTGTTGCTCTAGATTAAGATTCTCAAAGAGAATGGGAAGATGAGTCCTTCTTGTTAAAGAAAGACAAATTACATCATGCTGACCAATTGTACTGGACAGCAAAGCAGTCTCTGGTTGGCCAGGGAACAGTCTGTCAGTTGACCATGGCAAAAAGCCTGTCATTCGCAACATACTTGAAGCACTCATTATGTTAATTTGTGTAAAAATATGAAGGGACGTACCTCTAATGCATTTTACTTTGAAGACAGGTATGACGATAGAAAACCTGATTAGGCAAGCGGTATAGCTTTAGAGGACAGCTTTTGAAAGGAGAGGAAAACATTAAAATAGGCAAAATGCTAATTTGAGAGGCAATGCAATTTTGTGAATGCTATATGACTTGTGAGGCTCCACATGAAATGCTGATGAGTGTTCACAGCAAGACTGAAAGGATGGGAGTGAAGCCTCCTGCCTGTTTCTGCCTGTCTTTTTATTTTAGTCTTGCAAATTCAAAATGCATTCAGTCGTGAAGTGGCACAAGTAAATTGAAATGTAATTTAATGCCTAAAATAATGTTCTATTGCTGTCTTTGCGTTAACGTTGTCAGCCTTAATATTTCATTTCCTTACATGCAGCAGTCCAAGCAATTCCTGTAGTTAGAATCAAGTTTCCTCATTCTTTCTTGAGTATCAGAATTTTCATGAAATCAAAGAATGCTTTATTTCAAAAACAAAGAGATGCATGAGATAAGGCAGAAAGAATACAGTTGTGAGGGAGTGGGAGGCAGATAGAGAAAGAAAAACAAGAAATAAGAAGAAACCACCCACATTTCAGTACATTGTATGGTAGCACTGTGAATATAGTTTGTGTTGGGAGCAGCAGCTGGGGGTGGAGAGAGTGGTAAGCAAGACAGGGAAGGACACCATATCACAGAGGAGGACAACTAGTTTTTTTAATTTAACAGTTAAGTAAAAAGTCAGGAAATCTGTCTTCTCCCATCCCCCCTTCCCCCCCGTCACTGTCAAGTTAACATAGCATATCTTTCACTGTTCTCTGAGTTGTATCTTTGTAACATCAGTTATATAATTTTTAGTAATTAATTGACTAAAATTTCGTATCTAATCAATAGTACCCATAGAATGCAATCAGAAAAAAACTTCCATCTTTAACATATCAACTACTAAAGTGAGCAATCTGTACCTTCTACAAACTTAGTAAGGAAAGTGGATCTCAAATGGTGCCGGTATGTAACTACGTTCAGTTAAGGATACATCTGCACATGAAGGCTGTTCCTTCAGTTACATCCCACACTAAACAGTTCTTGATTGTTCAGATTCCAGGAACATCAGTCTGTCAAAATAACCAGGTCCTGCTGCTGTGAGACTGATCACAAAGTTCTAAGCTTAAATGTGCATGTGGTTCTCAGACCAAGCACTGAACCTCCTGCTTGTCTCGACTGCAGCATCCAGTGGGCCCAGCTCGACCCCCAAAACTCTTCTCAATAGTTAGCAACTCCCTCTCTTTTCATTTCATGATTCTACAAATCCTGTGTTCAGAGGACAAACTTACCTTATTTTTATAATTTATGTTAGGGGTGGGGACCCAAAATCTTGTGGGGCCTGTGCACCGACATGCCAAATTCAATCTATGACTTAACTTCCTTTAATATCTGTACATAGCCCTATCAAGTCCTGGCTGGGGAGAAGGGGGGGTGTGGGGTGTGGGAATCACACAACTAGTGTAGTGTAGGGTTTCCCTACCCCTTGGGATTTGCCTAACTCAAATGCTATGCCTTCGTACATACCAGCATGCATGTGATACATTCCTTAGTAGAATTGCAGAACCACGTAAGTTAAAAGTGACTTCCAAAAGTTACCTAGTTTGGTTCTAGTTCAAAAGGTACAGTCAGAGCAGATTGTTCACTCATGTTCAGTCAAGTTCTGACAATCTGCAAGAATGGTTTTCCTACATCTCTCTGAGCAGAATCTCAAATTTTCACTGTGTTCATGCCAAATTGGTCAAGGTAAAGCAAATAAGCGGAATAATGAGTGCTCTTGTTCAAAAGTTTTTAGCTTCTGTTTGCAAGAAAAGCAAGCACCTGTACTGTGCATATTTATTGACAGACCTTAACTTTTTATCCCCTACTGCTTAACACCCTACCAGGATAGACTCTTCTACTTCCAATGCTGTTTCCAGTGTTGAGCCACACTGTAATCCTGTTACACAGTGATGAGTTTGCCTGGACTAGATTTTGTTAAGATGGGTATTTCTGACTACTAATGCAGTGTGTCTCATCTGATGTGAAACACATATATTGTGTTTTATAAACTTTATGCAGTTGAGGATTATGAAAAAGGGGAAAAGGGGAATAAACAAAACAAAACACAAGAACAAAACCAAAAACAAACAAACAAAGAAAACCCCAACCCTGCCTAAACAGTTCAATTCTGCTTTCTGCTTTTTGATACTTATTTTCATACTTCTTACTTTTTCTGCTTGTTGTTTTAGAGAGGAATTGATAGGAAAAAGAGCTGTGAAAGCACCTTTTCTCATCGCTTGTGACTCCTGCCATACTGCACAAACAAGCAGAAGATGCCAGTCATCAGAACCTTTTCTAGATCTCTCTTTTTCCTGCTCTTTGTAATGAGGCATCCTGAACTAGACTGTTCCTACTTATTCAGCAACAACTGAATAGGAATTGTTGTGAGACAGGCTTGTAAGGGAGGGCTTCATAATGGAGTTGTTTTCAGTGGTATGTGGGTGGGAATGTGTCAGCAGTTGTAACAGTTGTTGCACGCATTTAGAAGTTTCAGCTCTGTGGTAACTCTCCCACTCGTCATCCCCATTTCCTTTTTCATATTTCCTCTCCTATCCTGACATAACAACAAGCCTTCGTTCCTCAGCAAGCACAGCAAAGAAACTCTCTCTTGTACAGTAATTAGAATTGACATAGAAAAATCTGATCCTATATGTTTAATAACTGAGTGTAAAGAACAGAAGACACTGTATCAATTTGTACAGCCATCACAGCATTTTCATGCATACCTGAAGGTCTTTTTCCATCTTTGCTGATAGTTTAGTTCTCTTAAATCCTTATAAAGTACATTTCATACACATAGCACTCCATATATTCCAGATATCTTAAAAGGACAGAGTGATTTCAACTGCATTAATCTATAGGAAACTTTTCAAATTAAATCAGCTTAACAAATATGGAGAAATCCAGAAATCCTTGTCAATCATCAAGACCAAAGTGATGCAATACATTTTTTATGCCAGACGGCCCAAAGAATGCTCAGAAAATTCTATCTACTTTGACACAGTTTCTGAGTATATCTCATTTTTATGGCTCAGACACTGGAAGGAAGAAATGGTTGCTGCTCATTCCAAGATCAGTGTTGATGCCTTGTGAGGCATGTAGAATGCCAGCTGGGACCATTCAGCTGAGTAATATCAATGAGCACCTTGCAGGATTCCCTTTAGCCTTTCTAAATATGCATGCTATCTGCTTGTATTGGTGTCAGGCGACTTGGAGGGGAAAGGAAGGGGAGAGGAAAGGGGGGAAGAGGGGGGGATGGGGGGAAGGGGGAAAGGGGGGAAGGGGGAAGGGGGAAGGGGAAGCTATTGCATGATGAACTATTGAATGTTAGATGAAGGCGTCTGTTGCAACATGCTGCAATGAGGCCTTGAGAGCAACCTGCACTTTTGGGACCTGGAGCACTCTGCAGTAGATTGCTGAAAATACAGGCAAATGGATGGACCCTCCTATGGTCTCCAAAAACTGCTGTATTGTAGAACAGGAACAGAGTACAGTCTCAAAGGGGTCCAGGGACAAGAATGGCTTCAGACTGAGGGCACAGAGTTAAATACAGGGGAAAAGGGGCAGATCTGAGGATCAAGGCCCAAGAGGGATAAGGGAAAGTGGTGAAGGAGAGTGCCTAAAAGTCAGGAGAACCAACAGGGTAACAGGGGTGGAGCAATGTGGTAGAACTGGGCCAATGGGGATTAAGGGAGGGAAGAACATTCTGGGTGTTGTGAATAACCTAAGTGTATTAATTTGTGCCTGAAAAATAACATGACTTAAAAGCAGGGAAAACAGTTCACCAAAGGAGTCCAAGACAAGGGGGGACAGATGGGGGGAAGATTTAGGAGATCAGCACATGAATGGATGTGGCTCCTCTGAAAATAGGCTAGCAAGTATGCCTAACAACCGAAAACATCTGCCTGAGAGACTGAATAGGGTCTGCAATGGTCACCCAGACATCTATTCTGTTTCCCTGAAAACCCACTCGGAAAAATCAGAATCCCAAAAGGAGACCGATGAGTATCAACACTCGGACAACTGGACAAAAGAAAACCCTGTCTTGGGGGAACTAAAATGTATAAAAACTGGACCTTTGGTGGTGGGATTTTGTAAACGAAAGGGAGGCAGGTGCGCTAGAGGCCTGTCTCGCGTTCACCCCGTTCGATTCCTGGGATCGAATTGGTCTTTATCGTGGCTGTGATTTTTTTCTGATTCATTTCTGTACTCGCTGTCACACGAAAATAAATTTTGGGTTTTTTAATTACAAATTTGGCTCACCTCGCTTATAACAGACTTGGTGACCCCGATGTTATTCAATTGAGGATTTTTTCATGGGTACTCCACGCTGCCTGGGAGGTGCCCCACTAATTTTTAGCAGCCTGACAGCGTGAGAAAACCCCGTAAGACCAATTGTAACATGAACAAAATTTTTTGAGCCAAAAGACAAACCACGATAAAGGAGAGGACTCGAGTCCAAATCACGGGTTGAGAACTCGGAGGGAGCCCAGGAGAAGGGGCTGTCCCTGAACCGCAGTTAAACTTTTTCACTCGCAAAATTCTACATGCACAAAGAGCCCACAAAGAAAAGAAGCTGTAAGTATTCATGGTTGAGTGAAGTGTGACTGAATGCGTATAAGAGATGTGAAATTTTTCACGAACACGAGTGTGGACCTCAATGCTGCAGATCGGCTGAGAGGGAAGCGAACGAATTTGAGAAAAATACATTCCTTGCATTCGGCAATTTCTGGGCCAGGGGAGGCTCAGGGGGTCGGCCACGAGAAACTAAAAAGGAAGGGTAAGTCCTTGCAAGCTTGAGAACTGGTAAACCTTTTAGTTTGCAGGCTGGGGAAGCCCCGAGAAAACTTACCGAGAGCGTCAGGAGAAGTCCCCTTCAGAAAACCCACAGACAGCTCGCTGGAGGGCCAGTATGCTGGGGGTACTGATCAGGTAGTAAGTAAAAAGGACAGAGAATAATTGGCCTGAGGGCACAGGAGCCAGAGGCCAAGCGCAGGCGAGAAGGGAAGAAGGTAAGTCAAAAAGTTGTAATATGGGTCAGGAAAACAGTAAGATTCTGAAAAAGGGCAAAGAAAATAATGGACCCAAGCAAAAGAAAAATATACTGGAAATACCGAGGGAAAGCCCACTGGAGTGGATGTTAGAAAATTAGGCAGATTGTCCTCAAAAGAGGAGACTGTCTAAAGAAAAGATGGTATATTATTGCACAGAAGTTTGGGGTGGAAAAAAATAAGAAAACACCTAGTCTGGCCTGTATTTGGGACACTCAAAATGTAGATCAGCAGAGCTTTAAATACAAAGAGCTAGCATCCCATGCCAGAGTCGTGTACTCACCCCTTCAGACAAAGGCACCAAGCTAAGAAGCTCGATGATGATGGGAGCAAGAGTGAGGACGATGGCCATCATCGCCTCCCACTCAGGGAAGTTCCCACAGCCCCAGGAGTTATAAGTTACATGAATGTCCCTATTAACACAAGAGATGTGAGAGCCTTTAAGAAGAAAATAGGAAAACTGATGGATAATCCTCTTGAAGTAGCTGAGAGACTAGATGAGTTCCTTAGCACTAGTACATACAGTTATGAGGACCTCGCCTTGATAATGAGGTCATTGTTTAACACCAAAGAAATAAAAATGAACAGGCACGCAGGTATTTGGGATTGGAAACGTCAGAATCCCCAAGGGGACAGGAGGGAGCAGAAGTGGCCTAGCTAAGATCCTAGATGGAATGCTCAGACCAAAGAAGGTTGACGTAGTATGATCGATTTAAAGAATATAATAATTCAGGGTGTTCAAGAAGCTATGCCTCGGGGGAAAAATCTCAGCAAGGTTTTGAGGGAATGTCAGGGAAAAGAAGAAAGTGAATGAGTAGATATAAAAGTGCTAGTCTTTGTCTGTTGTTTTTGTGTGGGCAGAAGTGTGTAGCTCAAGAACGTGTTAGTCGTAGAGTTCATTTGTGTTATTCTGTCGTGTTGTTAGAAAGAGGAATTCCCTGTGCAGTGAGAGGCAAAAAGAGTTATCCCTAAGAAGAAAAAAAAAGGATAAATTAAGGTTTAGGAAAAAAGAGAGAAAGGAGGACGAGAGCAGCCCCCCCCCACCTGTGTTACTAGATGCTGTCAGAGGCTCTGCCAGCGCCTGCTGCACTGCCTGCCATGCCCCCCCCCCGCCCCCCGTCTCTCTCTCTCNCCCCCGTCTCTCTCTCTCCCCCCACTGCTGGCTGCGCTCCCTGTTCCTGCTCCTGTGCAGCCAGGGGCTCGGTCCCACCTAATCTCAGTCGCTCTGCCCACGGTGTTCGTGCTAGGTGCCCGCCCCGAAAAGGCTCCTTCATTTCTGCCATGGGAGACGCCGCAGATACTCTGTAAATTTGTTTAAGAATTCCGTCTGTTCCGAGCACAAGTTCATGGCGGGGCCGCCGAATGTTCTGCAAGCGGCCTGTCTTTCACCGGAAGGCCACAGTTCGCACCCTGGGGGGGCAGTCCCAGGCCTTTTTTTTGTATCCCACATTGTAGACAAAGTGAAGACCAGGCCACAGCAGAGTTGCATCCCGGGAGGGGGGATAGGCAAGGCCTTTAGTTTTCAAAAGTGTGGTATGTTTCCAAAGAAGCAAGGAGATTGGAAATAGACCCGATTCAAATAGAAATAAAAAAACCTAAGAATCCAATCAGGATTAAACAGTACGTCAGTCCAATGAAGAGGAAAAGGGGCTTGAAACTAGATGCTTTGGTGAAAAAGAGAACCCTGGAACCGTGCATATCCAAGCACAACACCCCTATCTTGGCTATCAAAACTGAAAAGACCAAGATCAAATTCCTTGTGGCAAACCCCTTGTCTTGGTTTAGAAAGACAGGTATCTGCCAGGGAAACTGGGGTTCCCCTTAGAATAGAGAATGTAAACCAAACCCCTCACCCCCCACCAAATTCTAATTTTGCAATTAAGGGCTCTCAGGCAAAGATTTGGGAATAGGAATAACAGCTTTTTACTAAGAATATAAGAATACAAATGTGGTAGAAAAAAAAAAAAACAAAACCACCCCACCAACCCAGCAAACAAACAACAATTTTGGAAAGCCCTGACAAGGTCAAAGCTACAACCTGATGCCCTGTTAGTCAGGGTGTCAGAAGCAGTCCAAAAGTGAGTACTCCTGGAATGGCAGATGCAGCTCCGCTGAGGCAGAAATGATCCAGTAACAAAAAAAAAGGGTCCTGAGGTGGTGAGAAGGGTCCAGCCTTCCTCCAGTAATCGGATGAAGCAAGAAAAGGGCCTCCTGGTCCCAAGTTCCAGCTTTATCCAGGTAGGAATGGCTGGGTCCTCCCACTGGGTGGAGCATCTCACAATAGGCATGATGGAATGTGGGTATGTGTTGGGAGCTTGGGGAGTCGTAATGGCCCATCATGGAGAAAGATAAGAACAATGCCCTACCTGGTATTAACCGTTGGGCCATTATCAAAAGGCATCCACCCCCAACTGTTTTTCAGCAGATGAAATTGAATATACTCTATAACCCAGGACACCCCTATACCCTTTAAATCGGATAGATTTAAAGGATGTTTTCTGGACCTGCCCTCTGGCTGAGGAAAGCATAGATTACTTTGCCTTTCAATAAGAAGACCCTGTGAGTTGAGGATGGCCAGCATGCCTGCAGGCCATTGTAGCAGTAGACTTTATTAGTGGAAGAAGCTAAAAAAGTAACATTTAGGCTCCATCAGTAGTTTCCTCCCCCCCTAATGTGAGAGGCATACTGCAGCAAAAGGCTAATAAATGGCTCACGGACACAAGGCTTCTGAAATATGAGGCTATTTTGATCCACTCCTCAGATATTGGAACTGCAAGTCACCTCTGCACAAAATCCAGTTCAGTTCTTGTTTGGTGAAGCGTCAGAAGGGATTATGCATGATTGCATAAATAGTGGAATTGCAGACGAAGGTAAAGCCTGATTTGGAAAAGGAAGAATTAGAAGAAGAGAAAAAAAAATAGTTTGTAGATGGTTCATCTAGAGTAATAGAGGGGAAGCAAAAGTCTGAATATGCTTTTGGTGTAGTTCACACCTTTTTTGGAGAATTTTAGGAAGAGAGAGGTTTGAGTAGCACCTGTGAGAAAAGTTTAGTTCACTAAGAAATCATAAAGCGAATTTTAGAAGCTATCAAAGAACCAGATGCTATCTCTATTGTGCATGTTAAGAGTCATTGAACAGAGAAACAATTCAGAATCAATAGAAATAATTGGGCAGACCGGGAGGCAAAGAATGCTGCTTTGTTAGTGGTAAACACTCCAGAAGTGGGAGAAAGTAAAACTTTAGAATACTCTCCTCAACCTACTCCTGAAGAGATAGCAGGCTATCAGAAAATAGAAAGAAGATTGAAAAACAATAAGTAGAAATTGCCAGATAGGAGAGAACTATTACCCAGAAAATACACAAGAAAAATTCTAAAAAGGCTACACCAACAAACTCATTGTGGGAGGGACACAGACTTTAGCAGAACAATTTTTAAGAATTTTTTTGGGTGTAAAAGAAGGTAAGAAGATACAAGTACTTGCTGGTTATGATAGGTAAATTAACTCATTGAGTAGAAGCTTTTCCCAGTGCCTGGGCCACTGCCCAAACAGTGTCTATGCTTCTATTAGAATAAATAATCCCTAGGTATGAGATAATGAATCATATAGATTCTGATCAAGACACACTTTACTTCAGAAATTATTAAACTATTGATAAATGCCCTAAGGATCAAGTAGAGCTTTCACACCTCCTGGCAACCCCAGAGCTCAGGACAAGTAGAAAAAAATTAATCAGACTTTAAAAGCATAAATTTCTAAACTAATGTTGAAAAACAAAATGCCTTCGGTAAAGTGTCTCCCCTCTAGCTCTGTTGAACATCGAGACTATGCCTCACTCTGAGGCTGGACTGTCACCTTTTGAGATGCTGCATGAAATGCTATACGAACACAAGATGCCGGTGGAGCACCCCTGAATAGAAGACTAATCAAAAGAGCAGAAAAAGACTAGACTCATGCATCACAAGCAAAAAAGATCAAGCATCAGAATGACACACCGGAGTGGAAAGTGTCCTCCTCACCAGGAGACTTAAAAGCTTGACTACAGCATCACCATAAGTGACTAAAGACCAAATAAGTTGTCTGAAACACGAGTGTAAATGTTTTTTCATTTTAAGTCTGAAACACGAGTGTAAATGTTTTTTCATTTTAAGTGTGTATATTATAAACAAATCTAGGTTACCCAGTGCAGGGGAAGGTATCAGCCTAAAGGATTGTGTACTAAGTGTTTAGAGTAACCATGTCTTAGTGCTTGCTATTCTATTGGGTTTGCTGGAGCTGATTTCTCCAGAGTAGTATCTAATATATATATAAAAGGGGGGGATAGAAAAAAATCAGATGCAAAAGCATAAGTCCTTGCTATCAAGTGCTGAAGGACAAACAAAGTATCCTGCAGAGCTGACACAGTCAAATTATTAAAGTGGGGCATTTTAAAAAAAAGTATGCGGTCCAGACCAGCTGTAGAACCCTTGAAGAATACACCTGCTGCCGAGAAGATTCTTTACCTCGCCACTGGTCACAACCCAGTGGGCGCAAGGCAAGGGCAGAGGAGTACACCTGTGAGGAATCCTGATGGTCCTGAGCCTAGTAAAGTGCCAGACGGCCGGAATGCACATAGGGGATCTGCTGGGGCAGAACGCCACACCTGAATGTGAGCAATGCTTGCAGATAACCCCGGAGGGGCAGGTAACCAAGAAAGGACTGGTCTACCAAGCCCAGCATGACTGTCAGCCAGGTAAAGAGAAGGGGTACTGTACCTTCAACAGCACTAACAATAAATTATGTGAATTAGACAGAGAAATAATATGCCACAACCCAGAAGCAATCCCTAAAGACAGGCGGTTAAACTGTGATATAATAACAAATAGCTGGAAATGTGTATTATAAGAGAAAAGCCCTATTGGCTAGGTAAGAATTTGAAATATGATGAATCCCCTATCAGTACTGAACCTATAATGCTAGATCTCCTTAAAAGTAATGATGACAGAATTTGTTTACAATATGGTCAAACCTATTGTTTTTCTAGGAATAGGAAAAGGCTAGACCCTGAAACTAAATTGAAACAAGTGTCACAAGAATTGAAAAGACAAGAAGCTGAGACTCAGAAAAAGAAAATGGAACAAGAGTAATTAAAATCCCTCAAAGAGCATTATGACCCATTAGAAAAACAATACGAGGATTTGGGTCTGCTAGCCTCAACTCAAAATTTGTTTATAGATTTAATGCAAAAAATAGCTACTGAGTTAAGTTTGTCTAACTGTTGGATTTGTGGTGGTTTAAAATCAGCCAAAAAGCGGCCCTGAAAAAATGAAAGCTTGGCTCCAGAGCAATTGCTGAAATAGAATAACAAGCAGATCTCAAAGATTTTACAGAGACCAAAAAGATAGATTCCGGACCAGCGAGTTATTAGAAGCCTCTGCATAAGTAGGGTAGAGAAAAGGACTTCACCAAGGTAGTGGAGTATACCCCTTGCATTTCTACCTTGACAGTGAATTCAGATCAGAGAACTAAGACTTGGCAACCCGAACCNCCCCCCCCCCCCGCAGATTATTAGAGTAAGGCAAAATCTGAAAAATGTGAATAAAAATTTTAATTGATTTGTGCTAGTATAAGAGCCCTGGAGCCAATCCTTACCAGTCCCTGAAAAGCTTGAAAAAATTACTAGGCTAACCTAAAGAATCTAAATGTTAAATAGAAGGGAAAAGGAGTTTGAGAAAGGTACTTCCTTTGGCAAGGAGGATAAATTGTCCGCAAAAAGGATCATAGAATATTATAGGCCAGCTACATGGGTTCAAGATAGAAGTTAAAGATATAAGACTCTTATATATTTATAGATTAATACTGCTCCAAGCAGTAGTAGAAATCGTTTCAAACCACACCTCAAATGCACTAGAATTATTGGCCAGATAACACACCCAAATGAGAGCATATGTCTACCGAAAGAAGATAGCACTAGATTATTTATTGGCTGAAGAGAGAAGTGTGTGTGAAAATTTTAATAAATCAGAATGCTGTATTGAAATTGATGATAATAGGAAAACTATTAGAAGTCTAGCTGCAAAAATAAAAAGAGTGGTTCATGTCCCAGTCCAGAAATGGAACACCATCTTAAACGCCTCCTGGTGGGAACAAATTTTTGAGAGTGGAGCCTAGCAAGAAAAGGCAGTTTTCTTCATTGTAAGTTCTAATATTTTTACCCTGTCTGATACCTTGTTTTATCAAGCTTATCCACTGTGTCGTTCAAGGCATGCAATTAGCTACTTTGCCCACCAACCCAAGTTAGACTCAGAGAAGAGCAGCCAACCCCTGACTTCAGAATTATTATCCTTAAAAAAAGAGAAAAGAATGAATAAAGCTGCCAAAGCCTTGAAGAAATTTAAGAAAGAACTAAAAATTTAAAAAGATTATGAGGAGTATTGTGAAACCTCCCAAAACGAAGGAGAGGAGTCTGACAAATAGGAAAATATGTAATCTCTAATTTTTGAGTTTCTTTTTAGTAGAGGGGAACATTTTTTTTTGATTTTCTAGAAGTAGGTAAGAGAGTCTCCTTGATGTGACCAATTGACCTATGGGCCCAAATTAATATGAGCATCAAAAAAGGGGGAGGATTTGTTGTGAATAACCTCCGTGTATTAATTTGTGCCTGAAAAATAACATGACTTAAAAGCAGGGAAAACAGTTCACCAAAGGAGTCCAAGACAAGGGGGGACAGATGGGGGGAAGATTTAGGAGATCAGCACATGAATGGATGTGGCTCCTCTGAAAATGGGCCAGCAAGTATGCCTAATGACTGAAAAGATCTGCCTGAGAGACTGAATAGGGTCTGCAATGGTCACCCAGACATCTATTCTGTTTCCCTGAAAACCCACTCGGAAAAATCAGAATCCCAAAAGGAGACTGATGAATATCAATACTTGGACAACTGGACAAAAGAAAACCCTGTCTCGGGGGAACTAAAATGTATAAAAACTGGACCTTTGGTGGTGAGATTTTGTAAACAAAGGGGAGGCAGGTGCACTAGAGGCCTGTCTCGCATTCACCCCGTTCGATTCCTGGGATCGAATTGGTCTTTATTGTGGCTGTGATTTTTTTCTGATTCATTTCCATACTCGCTGTCACGTGAAAATAAATTTGGTTTTTTTAATTACAAATTTAGCTCACCTCGTTTATAACACGGGAAAGGTACATATATGATAAGCAGGGGCTGAACTGGGGTGGTATCAACTTAATTAATGAGTGGAATAACAAAGCCTACAAGATATTAAGGTACAGTTGCAAAGGTCCATGGGAGGAAGAGCTTTCTTGCCTTATGCTAGAGGGGTGTTTCTGTCCTCTTGCTTCAGCCCTTCCAGGGTTTAGGCGTAAATTCTTTGGTGGCAGGCCTCTGGTGTCTGCATCTTTCAATGCACAATGTGTTTAGCTACATCCATCCTTAATTGGAGCCAGCTAGAGAGACAATAGATCAGGTACCAAAACCGGTTTCATAGGCACAAAATGCAAACTGTGTGAATGTCTTGAGCCTGTTTCAGACATTCCAGGAGCAATATGTGTAAGCCACACACAGGGTTGCACACCCGCATTTAGACACATGAGTAGCCAAGGCCAAACTCAGCAATGAATGAAATTTCTCAGGGAAGACATGGAGAGAGGAACATAGGTCTTAAAGGTAAGAAAGTTTCCAATGCAGCCATGGAGTTCACATATTTGTGAGGTTCAAGACCATAGAAAAATCCAAAGAGCAGTTAGAAGATTTCCTAAAATTACCCAGAAAATCTCCTCCAAAGACACTCTCCTTCCCCACTCAGGAAGAACAATGTCCTCAAACACTTACTACAGACTTCAGCGACCTTGAAGATCTTATCTACCAAGGACAGATGTTTTAATAAAGACTTCTAGAAGGAAAAAAAAATCCAGAAAGTGGAATTCTCATCAGTGTAGCGCATCCCATATTTATCATTGGACCATGAATTGCTTTGTCATTACAAGATCTACCTCCCAGTTTCTATGAAAAATCTAAAACCAGCGCTTTCCTAAAAGAAAAAAAGGTTTTGATAAACATTTTGAAAAAAACCTTTTGAAATACCTTTTTTAATGGGCTAATATTGTTTCCTTAATGATTTTATTGCTCTCATATTGATATTAAAATAATTAAAATAAGGTCGTGAAAGCTGATAATTTGGAATGTTGCTTTTCAAATTGCTGTTTTTACTGCTTTAAAAACTGTCTCATTACAACCAGTCACATTCAGAGTTACTCTTACTACAATTATTACAACTTCTTGGGTTATTATATTTGGGTTTTAATGACAAGAATTATTCTAATCAACTGCAATGAACAACACTCACTGTTCACAATTTTCATGATTAATCCAGCAATAACATATCCATTTTCCATGTGATATAAGTATCACAGTCCCTAGGAATGGAATTTTCAACAACAAAAGTAGCGGAAAGGATACACTACTAGTTTTTTTATACCAGATCATGAAATAATTTTTTCTACTTCCAGGCATTATGTAAAAATATCTCATACAGAACAAGGAAATTTATATGTCCACTGACATTTGGCTATGAAATTAAAAATAATAAAATAGCTCCATCTTTATCTGCCCACAATAGTTGATCTATAATCCACTGCAATGGAAGATGGTTTCACAAGATTTCACAAGACAACAGGTTAGGGCTTTCAGGCTAATGTGTTCTTGTGCACCAGAATAATGTGAAAGAATCAATGCAAAATCCTCAAAATATATTCCATTAACCACTTCAAAATATTGTGCATATTTCTGCTTCATAACACAGACTTTTTCCCTTGTTCAATGTTTGTTTTGTGAGCCCACAAACATAGCTGCACCAAGAAAAACCAATCCAAGAAACTGATTTAAGTAGTTGATCAGCATCCTCCTCATTCTTCTCATTGTCCTCCCATTGCAGCTGTAGGCATTTATCTACTGGTGGTCTTGCCAAAACCTTTGCAAAAGCTGCTTAGTGGTTGGTTGTTGGCTTGAAAAACTGAGACTGATTGTCAGCAAAATGTCAAGTGTGACTCCACAAGCTGCACTTGCTTTAAAATGACTGCCATCACAGCATTGACCTTGAAAATTATGAAGGCTAACTGATAGGAGTTAGATCACAAAGATTTATGTCCCCTAGGGCTTTTAGATTTACATCTGCTTCTGCCCAGTTTTGGGGGTTTGAAGGTAGTACACAAGCATCACTGAAGGTATAACATGAGATAATCAAGTAAGAAAAAAAGATATTCTTTATATACTGGCTGCATAGACACAGTGACATTGTAGCAGCATATCATCAAGCAGTATTCAGCTCAGCATCAATTAGATATCCCAAATATAACCAAGGCCTAAATGTTTCAAGGACTGTAACACACTTTTTTTAATTACTTTTTTTATAATTTCCAAGTACTTGGTGCTTTTACACGCCTTTCAAACCACCAGAATGTTTTTGCCTCACAAGCAAATGTAAAACACATTTTGTCTCTTAGGTTCATATTTTTCATCCACTTCAAACCCTTCTTTATCCACCTCCCAAAACACATTCTAATTCAAATCCCATAATAACCAACTACCAGCATACTTACAATTGTGTCTTAAGCCTTACGCATATAACAGAGCAGATTTGACCAAGGCTTGACTAAGAAATAAAGTTTCTATTAAAGTCAATATATTATTCATAAATATTCTTTATTATTCTTTGTCAGTTCTGAGAGAAGCCAATATTCTACTAAGCTAAATACTACTCCATGAAGCAATGACACCACATTAAATTAAAATCTGTTAAAATAATATGCCTGCTAGAAGGAATTGTCACTCTTTAGCAATAAGACTTTGCATTTAATATGTTTCTAGTTTATCTCCAGTTTAAATACTTAGAGGCTCTACCCTTTAATTTAATGTACAAATTGATTCTACTCTGTCTCACCACGTCTAATGAGCATATTTGATTCTTTGTCAATAGAAGCTAATGATTAAATGAAGAAAGGTAATCAGATTGAAATAAAGATAGGAGATACTTCTTTTCTAGCAGACTGGAATACACTATTGTCAATGCCTTTATCTGTGAAAGAAAAATTAGATCCAGTCTCTTGTATCTTGTTTGATACCAACAGGTAAGGCCTTCGGGCAAACATTGCTTCAAAGGCAATGCAAAGGTATTCACAGATGTACTACTCAATTTGTGAGACCAAGACAATGGTTTTACTTTGTGTACAAATGCTCATTATACATCAAGGAAAGCAATCACATCCTGTACCTCTTTCTGCAAATGATAACTATTTTTAGTGCTGTAAGTCCTTGAGAAATACACTGCAGCAGAATAGAGGGAGCTTTAGCCGCTTTAACAGAGTTTTAATGCATATCTTCAAAAAATATGGGAAGTATGGAAACATAAATTTCTTTGGAATGTGAGTGAGAGAATACAGAGACTTTGGATGTTTTCACTTGGGAATAAGCATGCAAACCAGAAGAATGCAGCAATAGAAATTACTCTTTTTTTCTCCCCTCTTTATGACTGACAAATTTGTATAGCAGATATTGACAAAATTCCACACTGAATCACACTGAAGACTGTGATTAGAGTATGGTTCCTCATTTGTGGTACAAAGTGAGCTTATCTGTGATCTAATATATTTTAGCTAAAAACAAAATCTGCCATGCATCTTGCATTAGCATAGAATCATAAAAGAAATAAAGTATGTACACCCATTAGACAAAGAGAGATTTTTTTTTTTAACAAAGTGTTGTTGTTATTATTATACTGTGCTTTCAACCCAGTTCTCAATATAAACTATTTGTATAGTGGAAGAAATACATATCCATTATAAATGGTGTAGACAAAATTTATAGAAACAAATTTCTGTATTTTTTCCCTCTCATTTCAGAGCTAAGTGACTATTGTACCCTTGCTCTTACACACAATGAAAATTTGATGAATTATTAGTAGTTTGGATAGCATATTGATTCAGTGAAAATCATTAATTACATGATAAAATCAAAACTATGTGAAAGGAAATTATGTAGAAGAAGGAATTCAATCACTGTGACAGTTAAACTCAGAGAAGGCACAAAATGTGCTTGTACTGCTTTTCAGTAAATCCCAAGTGGTATTTTTTTCAAAAATTCAGTCCAGTTTGTTTATTAAAAAAAAAAAAAGGCAAACAATCTGCAGACACAATTTTTCACCTTCTCTGGTGAACATTTTGGGCTGAAAGTCTAAGTCTGTAGTGACAGAATGGGAATGCAAACCTTGGAATTATCTTAGCAATGACTTCAGGTTGGAAACAACTATCATTTTGTGGATCCATTTCCTCTTTACCTGGTCCTTTAAATTGACCAGACTCGTAACTATCCTTCATGCATTCCAATATCACAAAATAAAACATTCATCTTTTCTTGACTTCCTAGTGATGTATCCCTCGACCTACCTTCAGCAGAATCTCATTCTGTGGTTACCAAAATGAGAAATCTTCATACTAGATGTACAGCTTAATACTTTTTTTTCTCATAAAAAATGTTGAAATTTCTAACAGGATTTGTGAAGTATTCCTCCAAGTGGTAACAATATTGCCAGCAACCTTATCTTTTCCCCAATGCGTGTTGCCTCTACGGGTAAATGAGACAGTGAAAATAAATAATGTGTTTGTACCTTAAACTTACCAGACCCTGGTCAGTGCTGCCACAGCTCACCATCCTCCTACCCTATTGCTTGAGTGGCCCTCTTGAAAATGGAAGAGACTCAAGTATAAATGATTTCACCATTTCACTGAAAAGCAATCACATTTGTGAGTACCCCATTTGGAATTCAATCTGGCTGAGGGCATCAAGAATAAAAAGAAAGGCCTCTTCAAATGTATCAATAACAAAAGGAATATATTGGGGAAAATGTGGGCGCACCACTGAATGGAACAGACACCCTTGCAACAGAGGTTGCAGAGAAGACTGAGATACTGAATGACTTCCTTGCTTCAGTCTTCACTACAAAGGCTTGCCTCAGGAATCCCTGACCTAGGAGACCAGGAAGAAGGTCTGAAGAAAGGAATACTTCCCTTTGATTGAGGAAGATTTGGTTAGAAACCGTTTAGTCAAGCTTAGCATCCACAAGTCCGTGAGCCCTTAAGGGATGCACACACAAATGTTGAGGGGACTGATGGACATTATTGCTATTCCACTCTCAATAATTTTTGAGAGGGATGGCAGTCAGGAGAGTTCCTGAGGACTGGAAGAAAGAAAATTTCACCACAATCTTCAAAACTATTACCTTGCAGAAAAATTAATTTAGTCTTTTCTCTAATAAAAATATCAGAATTAATCTATTTGGTTTCCATATTTACATAAATTTTCCCAGTTTTTTTTTTTTATTATTGGTTTATGGTCACTCAAAATGAAAAATAGTATCTCTTTATATCCCTCTTATTGATTCTTTATTTCTTTATTTACTACATGAGTGTTTGCTCACAGATTGGACATGTGCACTCTTTGCTGGGTAAAAATCTGGCTGGATGGCCAGGCCCTGAGAGAAGTGGTGAATGGACACACATCCAGCTGGCAGCCAGTCACCAGTGGGGGTCCCCTGGGTCAGACCTGCAGTAAGTCCTTCTTGTCCTATCTGGATGAGGGGATCAAAGGCACCCTCAAACAGTTTGCAGATGACACCAAGTTGGGTGGAAGTGTTGATTTGTCTGAGGGTATGAAGGGTCTCTAGAGGGATCCCAACATGATGGATCAATGTTCCAAGGCCTGTGGAATGAGATTCAACAAGACCAAATGTCAGGTCCTGCCCCTGGACCACAACAACCCCACAGAGCCCTACAGACTTGGGGCTGGGAAGCTTGAAAGCATCTGAACATGAGCCAACCATGCCACGCTGGCCAAAGAGCAGTGGCCCCTGTCCTGTGTGGGAACAGTGTGGCCAACCAGACCCGGGCAGTGACCTTCCCCCATTCTCAGAACCCGTGAGGCTGTGCCTAAAACCCTGTGTCCAGTTCTGGACCTCTCACGACAGGAAGGGCATTGAGGGGCAGGAGTGTGTGCAGAGAAGGGAACAGAACTGAGGGAGGGTCTGGTGCACAAGCCTGATAAGGAGCAACTGAGGGAGCTGGGTGTGTTTTGAACTGAGGCCTGGAGTCCCCTGTGGATAGACTTTATCACTGTCCAAATACACTTGACAGGAAGTTGTATCCAGGTGGGGCTTGATCTCTTCTCCCAGACAGCAAATGCCAGGACAAGAGGTCAGAGTATCAAGTTGTTCCCCAGGTTTAGATTAGATATTAGGAAAAATTTCTTCACCGAAAGGGTCATCAAGTGCTGGAACAGGCTGCCCAGGAAAGTTGTTGGGTCACCATCCCAGGAAGAATTTAAAGACATGGAGATGTGATGATTATGGACACAGTTTAGTGGTAGACTTGGCAGGGCTGGGTTAATGTTTGTATTCAATGATCTTAAGGATTTTCCTAACCTAAATGAACGTCTGTGATTCATGATTCTGATATGCATTTGTTACCAGAAATAGTCCTGTTAAATATACATCGTCAGGGTTACCATTCAGGTAATTTTAAGGTCTCCAATTGACATGATTCCAGCATGACAGAATGACAGCTACCTATAACAGAACTTCTTTCATATTGTCTAATGTAAGTTAAGGAAATAAAGCTCCAGGGTTTCTTGAATAACTCTCTGGATAAAAGTAGTTTTCCCTTATATCACAAATGGGGACATTTGAAATATATTAATCATGAGGCCTCCAGATATTTGTGTAAGACTGTCACCTCTTACTCAATAGGTGGATTACTAGAGATATAAAGGCATATGTGAACATCTTGAAGCATACAAAATAATAAAAAAATGTGGAAAAACTATAAGCATATGTTTGATATATTGCAGTACATATTGGATGCTTTAAACATAAGAATAAAAAATACAGATGGGTTGACCATATGGTTTCACTAGGGCCAAAATACACAAGGAAAAATCTAATTCTTAGAAGTCTTTCTGAGGACAATATTTCAATACAGATAAAAAAATACCTAATGGTTAGGGGGTATTGCAGGTGTACATGGGTATTTCTACAGCGGTATACAGGGGGATACCAGATGTAAAACCAGTGATCTCATTGGCATAACAGTGGGTAAGGTTTTGCTTGCATGCTCATAAAAGTGATAATATCCTAGCAAACATAATCCAAAAAAAGTAAATTATTTCTCATCCATGACTAAATATCAGTCTGGAACCAAGACAGCAGAGACAGCACAAAATAATCCCAAAATATAACTGCAGAGTCCAACTCAGTATGACGGGCAAATCCATGGAATAATGCATCATTTCAGCAAATCTCATCATCCAAAATAAACATTTGAATATGGCATCAATTTGTGACCAACAGATCAGGGGTTTTGCAATACAGCCAATCCAATCTTCCAACCCATCAAAAAAATAAAAACACTCCTAAGACCAGCAAAAGTTGCTGAGAAATGGTCAGTGAGATAAGAAAATAATCAATCAAGACAAATATCTCTGACCAGCAGATGCCCCATGAGTCATAGATATATTATTAGATAAGAGAATTTTTCTCAGTTTCTAATATTATTTCCTGGATTTGGAGACTTGGTCACATACATTGCTTTATGGCTTTTTTTGTATAAAAATAAAACCTGAGAATCCTGCATGAAGAGCAGTCTGGCAAACTATTTTATAGTGGAAGGTGCAGAGAGAGTAGAAAAAGAGATCTCAAAGGTCAGTGCTTTAAGGAACTTTCACTGATCAATATATTACGTTTTCTTTAATACTTTTTGCTTATTTCTTTTTTTTTTTTTGTCCAACATTTTGTCCTATATGTTGATAGCAACCAAATAGTTTTGTCCTGTTTTTCATCCAGGTCAGCTGGGCAAATAATGTGTAGTGGTTTGAGAGCAAAACAACTGAGAGGCTCCAAGTCAGAAATACAATTTAATAAGAAGAAAGGAAAAAAAAGAGTAGAATAAAATGAAATAAATGCAATAATACAAAAGACCACTGACAGAGTCAGAATATAACCTGAGCAGGGTGATGGAAGCTGTCCAGATGAGGTGGTCTTCTGAAGCAGTGATCCCATAGAAAGGTCTGGTAGCTCTGGTCCTCTGGGAATCCTGTGGGTAGAGGCTCCCTGTACTGTCCCCAAATCCCAGATTATATCCAGGTGAGAATGCTTGGTTCCTCCCCCTGGGCGGAGCATCTCACAATGGGATGATGAGTCATACAGGGGTCCTTGATGGCCCATTAGAGAGAGATGGCTCCCGGAGGCAGTTATCTATGAATCATACAGCAAGGCATCTGATGGGCCATTAACAGAAGATAGTCCAGGGGGAGGGGTCTGGGAAACACTGCTCCAACAATTGGATTCAACCGTTCATGAAAATGGTGATAGAACACTTTGTGCACATCCTATACTACAACCCAGGACATCATGTTTAAATGAGCTCACCCTTTAAGGGCAAAGCAAAGCTTCTGCTGAAATATAAGAGACAGAAAATGAACACTGCCTTTTGCAAATAACTCCTTTAACATGCAAGTTATTTTTATTTCATAACATTGGTAGCCAGTGTTTAAAATATTTTGGTCTTTATTCAGTACATTTTAGAGGCAATTGCTGAATTTTAAAAATTAGTGTAAACCTTCATTATTTTCAAATCATATGTTTATGTTTTTTTTCATTAAGGGAACAGAATTAAGAGTCTTGTTATCTGTTGAACATGACCAACACTGCATGTTGATCAGGTCTGTGTGTGCAAATCTAGGTATATATCTTCGGATGTAAATATAGGCAAAATATGTGCTGATCTACTTTTTGTCTCTGGATTAAGTAGCTTTTTATGAGAATAACCTATTTCAGGAGCAAACTCTTTGGGGAATAAAACATACCTTACTTGATTTTCTAGTTTTAGCAAAATCAGAGTATTTATACTTCCAAGCGTGAGTTTTCATTTCAACAGAACAAACCCTGTAATGTTGAGGAATTAACAAAAGTCACGGTATTTGCAATGGCACCGAGGGAAAAAGCAAAAGCTCCCACTGCCGCTTTTGGAATTAGAGGAACAGTCAGACAATCAGAGGAAGTAGGATTAACTTTAACACACAGCTGTTTTTAGTTGACGTTTCCATCACTGATGACACTAAAACATTAATTCTGTTTAGCAGCTGACTGACATGTTGTATACAAGATGTTGGAGATATACCAGAATTGTTGATGGAGAACCCAGTTTAAGCTTCTGAAAATATATTCTAACCTTTACAGCTTTTCTCCACAGGCAACAGTTAATATGAACAATAATAACTGTTCACTGTGGTGAGTTACAATAACAATAATTTCCTCACAAAACCTGGCAACAATGAAGATGAGAAGTGTTTGGAAAATATTTTCATCTATTACAGAATTTCTTCTCAAAATCTGTAACACCAGTTGGTGTTGGGTGACACAAAATCACAAAGAAACTGAGCTGATACTGTGAGCAAAATTTAATCAGAACAATAAAAAAAAAAGAAATCTGTTTATTCAGCCAGGTTCAGGAAATTCAAATAAATTAGGCATGAGACAGTGATATGATACTTCAGATTTCAAAACCAGTAATTAATATTTTTGTTTGTGCCAAAAATCTTGAAATAATCTGCTTTCTGGTGTTAAAACGAGTGCAGCCATCATATTGCATAGCTGGCTCCACTGACTCTTAGGTAGTACCTGAGATTCACATAGTAGTTTAGGAACAAAATCAGTAGATAATTGCCAATTCTTTTGTCCAATATTGACATTTGTTGAGAATGTAATTTACCAATAATTCTCAAAGCATTTTATAAATGTGAAGCTAATCTTCACAGTATTGTTATTAATAACTCAAAGAATTATTTGGGCTCTTCAGTTCAAAAACCACTAGGCATATGTCCTTGCCTGATCTTGTATCTACTCTTTTAGCAAATGCAAATGTCAGAAAATGAATAGGTGTTTCTGCTAAGAGAATCACTTGTTTCTTATTCTATATATTTAAATTGGTTTTAATCATCAACACTTCATATATAACACATCCTTTATCCCTTTCTGCTGCACACACACTCTAAATTTAATTAAAATAACTGAAATGGAACTACAGATAATTTGTTTTTTAAATAGACTGCCACATGCTCCATTTACATAAAACCCATTAGTTTGCATTAAATACAAATTAGCTGCTGATATGAGTTAAATCACATATAAATAGTTCAGAATAGCCTCAAACCCACATGTTTTAATTAATATAACAGTTAACCAGATCTATCTATAAGGTAATCAAGACTCCCACTCATTCATTCTTCAGTACAATAGGCCAGAGAATGAAGGGCTGTCCTGTAACACTCTTATTTTACTGAGCAAATAAAGGCACAGAGAAGGTAGGAGAGATGCACGGATTCATGCTTTTACAACAGATATAGTGCTTTAAAATTATTCTGCAACTGCCATACTAAAGGCAATAAGAACAAAATCTACATGGTGGGAAGAAAATGAAGATGCTGAAAATTTTTTAAGTCTTGAACGTTTAGTTGTTGAAGAAAATTTGGGGTATTATTAAAGAACTGTGAAGACACTCTTTTTTCCTACCCCTTCTGAACGTAAATGCAAAATATAATATGACAAAAGAAGGATTTAAGACACTTCTTAAGAAATCATCATATGACAAAGGTAGTCATTCAAAACTCAGGGCTCCAACATTTCCCTCCAACAGCTAGAAATACCAGCAAAATAGTCTCATTCCTGGGTAGTAATTTCCTCATCTTCCAAAATGGTTACAATAACACTTTATTTACATGTGAGTTCTGCAATTAGTGAGCTTGCTGAAACAGAGCATAACACTGCCAGAAGCTCATCTTAATGGCACTCTGCTAGTAAATGTTTTCTCAAGTTTGTACCTATACAGGTCCATAAATGACATTTTGGCATATATTTCAGGAACTATAAAATTGCAACATATTTTGAGAAAGCATGTATGGAAAGGCAACAGTAGTGGTACCCCTGAGGTCTTTATAGAAATTCAAAATTCACAAGATTAGAGGGATCTTTAAACATAATTTTTAACAAATCAAAGAAACATCACCCCCTGGAAAGCAAAACACAGTGAATTCAGTACCACTGCAATGAAAGGAAAAGATAGGTGTAAAAAAAAAGAAGAAAAAAGTTATGTAGCTAGGCTATATAAATTCTTTGGCAGAATAGAGAGCAATTGAAGCAGCACTAATGTAGGAATTGTACAGCCATTACAGAGTTTGGACAAGTTAGACTATCAGATGTCACAAATGAGTCATGTTGTTTGGCTGGTATGGTTACACAAGGGCAGAGGCAATACTGAAAGACCGGACATCCAGTTCAATATCACGTGTAAGAAACATCATCAGTCTGTGAAAAAGCCAGGTCTGAGTGATACACTATCTCGCAAGGTCAAGCACCATTTGTGCAAAAGTTGGGCTAAAATTTGTCTCCCATCCAGACAGTAGAAAAGTTCATTTCTGAATGAGTGTGATAGCATTAAATCTGCTCTTTGAGTTACTTAAGGGTTGTAGGATATGGTTCTTAACTTGCATTTTTTAAAAAAGTAAAGATAATTTATTCTCAATTCCAAACAAAGGTGTATGCAATACACAGGAGTTTGACAGAAACATCAAAATGGCCTAACTGATTGTAGAATTCAGTTCAATGTGGTATATAAGTATGTATATATAACAGAAGGAGAATTTGATGTGAAGTCTCTAATTTGGCATGCATATACACTCAAAGTAATTCTATTCTGTTCAGTCAGGAGGAACAGAGCATAATTAGCAAAGAATTAGTCATCCTAGATTCACTGATTCATTTTAGCAGTGTTTTACATAAAGTATTAATATATGGTGCATAATATGCTATGTGTCTTAATTTTTAAATGATCTAGGAATTTTAAATGCAAGTAAGGTTCTCTAATGTATTACAATTGACACTAATATTCCAAAGAAATTCACAAAGATTACAATAAAAAACAATTCCTAGACATTTAAATAAAAATGAGGAAAATATGCTACATGATAGCATCTTTGAAAAGAAAGAGGAACATTCATTATTCATATTAAAACAAAAAATATATTTAGTACCACATCTGTTTAACATGGATGTTCACTCATACATTTTGCTACCCATGGCAATAAAACAGTCTTAATTCCATTTGCATTCCTCCAGAGAGGTAACGACCCATAAAGACTGAGTAATTTTACCCAATGAATATCAGTGAAATAAACAGTGTCAAAAGAGCTATTTTGCTTCTTAAAATCCAGTTTTTTGCAGTAAATTATTCATTGTAAGAAACATCAGGATAGGCTATGTCAGTTATATCAGTGTTGTATTGAATCTGTTCCAAGGTACAACAGACTACAGAGGTGTGATGTATCACAACAAAAGGTGAAGCATGAACAGACAAGTAACCTCAAAATACCCAAATATTTTCAATAAGCCCAGTAACCCAATGTAGGAATATAAATGAAGCAAAACCTAACCTTTTTTTAAAACTGCAATTACTAACCAAAGATTCAAACCTTGAAAACTTTTAAGTATAACTAATCAGAGAAGATCTGTGAACACATTGCTACTCGGGACCACAATCAAGTTAATTGAAAAACATTTTGAAGTGTTTTGTTGTATTTCAGCAAATCAATGTTCTCTCTCTAAAAGCCCAACAAAAATTATTATATGCTGTGGCAGGATGCTTACACAGAATTGTTTCAGATTGATTATTTTCTATAATCTAAGGTCTTGTGAAAATCCTTAAAAGCAGATATTTTCTATAAGGCTACATAGTCCTGTAATCAAGTAATAAGTATTCTAACTTCTATTTTAAAAATTTACTCAGGGTAAACTCCAAATTAGATTCTGAAATTCAGAGATTTTGACAAAACAGAACTTCTAACAGTTATTCCTTTTCCTCCACCATCCTAAGAATCCTTTTTTTGTTATTTCATTGATTTTTCTAGAATATGATAAAGCAGGCTTCTCAAAGACAATGAAAAGAGATGCAGAAGTTACTTCACACTGGCACTGACTCAAGACCCTTCTATTTTTACAGCCAGCATTAAAATTATATTTTAGTAAAATCTAGTTTCATTAAATGACATTGCAGATACAGTTTGCTCTGTTCTGAATAGCAGTTGCAGTGTAATTTGTACCACTTAATGGACTAATGTAACTGAGGGGCATATTGTTATTAATCAAATTCCAACATCAAGTTGGCTGCTGTAATAATGGGAGCCATTATTGACTGATGACTGATGAACAGCCTGGAAACTGACCCTAACTGAATCCTGTCTTTCCAAAAAGGAGCAGACAGGCAGAGACCTCAAAATAATTTGTTTATAGCACTTCCATGACATAGGTCCATGCCAGGTACTATAAAATGTGAGGCATTACATTTTCAAATAAAGAACTAAAGAACTTGAGAATGTCAGGACCTGAAAATATAAGTCAATTAAAAAGTCTTCTTTAAACCAGAAATGCAAGATTTCACCTCTCATTGTCATGAAACTTTGTGATAAACATTGAGAACTTACCCAGGGTGTGTGGGTAACTCCTACCAATGTAAAAGTATTTAGGACTTCCGTTTAGAATCTAAAGAGATCTTCACAAATTATAAGTTTACACAGGTACCCATGGAGACGTTAAAGCTGATGAAAAATTCGTGTGATTCTCACAATACTGAGGTGATAATCTGCCCAGCAGTTGATGGTCTTTGTGTCATGTACATCATACTATTATCTCCTCTTAATTCTTAATTCTGGAAGCAAAGCAAAACAACAACCACCACAACAAAGAGAGGAGAGGGTGATAGGTTTTTTCCCACCTGGATTTCCTGAAAAAACAATGTGACATGCTTGTTGACTTTGAATAGCTTCCCTCCCAATACTTTCATTTTGAGCTGGCAGTTTTCAGTATTGCTCCTGAGTTGATCTGGGAACGATCTAAAAGCCATATTCAGGGAGAAATTCAGTCTGTCATTTAAGTCTCATGGCTGCTGCAACAGACCAGAAATGCTCCAGAAGCAACAGCTCCTTCACAAGTACCTGGGATACATGCAGCACTTCAGGAGAGCAGAGTATGGGAAGAGCTTTGTAGTAGTAAGCACTGTAACAGAAAAAAAATCAAAACCAGTAAGAACAACAAGATTATGTTGTGAAAAATATTGCCATTATTAAACCAGCTGCTACTGGAAAGTATCCTTCCCCTTCTACTGCTCTGAATTAATATCTTAAATTCAAGTGTAGTTCAGCAATTAAGTATCCCGTTCTATCTCAATAATTGGGATTATTGTTTAACTAAATTAAGTAAATTAGGTACTCAAATAAATAAAGTCTGCAGTGAGATTATTAACTATATTGGTGTTTAGATTATGATTATTAGATGCCTGTTTTGACTTCCCACCAAGGTGCATCTGTTAAGTCCTTGTTCCCAGCACACGTGCTGATTTGTACAAACGACATAATAGTTCTATTTTGAATTATTTCTATTCTTTTCCTTCCACTCCCTAAAATAAGGGCAAGAATGTATTAAAAAAAAAAAACCACCAAAAAAACACCCAACCCACTAAAGAATACATTCCAGCATAAAATTCTCTGGCAGAAGATTAATAAATGGTAAACTCATTATCCAAACTTGTGGTTTCATATTCAACTGAATTCTACCTAAATTTATGGTCTCTATTTATCCCTGCCCACAGCTCAGTAGAGGTTTCAAGATGTTCCTTGGATCATTATGTAGGATTTGTGATGTTGGTTCATGGCTGGATTTGAAGGTTAAAGGGGAGATTTTTTTTTTAAATAAATAAGTAATTACTAAGGTTGACAGGGATTATCTCTAAAGCTTTCTTTGCTAATAGAAAAACAGAACTCTGCACTACTGTCAAAAAACTAAAATAATATTTTCAAGCAGAAAAGTTTTAGGGTAGATACTCCCTCGGTTACAAATATGAAATTATAAGGTATTTAGATATATGATCTTTAGAATTGTGCTTTCTTCTGATTATATACTCTGTATCCAAATTACAGCTACATTTAGACTCACTAAACTAAATTAGCAGACTTTGCACGTATTCATATAGACTGCTGGTTCATACATTAAACTTGGGATGAAAAATTAAAATAGAAGTTGAAAATGAAGCTATTTATTCTTATGGATTTAATTACTTTATGTTACACAGAAACAATTGAAGAGAATGAGATCACAAAGGAGACAGTATCTAAGAGACGTTTTCAGGATTTCACAGCAGAAGCAGTTTGTGTAGATTTTTGTTTTATTGAATTTTCTTTCACCATCTCCAGACCTCTGTGTTCCAGTTTTAAAAGGCCTGTATTTACACTACAATATTTGAAGAAGGACTGATTTTTCCTTGGGCTCTTTTGCAATCCACATTTACATTCCTCTACAATAAGAATTGGATGGTTAGTGGTTGTTTGCAATTTAATTTGCATTAATACCTATTTCAGATGTTTTGAAACTTAATCTAATAACATTTATTTGATTGGCAAATTTGAATATTTCCTTTACATAGGGACTTATGAATGAATGACTTCTCCCATCGCAGCAATCCTAGCGATTATGTTAGTGATTTTATTTCATCAGGAATTCATCTCGAATTTCCATATATTCATGTAAAATGCACTCCTAAAATACTAAACACATCACCAAGTTATCAGATTGGGCAAAGCCAGTAAACTATGGCCTGAAGGAAATGCACAGCTACCTTACTTGTCCATAGTCCAGGGCTCCTTTCCCAGGGGAGGCTGTGAACCACTGAACTCAGCCAGAGCTTCCTACATTAAAAGTCATCCTAAAAACCTTGAAAAATGATCCTGATGTTTGGGGCAAAGCTAACCCCCCACCCATTATCCTGGCTATCAACCGGCAAATGGAAAAGGAACTAAAAATTCGTCTTTATTTAATAACTGAATTCTTATCAACTGGTTGATACTATTTTTATCCAAAGCAGTTTACAGGGAAGGCAGCTATTCCCTTGATGTTCCTCCTTTCATCAATCCACATATTCAGCCCATATAGTTTATGAAACATATACGGCATTTGGCATGGTGAGGCAAGAAGGTGTTCTCCATTCTGCTGCAGTTCCACTGCACTTAGCTCTTCTGCAATAGTGAAGGCTACTTCACTACTGGTTATAGAAGTTAATTGAACCAGCTGAAATTTTTAAGCATTGTACAAGATAATAAGCTTGGAACGCTGAAAATAAATGCAGAGTATATATTTAAATATTTTTTTAAAGGGAGAGAGAAATGGATAATGAACAAATTACCTTTAAAAATTTTAAAGAAAGCGTATTAAATGAACGCACTGAATAATGTGGAATGTTTTCCTCCCTCTATCTATAAAATGCTGTAGTCAATTATTATATCATATGAACCAAGAAATTCACTCCTGTAAGTTTCTCAGTGAAGTCAGAAGGACATGTCTTTTAACTACTGACTTAACATGTGAACAATATTCCACAGTATCCTTAATAGGTTAGATAAACATAATAATTATCTTCTAAATTCATTCTGCTGGTACTCAGTAATTGTTACATCAGATAAATAAATGTACAGACTTCTGACTAGAATACTTTCATCCAGTCCCTTAAAATACAAATTCAGATTATTCCTTAACTGCAGTTTTAATCAGCAATGCACATTTATCCACAACCTCTGTCATGAGAAACATCAACAGAAAGTATTCTAGGTGACACTTAATTAGAAATGTGCCTCCTTAAGGAAATAATTCCATTTCTGGTGCAGTCTTTGGTCTTGTTAAAGGCTTTTATATTTAACTAAAGATATTGCTAAAGCTTTTTCTCCTTTTAAAATATATTTTTTCTGAAGTTACTTGGAATTCATAAAGGTAATAACTACTTTTTCATTATATTTTAAAATCGCCTTTTGCATTTTAGATGAGGCTCTTTTTAAATCTGTATTTCTCATCTAGTTTTTAGTAAAACCTAAAACTATACAGTTTATAGAATATCCAACTTGTTAAGTGATGCAAACTTCAGCAAATTTGTCTTTTACATTTTTTAACCTCTTCACAAGGAACCATACAAAATAATTACATGAGTCTCATATGGCATGACACACACAAGTAAATTTCACTGGGTTTAGTTTTTCAGATCACAACAGAGATTTTTGTGAAGAAACAAGATGCTGTTGAAATAAAGGCACACAAAGTCCAATATTTATTTCATGCTACTGTAAATAAGGAATAATGTTAATGAAGGAACAACCAAAAGCCCAGCAAATGTGTTGTGGTAGAATAGAATTTGCTACTTTTGTCTCCTTTGTTGTCTATCTATCAATATTCATACTCTTGTTTGGCACATTTTGTTTGGTCAATCTCACTCACATTATAACAGTATTGAGGTATGGGAATTATCTTCTTTACCGGAATAAACATTTATCAAAACTTTAAAAATCAACCATAAATTCAAGACATAAATAGATGTGTACCATCTATTAAAAATAAGAGAAAATTATGCATAGCTGAATAGGAACTATTTGCTTATAAAAGTATTTCAGCACTTTCTTACTACAAATAAGGAATGAAACGCTTAAAATAAGGAGTGTGTCCTTGAGACAGAATCTGTATGATTTAAAATTAGTGTCTTCTTCTGTCCTTTAAATTAAAAATGTTTATCTGCTGAGATAGGATTCAAAAATATAAGTAATGGCACAATCTTAAAATTGTACCATCATCTAGCCTATCTCTAAATTCCCATATTTCCATGCTAGCAAGATAAATCTTTACTGAAATTGCACCTTCATAGGATGAATAAAAATTTTCCATATTCATCCAGGTCTTAGAATTTTCCTTACAATATGCATTTTTATGCAACAGCTCTAGGTTCTTCTCTAATGTACAAGCCTGAAGCACGCAAATTTATGTTTGTGATTGTCTTTTTAATTCACACTCTTCCAAGTATGTATTATCTATACCTCCATGTTTAGCCTTTGATTTCAACAGCTTCAATTTTTTCTGTTGGCCCACCCAACAGAATAAATTTGCAAGTTCCAGAGCATTCCCAGGTGTTATTTAACAGTGTACACACAACCACAATGCCTGAAGATAGTCCACTAATAAATAACTTGTAAATACCTCTATGATCCAAAATCATGTGCGTACCAATATCTCTTATCCAATTCACAGACAACTGCTTTTGTGCATTTGGTCAAATGCAAAAAAAGAGTGAGGAAAGCTATTGCAATTTACCACTATTTTTCTGCACAACTACTTTCAGATTGTAATATTTTGGTGGATAAAATATATTTTCTTTCAATGAAACTTGCTTGTCTTTTGTCATTTATATTTTGCTGAAGACTTTATATGTTCCTATGAGATGATTTATGTCAAAAATCCCCATTTTTTGATGTAAAGACTGCTAAAGCTGTAAAATATTTTTGTCTCTTTCAGATGTTGGCATTAATGGGGTTGAGATCTAATTTAAATGAGTTAAACTGGAGTTTTCTTAATGTTGCCATATTTTGAAAAATATTTTACATGGTCACATATAGATAAAGAAACTGCCTCATCTTTCTCATGCTAGAGTAAGGAGATAATCAAACAGACAACTACAATTTCTTACTTGCATGAGTCTGTTGTGATTTTTATCAAAGCATCAGAGAAGTGACCACTACTGAGGGAGGGGTTGACCCTTTTCTTTGGGGCAAGGAATTTGTGCCCTCACTTTTGAAAGACAGCAGAAACTGCAGACATTGGCCTCTGGTTCCTGTACTGGCTTTTCCACCTGCTCCACCCATTTCCCCAGCAGAAGTTCCAGATCTTTTCTTCCCGGTTGTGAAAGCCTTAGTGCTAATCTGTTTAGGGTATTTCCTCTTGTTAACCCTTAATTTGGAAAATCCTAAAATATTTTGATAGATTATGTTTTTATAAGCAAAAAGTATGAATCTCCTCTCCTCTCTTTGTCAAAATATGCTCGGCTTGTCCACCAAATGTCCTGTATAACTATAGTCCAGCATCTCATAATATGAACCTTTTAAGTGTAGGCTGAATAATATGATAGGTATAATTCCTGTCAGGACATTTCTTATTAGTGATATTAAGCAAAAAATCTTCCACGCATTCCAGAATTTTTGAGCAGAATCTCATTTTTCTTTATTCAATACTGACAAAGTTTTAACAGAATCTTCTATGCTGAGTTTTTATATGAGCTATAAATGCAGTCTTGTGGTTACTGATGAGGTCGCATTTGTTTTATCCCTGATGGCCTAGCCTAAGTTTCAATTGTACAACATCCACTTAAATTTCATTGCGTTGTCAGGTTAGCACACCACTTTAGTGTGAAATATTTAACCACACCTCTTCTTTAAATTGATATGAAATGCCCTGCATTTCTTTGACAATCTTTACTTGCTGCACAGGACTGGCTGTTTTGTCAAAATCCTCTACCAGCCTCATTATAACACGTGGTTATGGGACACAAAGAGGATTCCAAGAGGAAAAAGAGGAAAAAGCCTTGAGCAGCCAGTCACTAATGCATCTCTCCCACTGTGATATCTGGCCTCTTGAACAGGTTGTCCCTTGGAGACATTGACTTCAAGAGCAGAATAACATTCGGCATAAATCTATCCCTATCTATGTTACTATCTTTAACATGGATAACACTTACACCTGCACAGTTACATGTACTTACACCAATTTTCAAGGTTTTGTCTGGATATGTCTATCTACAATGGTCCAGGCTCATAGTCTTTTAGAGTCACGCCATATTTTTCATCAGCTCCTGATCCTGACTCCATACCAACAGACATGACATTTCCTAATTTTTAGCTAGCTATTTAAATTAGAAAAGCATCACCCCTCTCTTTCAAGCACCTGTTAGTGGAGCTTTTGTCATGAGACAATCAGAAGATTTTTAGAAAGCTCATTTTATCAGCCAGATCTCTAAGTGTTCATAGAATCATAGAAAGGTTTGAGATGGAAGCAACATTAAAGATCATCCATTTCCAACCTTCTGCCATGGACAGGAGCACTTTCCACTAGACAGGTGGCTCAAAGACCCATCCAACCTGGCCTTCCCGGATTGCTAGGATTGTTCTCCTGTTAACTTGTTCAGGGTGGTGAGATTCCTGTTTACACTCCTTCCCTCTGTCCTCAGGATCTTTAACTCTACTATTTTATGGTCAATGCACTCACAATAGGCCTGGAGCTTTACATTTCTGTGCTGGTTTTGCACGGCCTGGTTTTTAGTAGCAAGGGGCCACAGAGATGGCTTCTGTGAGAAGCTGCCAGAAGTTTCCACCATGTCCAGCAGACCCAATCGCTGATGGCTCTGAAGATGGAAATCCTTCTGGCCAAGGCTGAGCCAGTTGGAGAGGTTGGTTATCATGCCTCGGGATAACATATTTAAGAAAAAAATCAAAACAAAGTGGGGCACGCAAAGTGTGTTTTAGCCAGCAAAGAGGAGGTGAGAATGTGTGAGGGAAACAACATGGAGACACCAAGGTCAGTGGAGAAGGAAGGGCAGGAGGTGCTCCAGGCACCAGAGCCGGGATCCTCTGCAGGCCATGGTGAGACCATGGTGAAGCAGCTGTGCCCCTGCAGCCCGTGGGGATCCACAGGGGATGCAGAGATCCACCCACAGCCTGTGGGGATCCACGGGGAATGCAGAGATCCACCCACAGCCCGTGGGGATCCATGGGGAATGCAGAGATGCACCCACAGCC
Source organism: Cyanoderma ruficeps (assembly GCA_008694505.1). NCBI lineage: Eukaryota > Metazoa > Chordata > Aves > Passeriformes > Timaliidae > Cyanoderma > Cyanoderma ruficeps. Next base: position 428,222 of record VZDJ01000232.1, read on the forward strand.
CACGCTGTGGAGGTGCCCATGCTGGAGCAGGTGTATGCCTGGAGGATACTGTGATCCAGGGCGAGATCCAGAGGAGAGAGGAGGCCCTTGCTTCCAGGGTGGAGGAGCCTGTCCCTGGAGGACTGTCCCCCATGGAAAGAGGGATCCAGGGCTGCAGTTTTGGGAGCACTGTCTGCCTGTGGGGGCAGCTCACGCTGCAGCAGGTGGGGTTTGGCTGCTGCTCGGGAGAGTGGAGCCACACCAGGGAAGTTCACAGAGAGCTGTCTCCTGTGGGACGGACCCCACGGCCTCACAGGGGAAGGGCTCCTCTCCTGGAGCAGCAGAAGAAAACCACAGTGAACATCATAAGAATATGATCAAAACCCCCATTCCCTGTCTCTCTGCACTGTCAGTGGGAAGGAGGGAGGGGAAATGGTCTTTTAAATTGTCTTATTTTTAAGGGCTTATTTTACTTCTCATTATCCTCCTCTGATTTTGTTAGTAACAAATTCACTTGTACCTCTAAGCTGAACCTGTTTTGTCCCTGGAATCTTTTCTCCTGGTCCTTATCTTACCTCATGAACCCTTTGTTAGTTTTTCTCTCCTCTGCCCAGCTGTGGCAGGGGAGGATGAATAAGCAACTGTCATGGGTGCCTGTCATTGGGTCTGTGTGAAACCACAACAATTCCCTACCAGCTCCTGCTCTTTGTGACAAGGTTCAGCACATCACCTCTGAAATTTCATTGATTCCTCTGACGGCTGGCCACAACTACCCCATGAAACTGCTATACTGATTCTTTCCCATTATTTTTATCCCAATGTCTACTTATGCTATTCTTCATCATAATTTTTTTCCAAATTTCTCTGGTACAGCATGCAGACTTGATGAAGTGTTCCTTTTCCTAAATTTTGCAGGAACTCATTTGGATTTCTGAGGAGTTTTTTAAGACAATGTGTTTGTTCTTTATTTTTAATGCTGATGGCTCTGTTAGAACATACGCTGATTTCATAGATTTTAATGGAATCAAATGTGATTATTTTACAAAATTTAAGTAAATATATAAGACAGCAGTTTGTTCTTCTTCTAAGGGCTTGTTCTAAATCCTCTTCTACTGACACTGCGCAAAATCCTTTCCAATTCCTGTCCTATAATAAAATGCTGCAGCACTGGAATTCCTAAATCTCCTTCAAACTAATTGGTGAAACAAAGAATTCTCTTAGCTTTAAGGTAAAAAATTTCATTGGCTATATTTAATTTCCATATTCTTTGGCAAGTTTTTTGACTCTACTGTGTTAAAAAGATTTCATCACTAGTCTTCATGGTTTGCCAATTTGCTCATCAACTTTTTTGACTTTCATTATGTTTAAACATAGTTTAAGATTTGATTTGCCAAATAATATGCCCTTTTTCCTCTGAAAATTACTACTTTTTGAAGACTTTCTAATAATTTTTACTGCATTGCTAAATCATGATTCTTTTGAGGTGGAATCTTTTTTTTAATATATATATTCCTTATTGCCTGTAAACTGTAATGTTGCCATTTTAGCACCTGCAAGTAATTAACTGTTTTTTGCTATGTGTTTTAATTTATTTCAACTTTTTTTTCAAGGAACTTTCTTTTTCACAGCTCAACATTATTCCGTGTGTCTGCTTAATTCTTTTTTCACTGATGCATCTTGAATTTTATTATGGGCTCTTCAAAGTCTTCATAAATGATTTAGACACAGGACTTGAAAGTATAATGTTTGCTGATGCTACTAAATTGGGAGGAGCTGCTGAGTCTCTCAAAGGTAATGAGACCCTGCAGAAAGACCTCAAAGAATTAAAGGGCCAAATAATTACCAAATGTATGACGTCTTAACAACTCACCAGGGGCAGACACCAACCTATTCTCTCTGGTGACTAACAATAAGACCCGTGGCATGAAGCTGTGTCAGGGGGAGTTTAGACTGGATATCAGGAAAAGTTTCTTCACCCAGAGGGTGGCTGGACACTGAACAGGCTCCCCAGAGAAGTGGTCACAGCACCAACCTGACAGAGTTCAAATTTTGGACAGTGGTCTCAGGTACATGGTGGGATTTTTGGGGCGTCCTGTGCAGGGCCAGGAGTCAGACTAAATGACCCTTGTGTGCTCTTTGCAGCTCAGGATATTATAAAATGCTATGATTTCAGATATTTCGAGCAATTCTAGAACAGTTCTTCATTTGTAACATTTTGAAGTGAGCGATGTATGTTGCTAAGTTGCATGTATGGACTAAGTCAAAACCGGCTTCTTCTATTTGTGTTTACTGTTTTATTACTAGAGTGCCAATTTGTCTACTTTTGATAATAGGGACATTGTTACCACTTCTGTGGAGCAGGCTTTACCATCTTTTTTTGCCTCACACTGTAAATTGCTTCTGAAAACTATTTGCTGCTTTCATCATACACATATCTATAAACTTCCCATCCAATGCTGTGCAGTAAACTCAAAGTACTACTCCTGCCTTTGACTTTGTTCTCCTTTTGCCTGTTGTACTTGCCTTTCTTTGTCTCTCCTGATTCCTACTTATTTTTTAACTAAAAACAAGTTGAATGAAAGAAGGCATGTGTCTGTTTGTGCTTCTTTTGTCTTCTCTTTTGAAGGAAAACACACCATTTTCCTCTGAGATTTCCTTTGTTTGAGGACAAATAATTAGAACTGCATGAGTAAAATATGCATAAAATTTTAAAAGTTTGCTATTTCAAATATAATGTCTTTGAATTGCACAGTTCTATAGCTATTATCCTATTAAGGAGTTTTTGCTGACAGTTAACATGCCTCAGAATATTACCAAGATCATCTTACTCAGAATAACATCTGAACTTTTTCACTGTTTGCTGAGTGACAAATTTCAGGTTCTGTTGACTCAGAGATGCAGTGTATTATTTTTTAACCAAGTATTTAAGAATATAAAAGCTATCTCAGAATACAACTATTTTTATGTTAAACAAAGATTCTCATCCTTAAGCAAAAGATAAGTGGTTTAACTCTCCATTTTCATTTTTCCTAATTTTTCTGAAAGAGCCAACCATCAATAAAACTTTTGTAGTATTTTTCAACCTATCTTGGGGAAATAGTCCCTGTGATAACAAATGGAATGAGAACTCAATTTACTTTAACGAACAGCAGCAGTGTAAACAATCCTCTTTTATGTATAGAAACATAAGATAGAAAAGAAAGTCACATATTTTTGTTTATAAAAACATGGAAAGAACCATGAAGACCAAACTGAAATATTTCAAATATTTCTCGTGACTTATTTGTGACAACATTCACTGACCCCATTATAAATTTCACCAGTATTCATAGTGTCCTTTCACTGCAATATTAAAAGAACGAACAGCTTCATATTCACTTGGTAATTTGACCAATTATTTTTGTATACTTGTGTCTAAAGCCATTCTGCATTTCTATATCAACCTTGAATTGCAGAGATTAGTGCCACAGTTTAACAACAGAGGAGATGATCTTTATTGTGAGTGGCTTTTTTCACATAGTTGTACAAATAAGATTAGATGCAGTATGAAGAGCAAGCTGTAAGTACATGACATTTTCCCAATAAGTGTTTTCCATGATATTGATGCATACATAAAACTCCTGCCACATCAAATTTTGTAACTCTGTTCCATGTGTCATTTAGGATTTGAATTCTGACAGTACCCCACTTTCCTGACAAGAATTATAACTTCTGTTACAAAATATGGTTTTTTTGCATACTGATCTATTTAACCACGGAAAATACCCGAGTTTAGATATGTCAGAAAAATCCTTTGAAACTTATGTATGCACAGAAAAAATCTTTCACTGACTTCTGTGTCCATGAACAGGAAGAGGTAGGTTGGGTCAGATATGATCAGGTGTTATGAGGAATATCTGTATAAAATAATTCGTGCTGGAAATAAAATAATATAAAAGGACAAAGAAAAGACAAAAGCTGATTCCAGGAAAGCTGATCTGCATCTGTGAGGGGATAGGCAGCTCCAGGAGAAAGAAAAGAAATCAACAATTGAAAAGGGAGTCACAACCATGGAGATGGGCCATCACTGATGGCCTAATGACCAGGAACACCCACACATCAAGTCTGATCAGATCTATGATGTCTTCTCAGAAATCTCATCTGTTGTCAGCTCAGCCCGGAAACATATTCAGGAGACCTGAAATCTCAAAAGAGGACACATGAATATACAATCTGAGAAAAGATAGACAAAGAAACCCTGCCCCGGGAAAAATAAACTGTATAAAAACTGGACCCTTGGTGGCAGGACCTTGTGAACCAGGGGCGATAGGTGCCATAGAGGCCTGTCCTGGCGTTCACCCAGTGTTGATCCCAGGATCGAGACTGTCCTTTTTTTTCGTGGCTTTCCATGTTCGCTGTTACGCGAAAAATAAATTTTATTTCTATTTTTCAAATTCGGCTGTTTCATTTATAACATCAGGTATTTGTTTTCACACCTCTAGATACTTCACATTCAGTCCTTCAGATCACACTTTGGATTTTTAAAATTAATTAGGAAGTGCTGCTATAAAGACCTACAAAATATTTAAAATTGTGAAAACAGAAGCATATATAAATCTTACAAATATACAATCTTACCATTACCATCAATTTTGTCCTAATAACTTTTATAACTGAGATGTAAGTAAAAATTAAGACCTTTGCCAGGATAAATGCAGAAATATTTGTCTAGGTGGAAGGTATCTTGCCTTAACTTGGAAAAGGCACTTTCATTTCAATATAAGGATATCTTGATGAGAACGTGTTTCAAGGTAACTACCACAGTACAGTTACATAAATATGATAAAAATATATTTCCATGTGGAAACAGTTCCTGAGGCATTTTCTTATTATAAATGAAACTTCATAGAATATTTGTTTCTTTTATCTTTTTGGTTTTTTCTTTCTAAAAATATCCAAAATATTGCTTTATGTGATATGTATAAAACCTTAAAGCTTGGGAAGTTATATCCTTATGATTAAAATAGTCTACGATGCACTATTTCACATGTGAACCATTCCCAACAAAATATATCACCTAGGCAAACAACTTGGTATGATTCAGAAGGTTAAACACCTGTAGATTTATTAATGACAAAAAAACCTATACTTATTTTAGATGCACTTTAAATGAAAATGAGTGAGGACTAATAAGGTCAGAATTTAAGTAAATCATGAGCACTGGAAGAAAAAAAGGTTTCATTTATTCTACGGCTTTCTGCTGTAATAAACTTTTCTGCTGTGAAGTTTCTAGTACATTTAAGTCAGAATATTTGACTACATATGCAAATTTTTGATGCAACATAATCTGACATATCAATTTGTAGATTTGTGCATGTTATATAATTACCATGCTATGTCTCCTCCCTTTTGAATCACTAAAGAAATTTACCTAGGGATGTTAAAAAAAGTAGTGATCTACTAGTGAGCTATTTTAGCAACAGGTATGAAATTTCAAAAAATTCATTAATTTTTCCAATTATCCCTCTGTGTGCTCTTAATTGCACAGAAGTTAAACAGCTTTATGATGAAAACTAACAAGGAATTCTAGAGTCCATAATCGTATTCTAGATGTTTGCAGCAGAATCACAAAAGTAAATGCAGCTTTTCTGCATTTATTATTCAGACATCAATGCAGAATATAAAACTCACTTGATTTTCCAGGATGAAGGACTATGTTCATTAATTTGGGAAAATGGAAAGCCATTGCAAAACAATCTATTTTGCATTTCCAGTTACACAGGAACTAAAAGACTCTGTCTGGTTTTGGTGCATTCTTTCTTTCACTGGCAATAGACTATAATAATATCATAATTTCATTTTATGATGGACCCAGCAGTTTCTCTCCGTAATAGTTGTCTTATGCTTTCAGTATCATTGTAATGATTGCAAGACATTAATGCCTCCTGCAGTGTTTAAAGTGGCTTCAGTGTATAACATAACACATTTTTATAAGCAAGTGACACTTCCTTGTGTTTTCTGTTCTCCAAAATAATTTCAAATGCATATTACAAGTTCAAGTAAATGTATCAACTAGTAAGAGTGCAGTACTGCAAAAAGAGATTGTATTTTTTTGAGATTCTTTATTAAAATTTTGTTGCATCTCATTGCAGCGTTTAAAGAAACTAATAAAAGGTAACAAGATGTAAAAGAGCATATAAGAAAATTTCAGATATTGAAGCCTTCTAATTTTTTTAAAGAATGTTTGTTTTCCCTTATAGAGGGCTCCATGTTTCTAATCTCGAGATTCTATTATCAAAACCCCAATCCTTTTCTTGATAGAATGATTGTAAATCACCGAACTAACATCTAAATTATAGTCTGTTTCTGAATTCTGGTTGTGTCTAATCGTGACAATAGAGGAAGCAGTTAAGTTTCCCCAGGTTGATAGCAGCTCAGTTCTTTCAAACTAAGAAAACAATAAGGGGGTGCAAATGGCCCATTTGTAAGTATTCACTTTCTCTAAGGACCTGCTGTCTACTGCTTGTGGAAGAATATGCAGTCCACCATTAGTTCCTGGGAGTCCATATTTTATGGATTCCAATGAAAAACAGAGGAGGAAAGTATAAAGTTCTCGCAATCTTATATCTGAAACAAGTGCAGTTTAGGGGAGATTGCTAGTGCAAATAGTAGTTGAATTTGTAAGTCAGACTACTAATGTTTCATGGCATACTTAAAAGGAAATAAAATCTAGTCTTTGTCTTGAAATCCAATGTAGATAAGTTTCATCCAAAGAATTTTTCTGAAATATTAAAAGGGGAAGGGGAAGGGGAAGGGGAAGTAAGAAGAAAGCTTTTGCATGATGTTAACTTTCAAGCTGTGGAGTTCTGGGGTTTTTTTCTGTGTTTGAAAGATTTCAGTCAAATTTACCATGGTGTTACAAGACTACACCTACTAATAACTGTTCTAAACTTAAAATTATATCAGCTTCTAAGGACTCAGTGATACTGCAGTCTCTGTCTGACAACTGCTGACTCATTTCTCAGTTAAGTCTCTGAATGCTTTCATCCAGTCACTACTACCATTATTACTACTCAGTAATGACCATCTATTGTCTATTGCATAATAGTTACTGTGGTGAAACTGATTACTGTGTTTCATATATCTTATATCCCAAACAAACACCATGGAGTTTTCAGATGTTTCAGTGATTTGCTTTCAGAGATTTTAAATGTTAGATACTTAATTTAGAATTCTGCTTTTACGTCAAAAGGAATTATTACTTGAAGAGAAACAAGGTCAAAAAGTTAAATAATGTGACAGAGAAGAAAATATAGCTGAATTGCTATAGACACCCTAATGAAGTCTTTCAGAACCTGAAGGCTTTATCTAACTTACATGTGAAGCACAGTAAGTTAGATAAAGGAAAAGAAAATGACAAAGATGTGCATTGAGCTGCAATCATCCTGCACTGGCCTGATGATTTATGTCTATTCCCATTGTCTGAGATGCAGTATCATTAGCTGATTGTCTTAGTTTGAAAGACAGGTGTCCACCAGGGAAAGCCGGAGCCTCCCTTGGAATGGAGAATGCAAACTCTCTCCTTCCGAATTATTATAATTTTGAAATTAAGGGGCTCTCAGGTATGGGGATAGGGATAACAGTTCTTTACTAGTATATGTAAAAGGCAAAGAAACAACAATAATAATGGCATTAACAACAAAACAGAACCAGGAGCCTCGTGAGGGCCTTCTCAGCTGAGACGGGACGGGATGGAGGAGAGGCTTTGCTTCACAAAACCCTGGGGCAGTCTGATTCCCGTGACTCTGCAGGGCTCTGAGGAGCACCAAGATGGAACGGTAGGAATGAGCAGAAATCCCAGGCTGGTGGATGAGATGTATCAGAAGCTCCTTGGTGTAGCTGGATCTGTGGTGATGTCCCGGCAGGGCAGAGGGTGCGAGGCTACAGCGTAGCAAAGGCCCAGGGCAAGCCGGAGAAGCGGCAGGGGCAGGACAGCGGCGGCCCGGCTCCAGCAGGGCAGGAAAAGGTGAGCTCAGGATTCTTGGGCACACAAGCAGGTCGTGGTAGGTCCCTAGGACTGCACTCCTGTGGTGACAGTGAATTCTCCCCGCAGTAAGCAATAGCTTGTTCATCCTCCTTCTGATACTGAGAGTGAGAGCAGCTGATCCCAGTCCCCAAAACTCACGGTATCTTCCCCCTCCGAGAGAAACTCCCAGAGGCAAAAGAAGTGTAGCCAGACGCTACAGTCCTCTCCTTTGCCTACTTCTTTTTGGTTTTGCTTAAGTTCCAATAAGTACCCAGTAATTAGCTTCCTAGCAACTTATGGGGAAAAATTCTATAAGTAAAAAAGAAACAAATCCCCAACGCTGATAAACTGTAACACAAATAGAAAAGATCCAGAACTGGAATATGTTCCATCTATAAGAATATAGCCATCAAGTGTATATGTAACAACTTTTAATAGTCCTTACTTAACAGCTCTCTCTTTAGGGGGTTGTCAGTGAGGAATGGAGAACCAAGCATTCAGGAGGTAAACAGGGCAGTTCTAAGTCCAAACTGCCATAGATAATAAGTATAAATAGTCTCTGTGTGATGATGAAAGCAAAGAACAACATTTTAGAATGTCTGCTGCAGGCCACCAAATGAGGAGATATTTATTAATAATTAATTTAAAAGTAGAAGCCTGATAACTATGAAAAAGATTGGAAGTATAGTGAGTGGCTTTAATAATGAAATTATTGGGAAACATAGATGTGAATTGTCCAGCAGCACTTTTGTATGTGTTCTCTGGAACTAAAGAAAGATGGAGAAAAAGACTAAGGGAAGACTTTCTCCAAGTGTGATTTTCCCAGCAGTTATTAAGTCAAAAGCAAGAAATGAGTCTAGATTGACTAATTAAAATTAGACCTTAAAACAGGAGAATCTCTAGGAAGGACTTCAAGAAACATGATTCTAACAGGAAAAGGGAAAAAAAAGGAAGAAGAAAAAGACAGTCATTGCTTAAAAAAGGTTGGCAGGTGTTTAAAAAAATCTCTATATTCAGTACTAAATGTAAATTTTCCTAAGGCAAAAGAAGATAGAAAGTGTGCCAAATTTCCCCAGTAAGCTGTTCGGTGTCCTCACGCTCAAGTAGAAAGCACCAAGAGAGTAGGAAAACCAGTAAATATTTAAGGACAGGCAGAAAAAAACCCCAGAAGAACATAGGCCCAAAATTAGAAAGGTCAAACCTCAAAATGAGATACAACTAGCAGGGAAAGTAAAGGGCAAGAACAAACCATATTACAATTAGATTAGGAAGAAATCCAAGCAAAGAATCCGTCCATGCTATATAGATACTGGAGGCTAATGACAAACAATGTCGAGAAGTCTGACATGTTTAATGCCCTCTTTTGTTTCAGTTTTCACTGTAAAGGTTAACTTTAATCAGACAATTAATTATCAATGACAGAAAGCAGTAAGAAGGAAAACAGAACTAGAAAGATTTTCACTGTTCTCCACCTACCTGAGTCTAATGAAATTCTCCCCAAATTATGTGGAATAATGCCCGTGGTAACTTCTAATTCCTTTGAGGCTGGCTAGGAACCTGGAAACTGGGAAAAAGGCAATGAAGTGAAATAAAATCAAGGAAAATAAAGGGGAAAAAAGAATGTTCACTCATAAATTCAGTTACCTAACTCAGATCGTCCAAGGTTTCTGCCTGATATAATATCCCTCTCCACTGATAAGACAAGAAAGGTGGTTCTGCCCAAACATACCTCACTTAAGACATAGATTAAATTAATGGTACATACATTAAGAAAAATATTAAACTGCATTATAAATTATAGATTACTAACCTTATTTTTTATGGTCTTGTTGCAGTGCATAAATTAGGTTTTCTAATTTTCTGTATATCTTGTTATATATTTGTAATGATTTGTTCCTACCCCCCTATCCCAAACCCCCGATGGTGTTTCCCTTGTGTTTCCCTTGTCAATCACCTTGGAAGGTCTAGAAGATTCTGGGGAAAAAGCCCTAGGATTTGACAAGGTACCCTGGTACCACCTTCTTTCATTGTTCTGTTAAGTTCCTCAACTCTAGATCACTCCCCCCTCCCCTGGGATTGGCTCCAAGTTCACCTCCACCAAGATACGCCCCCTGTACTTAAAGTGAGGACAGGGGGCTGCCGGGCACTCTCGCTCTGGGGCTCTCCCTCCCTGCACTGTCCATCTGCACATGGAGGTAACCGAGAGGAATAAAACCAGCTGAAACCCAAGCAGAGTCCACTCTTTCTTCCACGCCGTCGACCACGCTTCAGCCTGAAGTTCAGACCAGCCAAGCCTCTCTCATATAAGAAGCCAGGGAGTGAGCTAGCTGGTGGAAGAGCTCCCCCAGCACATTTCTATATGGTCTCACATGATTTTCTGTAAGATAAGAAAGAATATTCTAGAGTAGGGTACAAAACTCTAGGGTTATAGTTGTCTATGTAACTGAAATTACAATTTCAATATAAACAAAGAGGGACTAAGAAAGTTTCTGCAGCAGTCAATGCAATTTCTAGCATTGTTCAAGGGTTTCATTTGTTATTATGATGACAAAATATAAACTACAGTGTAAGGTAAGTGAAGAATTAGATTCAAAAAACCTATAGTGTTTCATTTTCTTGAGTTTTTTAAGTACAATGCTAACTAGAATAAGGATTCACTAGGGATAGGTTCTTAATCTAGGCCTAACTTAATTTTTTTATAACAAAATGAGCGGTAAAGTATGGTATTCCCATACTATATTTGCAGACATATTATGCTGGGTATAACTACTGGCAAAACAAACTAATTTTATAATCACTTCGAAAAATTTAAAAAGTAGTCTGAAATAACTACAGTTATGTAGTTTTATGAGGACTAATGAAATTAATTGCAACCATCTAGCAGAACTTGGACTCAGTTATACAAAAGCTAACCTGGAAATTAGAGGGCATCACAGCCAGAACATGAACAACAGCTGTGCTATTGTTTAATGGAGAAAAAACCCAAAACTGATTTAATGTATAATTTTCATATGAAAGCTGCAAAAAAACATCCATGAAGCCTGTGAAGTACTGTTTGGGTTTATGGCAACTGAGTGCAGTGAGGGCTCATTTGGTATGTATATCTTGATTTTGGCATTACACTTCAGGATGGATATAGACCAGTCAGAAAGAGATCAGTAAGAACTAGAAACAAAAACACAACCACAAATTTGCATATTCTATAGAAGTAATTTGAGAGGAGGAAGGCCAGGACATCCTAGGAAGTAGTAGAGGAAATGAAGACTGAAAGATGACTTAGCATTCCCCCACTTGTGTTTTCCATGTTAATGTTGAAATGAATCTCAGCAATTCAGTCAGCTTCATTTTGGTTTCTGCACTCTATTCATCTATTTTGGTTTCTGCTCTAAGCACATGAAGGAGTCCTCAAGAAGAGAGAGTAGTTAAAACTTTTGCAATAACTGGAGAACATTTCACTGAAGAAGTTTGCTGCGACAGTTAAAAGATTTTCCAATTTCCAAAAGGAAAAAAATAGAATTTATGATATCTCTCCCAAAATCATTAGTTGGGGTAAGAATGTACTATGTCTTTTTCCTTGGATAAAAGAGGGCCATCCTGTAGCTAATTTTATTGCCAGGTAGAATGTTCTATCTTATATATTATACATAACACGGCAAGAATTTATGTTAATTACAGCATAGTAAGAGCAAGATGGCAGGGACTTTTGCCTGAGCAGTACAAGTATTTCTGTTCATTTCTTAGTTTGTCACTTGAAATACTTCGGTTGTTAGAGCATAAAAGCAGAAAATTCTCAGTAGTCAGCTCCTCGAGAAATTTTTGGTTTTATTCATAATGTGCTTCCATGGGCAATTTCCTGATTTCCACAGAAAATGGGAGGTTTAGGAGCAGATAATGTAGGAGGGAAGGATGCCAACCAGAGAGCATCTGGATAGGCTTGAGAGGAGGGTGTCAACCTCATGATGTTCAACAAATCCAAGTACCAGATTGTGTAGTTGGGTCATGGCAATCCCAGAAATGGGCACAGAGTGGGAGAAGAAGACATTTAAAACAGCCCTACAGAAAAGGACTTAGGGTTTCTTGTGGGTGAAAAGCTGGATATGAGCCAGCCATGGGCACTCCCAGTCTGGAAAACCAAGTGTGCCCTGTGGCTACATCCAAAGCACCATGGGCAGCAGTTGAGGGAGGGAATTCTGCCCCTCTGCTCAGCCCTCATGAGACTCTACCTGGGGTATTGTGCTTGGCTGTGTTTTTTTCCAGCAGAAATGTGAAACTGTTAGAGCAGGTCTAGTGGAGGTCCATGAAGTTGGTGAGAGGGATGGAATACATCTATGATGAGAGGCTGAGAGAGTTGGGGTTGCTCAGTCTGGCAAGAGAAGGTTTTGGGGAGATGTTGAGCTGCTAGGGTCTTCACAGAAGACTAAAGAGGCTGAGTTGTTCTAAGTCATTTATTGCATGGTTAGATCAGTCTCGTGAAGTGTTACAGTCCATGTCATCATGCAAAAGCTGTCCAGCACAGAGTCCCCATGGCCCAAGCAGAAGCAGCAGCCTCTCCTGCAGCAGCAGCAGCATCCTCTGTGATCTCTAGCATTCTCAAAGCAGTGAATTTTTCTCTTTTTTTACCCAATCGGCTACAAACACGATCCTATTACTGTCTTCTTGGACCTATCCGGGCCTAAAATTGATGTACTAAAGTGGTCATAATTTCCTACACAAATTCTATGTACATAGTTCTATCTGTTCTATCTAGAAATGTTAGCAATGCTACACTATGTTTTCATTATGTCTAGGACTTAGTTAACTTTGTAAAAGGTAATGCTACTGAACTTTAGATTAGGCTTTAGGGCTTTTCTTACTAACTAATATGGGCTCTTTATTTGCTTAAGGCACTTAAGGCATATTTTCACTTAAACTAAAACTTACATTCCCACCTCATGTCTGTGTGACTTTATGCAACTCAGTTTCTCCAAGGGTTTCTAACTAGCCCCTACATTCTTTTCTGCCTCTAAACCTGTGTGCACAGGATTCTCGGAGATTTCTATCTGGTTTCCAACAGGGCAACCCCATTCTAGCCTTCAGGCAGGATTATAAAGAGAGGCAAGACAACTTTTTAAATGGGCAGATAGTAGTAGGACAAAGAAAAATTATTGTAAACTGGAGGATGAGATATTTTGATTAGATATTAGAGTGAAATTCTTTACTATGAGGATGGTGAAGCATGTAACGTTGCTTATGAGGCTGTGACAGCCCCAAGTCTTCAAGGTCAGGTCAGATGGAGCATTGCACAACCTAGTATAGTGGAAGTCTCCTGCCCATGGAAGGGAGGGTGGGACCTAGATGATCTTTGATGTCCATTTCAACACAAGCCTTTCAATAATTCTGTGATGTTATGAACCACAGTACGACGGAGGTGCGATGCAAGGCAACCTGAAAGTGAAAGAGGAGCCACAATTTTCACAGTTCTTTTAAAAAATATGTTTTAAAATTATTTAGAAATAGTAAATCAACACCAGAATATCTGAGCACAGTAATTTCATTAATTTGTGCAGATGATGAATACTTCATGATAAAATATATTTTGCCCTTAAAGTAATCAAAGAATTACCTTTAAGTTGCTACAACTTAATTACATCACGCAGAATTAGAATTGCTTTTTGAAAGATTTGTTTCCATTTTTCTGAAAACATTAGATATACTCCTTGACCTTTTGGGTAATCTGTCATAGCCCAAAACCGAAAAATAACACAAGAAGGAATATCTTGGGTTTGTCTTACTATGTGAGTAATTTTACATTTAATTTTTCTTTCTTTTTGACTGTTGTTTACAGGAGACCTCTACAGAGTATGCTTCTGCATATAGTCCAAAATGGGTCTATGAGAACTCTGAGGCATAGACTGCTTCAGATTTTTGCAGTTTGGAAGTTCTTCCACTGAAGTGAACAAACCCTCTGTCAAATGGAGATTAGATACATGTTCTTCCTTTAAAAGTGCCAGTAGCTGAGATTTCAATATAAATTTTGTGCAGCTCCATCTGGGATATCATGTCTTCTGTGACACCAGGAAATGTATTATGTTGGTATAATTTAAAGACAAAAATGTGTCAACTAATTTTCCATATGGTGTCTCCCCCAGTAGAATTAATATGAATAATGTACAAGATACATACCTATACACATAACCTACAGAAATCAGTTTGCTTTTAATGTATAAAAGAAAAAGGAAATTAAAAATTAAACAGGGAGATCTCTTTGCCTTGATGCCTATTTGTCCATATTTCACTCAGAATGCTTTGTTAACATAAAAACAAACTTTAATGTTTGCAAATATTTTTCTTTGCAGGCTTCTGCAGTCAAATGATATCAAATCATTAGTGAACTCAAAGACTGTGTTTCAAAGCTCTGTAAAAATCTTGGCCACTGAAGAACTTAATGTCTTGGCAGATGCTCAAGACTAATGATATGCTCCCCACTACAATTAAATTCTAACATCCTCTCAACTTAAAATGGGCACAAAATTATATTCTAATGGGTGCCAGCTACAGAAATAGCTCAAACAACTTAACAGATGCAAAGCATTTTGTATGTTTTAGCTTTTGATTTTAAAACATCTTATAAATAATTTGACACCAGACTGCAACTTATATTTCTTGATTCAGGAACATGTAGGTACTAATGACTTTCTCCAATCAAAATGGAGATCTTGAATTCTATGAACTTCTCATTGCACAGTTCTTCAAATCAGCGAAGAAAAAGTGAACAAAATTATTGCAGAAACAAAACACAAGATCAAAAAGTTTTCCAGTTTAAGAAAGCAGACAGAAGAACTGCTACTAAAACTCTTTAACTGAATTCTGTCATGAAATCTTATCTACAGTCACAGCCCAGGGAATACAAGTAGATCTCATCCTGGGATATGCCCACTGCTGCCAAGAAGCATTGGGATTAAGTCAAAGGCAGTAAAGAAAGATAACAAGATTTCTCAGAACAGATATAGAAGACATTTCGCTGTGTATTTTCCATATATTAATCATCTAGTACAGCTAACAAACATTAATATTAATATAGTGACATTAATATTAACATCATATATATTCATTAATATTAACATTGATATAGCTAATAAATATTAATATTTTTTCATATATTAAGTCACCTAGTATAGCTAATAAATAGAAAATAATAAAAATGTGCATAATCCATTTAGACCCAGGTCCACTCTAATGGCATTCCCCAGCTATAGCTGCTTTACACACGAATCCACTCTCATTTATGCTTATCCCCAGTGAAACAGCCCTCATTTTTTAACAAATAGGCCAGGTTTCCTGCATCTTTGACAGTCTCAGCAAAGTGACTGAGATATGTTTGACAACAATTAGAATTGTTGACGCTGAGTTCATCCTGGGTACATTTTCCATGCACCTTGAAAATGCAGACCCAGCTTTTCTGTGCCCATTTTAGCCTACTACATTTTAGATCTGACCTGTGGTCTCAGCCAGATACAAACTTGTAATAAATTACTGGACTTGAAAGCTGAGTCATACTTCATTTGAAAAAGAAACGATTTCAGACTATGTAATTTTGAATCAACCTATAACCTTCATGTCACTGTAATTTCCCAATGTAAATGTATGACTGGACTGTTTTCAACTACGCTTGGAACATAAATTGCTAGAACACCTTAAAAAACTTGTATCAACAAATGTCAAAGTTTTTATGTGCATTTTTAGATTTATTTGGTAATAGATTGCATATAGAAATTTAATATAAAACCAAAACTATCCACCTATATCTGATTCATAATTTAAAATATATAAATTTTGTCTCAGTTTAAATGTCTAGTTATATAGAAATTTATATAGAATTTATATAGAAATTATATAGAATTTCTGTTCTATAGAAAACACATTTTATAGTAAACCACTTTAGGAATGTGAAATTGTTATTATAGAGAAAGAAATAAATATCAAAACCTATTTTTAGTTTTTTCCTCGAAAGTTTTTACATTAAAACCAGGGCAAGATGCAAATATTTTTCCTACTAGAATACTATAATACCTGTAGTACTAATTTTCTGACAAAGTTATGCATGTTGGTATCAGAATAACAGGCAAACTATAGAAGACAATGCATGCAGCAATCAAGTATTTGAAGACAAACAAGTGTTTCTTTCCATTCAAAGAAAATTATTTAATAAAATGATATGTAAAATGCAAGGTGAATTGCTCTGTTACTTATTCCTACCACACACAAAGAGAGCAAAACTTGTAGTTTGACGTGTCTTGTGTGTCTGCAGTAGCAGTTTCATGGGCATGTGAGAGTTGGAAAGATAAAATTATCCCTACTCATTAGCATACTCCAATCACCTGTAAACTACACTGGTAAACTGTGGAATGATAAGTTAATTCCCTGTTTCTACTTCAGGGAAATCATAAGGTAAGTGGAGAAGCAAAGAAAAACCAAACAAAACAAAGATAAAAAGCCCAACATAGCATATCTATTAGCCCTGCACAGCTCCTCACTCTCACACCAAACTAGAGCAAAATAGCCAAAAACAAAGCCATGCAATCCCACAAAAAACATATCTGTTTTGAGTAGACCTAGGAGACTGCACAGCTTGCATGCAAAACTTTTTCTGGTAGTCCTAATGAACAGAATGACAATGCAACTTCTGTTCCAGATTTCATAAGGCCAGACAAGGTATAAGACCACAGCAGGTACCACATAGAATCTGAGTATCCCACACTAACTAAACAACATATTGTGAGGGTTTGTAATATTTTCTGAGTAAAAACAATGAAAATAATGTTGATAATCTATAAGATTAAAATTCATGCAAGTGTCACAGATCTTTTGATAAAGCATGCCTAAAGAAACAAATGAATGTTTGCAAGAAGAGTTAATGAATGCATGTTTTAAATATTGATAAATAAAGCAGAATATTGTCAATTTGAATTAGTCAGTTTACTTGAATCATAGATAGCATTGACAGTATTAAATTATTAAAGAAATCAAATACAGTATACTGAAAGTCATATTTCAATAATATGCATTATTGGGAGAAATATTTTGACACTGTCATTCAGAGCAAAGCTTGACCTCTTGAGACATAAGTACCCTTGGTTAAGACAACAATAATATAAAATGAAACTATTTAAAATCTTTTAAAGTATTCAGTTATTTAGAATATCTAGGTCAAGTAAGTTGAGAACATATGGTAATAAGGTTTGGTTTGTGATTAAACAGTTCCACAAGGATTTGAAGAGAGATTGCCTACACAGCCTGTAAAGACAAAGCCTTTGTTAAAATATACATGCTCTCAGACACATATCACCTTTTGCTTCAAGCATGCATAAATTATTTTTCTCTCCAGTGAAGCACTTTCTCCCTCCCACTTGTTGAGATTTTATATTTATGCCATCATATAATCTCATTCTCACTTTCACTCTCTTCCTCTGACAAAAAGTTCACAAGTGTGGTGAGAATTATTGGTCTTCAACCTGTGGCCATGGCAAGATTCACTTCAGACAATGTGAAACAGAGAAACAAAGTTTTCAATTTACAGATCTTATTTTGAATGGAATCCAGAGAACTAACTTACACTGATTAGATTTTCTACCTAAATGACAAAAAGTGAGAAGCTGACACTCTAATTAAAGACTTCATCTGCAAAACAATATCAAAAATTATTATGATGCCTAAATTTTACCAAAATTCCATCTTAAATATTGCAGTGGACTGAGTCCAGATGATAGCCAATCATTCTTCCTTTCACTCATGTCCTCCTGCCCCAGGGGATGGGGGGAAGAAGAGAAAGAAAACAAAAAAACCCATCCGTCAAAATAATGACAGTTTGATAAGGAGGATAAAAACCATGCATGCAAGTAGAGCCAAATGGAGAAATTAATTCACTGCTTTCCATTGACAGGCAGATGTTCGCCCACGTCCAGGAGAGCAGCACCTCAGCAGACAAAATAGGAAGACAAACACCACAACCACCAATAGCCCACTTTCTTCACCTTTATTGCTTGGGCACAATGAAAAATGCCCCTTTGGTCAGCTTGTGTCAGCTGTCCTGACAGTGCCCTGTCTCAGCCACTTCTCACATCTGGCCTGCTCCTATTTGGGCCGAACAGAGGAAAGAAAGAAAGCCTTGACATTAAGTTCTCCAGAAGCAGCCAAATACTGGCATACTATCAACATTGTTTCAGCCACAAATGCAAAGCACAGCACCATACAAGCTATCATGAAGAAACCTAATTTTGCAACTTCATCCAAGACAGACCCAGCACAGTACAAGCATTAAAGCCAAAAAGATGAGAAAAAAAATCTTTTACAGATAAAAACTGTTTAGTGTTGGAAACCCTTGCACACCAAATCCAGATCAATTCAATCCTTCTCTGTGCTTTTGTCCGTCAGTTTTGCCAGTTCATGTCTGTCCTGGGTTGTAGTATAGGATGTACACAAAGTATTCTATCACCATCTTCATGAACTGTGGAATCCAATTGTTGGAGCAGTGTCTCCCAGACCCCCTCCCTCTGGACTATCTTCTGTTAATGGCCCATCAGATGCCTTGCTGTATGACTCATAGATAACTGCCTCCGGGAGCGATCTCTCTCTAATGGGCCATCAAGGACTCCCTGTATGACTCATCATCCCACTGTGAGACGCTCCGCCCAGGGGGAGGAACCAAGCATTCTCACCTGGATATAATCTGGGATTTGGGGACAGTACAGGCAGCCCTTACCCACTGGATTCCCAGAGGACCAGAGCTACCAGACCTTTCTATGGGATCACTGCTTCAGGAAGACCACCTCATCTGGACTGCTTCCATCACCCTGCTCAGGTTGTATGCTGACTCTGTCAGTGGTTTTTTGTTTTTGTATTATTGCATTAATTTCATTTTATTCTACTCTTTTTATTTCATTTCTTCCTATTAAATTGTATTTCTGACTTGGAGCCTCTCAGTTGTTTTGCTTTCAAACCACTAGTGTCCTAAAAAGATGTTGTCAGACCATCTTCTTTGAAGTCCTTCCTCTAGGAAATATTTACACAGCACTCTTGTCAGAAGAGCATAGATTGGCACAGAATTTGCAGTCATTGAGTTCAGTCCCCTCCTATCACAGGCAAACACTAGTCTCTATTGCAAAGCATCAATATCATGTCACACTACTCCTCTTGGAAATCTATTCCAAAAGATCTGCTTTACTGTGACAAAACTGAAGATTAAGTCTGTTATATTTGCAGGACAGTACATAGGTCTCTGCACACACACAGAAGTTCTTAACTTAAGTTAAGTCCATGAAAACTTCACACAAATTTGAGCAAAGAGTCAGCAAATTATTTTAAAGGAGGCAGAAAAGATGGTGATATTTCTGCCCCAGGCAGGCTGTAAGAGTACAGGACTATCTCACCTGGGGGAAAAGAATCCTACAACTTTGTGTTCTACTCTTTCTCTCACCCAGTGAAATTTGTATTCCTTTCTTTAGAGAAGTGCGTTTTCATGTGGCTGAAATAAGAACTTGAGAGGGATTTAAGTGTCCCTTTGTAATCTGCAATGTTTGTTTGTGAGCTGTGGGTGGGAAAGTACCTGCTAAGAAAGACACTGCTCAGGTGGGTCCAACTTTACACCTGTATGTTTCCCTGTGCCCAAGGACTGATTGTCTTTTTATGAAGTAAAACCAACAGGCAAAGCCTGAAAAAAGCAGGAACAGAAAATTTTTTGTGGAATAGAACTCAGTGGTAGTACTAACAACAATAACAACAGTCACAAATATTAACTTAAAGTCAAGTGTTGAAGGTCAAATGTTTGAGGTGTAGTTTTGCACTTGAGACAATCATCTCCTTTAATGTTTTGAAAACAGATATTTATTGTATTGATTTAGGCAGAAGTTGCTATGGAACACACAAGGTATGTGAACAAAAAGTGGGACACTAGAAGCCACACTTAATTGATGATGAAAAAAGAATTTAGGAAAAAAAACTGAAAAAGCCCCAAAGTGCAAACTTAGATCCATTAATCAGCTTTGGAAACAGTCCATGAAGGAAAGAGATAGAGAGGATAAAACTGGAGAAAGTTCTTTGAAAAATAAAAACTGTGATGTAGAAAAAACAAAAATAGGAGGAAAAAAAGTAATCCAGTAAATATATGTGTACCTTTCTTCTCTGATTACCGGGGCCCCTTCCTCTGGGATCCAGAACAACTAAACAAATCACAATGCCATTCCTCAAAAATTTTCAGAGCTGCAAGAACTGCAAGTGAAGTCACTGGAAACTGTGTGTTAAATACTTGGAGTGCTAGGCAGTACTGGGGATGACCATACTAAGGGAAGGAAAAAGAAACCAACGACCATACTAAGGGAAGGAAAAAGAAACCAACCAATAAACAAACAAAACCAACAATCCTTTCATTCCTTTTAAATCGTCTAAAATGAAAAAATAACATTTTTCTTAATGTCTCTGTGTCTCTGCTCCTCATTTATAAATGGAAAAATCTTTTGGGAGAAATACAAGCCAAAGTGCACAAACATACTTGTGAAGTCTTCTGCTAATGTAATAATTAGTACAGTAGAAAAGAGAGGCGCAAAAACTGAGTCTACAAAGCAGAATATGGAGAACATGTGGTTTTGCATCGCACTTATGGACAAAACATTGAACAGTTGACCATTGAGTGACATCACACACCGTTTGCACAGAAAAAGTCATGGGTCCAACAGCAGTATTTAGCATAACAGGAAACTGCTCCATTGTGTAAATGAATTAGCATGATACTACTTTAATGCTTTTCCTAGTATTTCAGCATTTGACTTTGAAATTTTAAAAATCTTCTTTTAATATGACTTCTTTTAATGGAGAAATATATTTCTGTCAGGTCATTTTATTAAAGTAGCTATAACCAAAGAAATACATCTCAGCCTCCCTATACACTTTATCTACACAGACTTTGCTTAATCTCCCTGAGAGCTCAGTTTTCGTATGTATTACAAACCTGCTTTCATGAATGGATGTGTTAATAGTAATACAGCCATTTATTCAAACTTCAGTTATCTCACCTTTGGGGACCCTTTGTCTCAGAGACTTGATTCATTATTGGTATAGCTAATAAGGTTCCAGTTTCTCAATATCAGTCTCCTATTTAGTTCTAATTTCTAATATCACAACCTTTGTTTAACCTCAGCTGCAGAGAAGTCTTCCTGATTCTATTCTAGACACCAAATGAAAATATGATGTTAAAAAGTCTTTTTCATGCAAAGAGTTTTATAAGTTTTTAGTACCAGCACTTCAGTATGTCTCCAGAATTAAAAAAAAAAAAAAAAAATCCCCAGTCCTTCATCTCTTTGTTGCACATAAAACAATGCTTTCTATTCAAAAGATTTTGTAAACACAACTGTATCATGAACATTTCCATCTTATTCATTCATCAAAATAGTGTTGATATCTGAGAAATAAAAGAAAATATCTCACGCTCTGGATGTACCCTATATTTTCAATAAATAAAATGCTTTTTTCCCAGTCACATTTATCTTATTGTACCATTATAGAATATTGAATAATTTTGTTAGAGTAATTTATGATGACATGCAAGATTGTGAAAACAATCTATCATTTCTAAGAGATATTCAGGTGGTAATTCTGGTACTGAATTATTTACAGGACCAAGCAGTCATAAATTTTCAACTGTGATTAGATGTAAGGAAGTTTTTGTTCAGCAAAACAAATTAGTCTAGATGTAGTAGTGTGGCAGTGTGTTTTTGATTGTCTATGTTCCTCATACATTTTCCAGATTGTTCTTCTACTGTCTGTGAAATGGTTCGTCCCATGTACCCCTTTGGTTTCCCTTTGGTTTGCCCTGGTTACGGTTATCTGTCAATTATCTGTTATGCAACTCACGGGTCCTGTCTGTCACTTCGGAGCCTGTCCCTGTGTCTGGAAAGTTTCAGGGAGAGCCTTGAGTGATTGGACAGGATCCCAGTTCCCCCCTCCCACCTACTTGTAGTTTGTTACTGCCTCTGTGCATTATGATCTATGCCACTCCTCTGTTTATCCCAACTGGTCGCTAGCAGAACACATCCCCTTGTTCCACCCCCACATAAAAGTCGTACTTGGGTGCTCCTGGTCTCGGTTGAGGCAGGAACCCTGAGATGAGGTCTCCCTGGCCGGGAACGCCAATAAACTCAGCTTGGTTGTACCCTCTCCAGAGTCCCCTCTTCATTTCCTACCATAGTCCCACTATGCCTCCAGAACCAGCCAAGACTCACAGGGTCTTGCCCAGGTGTCCCAGGGCACTGAACCATACCTAGCTTGCCATGGTGCCAGGGCTGGCTGGGGAAAGCAGACGCTGACACCACGTCATAGTAGAGGAATTTTTTTTTTTTTTTTTTTNTTAGGTTATATACATTGGTCACCACCATGACTCAGTATTGAAGAGTTACTCAAAATTGTGAGCCAAATATCACGTGAATTCCTTGTCTTGCTATTAATAAGTATCTCACCAGACATACCCTTTTTAGATAGCATAGACTCATATTAACCTGCAAAAACATAAAAAAAATCCTTGGTTCACATATCAAAGTTGAGTACTTAATGATCAGACCATGTAAAAAAAGTCCTTTTAATGGAATACCCTACAGCACTCTCCCCTGTAAAAATCTTCCTTATTCCTTTAATGTTTCAAAAGAAATTACAGAGTAACTATGCCTTCCTTTCTTACATTTGGTCTAAACGCACTTTCTTAGAGCTAAAATGAAAAAAAATTATGCATTTAGTTGCCATATAAATGGTAAGCATCAAAATTCAGTCAACTTCCGTCTTGTCTTTTACAAATGAACCTCAGAAAGAAAGGGAAATTTTGTTCTTTGCTGCTGAAACTCCAGGTTCCTAGGCTGAACTGACACATGAGGCCTCTCTTCTGTACAGCTTTAGGGTTCATAGCAGATCATTAAGAGAAAATGCCAGAGAGAATCCTCCAGTTAGAGAACAAGTTCAGTGTCACAAAATGGAGTTATCAAACACATATGCCCATTTCTTTATGTGGTACTAAATGTCCTATTTTAGGAAGAAATGCATTTTTAATAATACAGGGCTCTAGACAGAAGGATATTTCGGCCTCTGTTTGAAGCACATATCTTCAACAGAGTGAGAGCTTAGAGGCAGGAATTAACGTGGAGCTGGAAGATGTTTAAGAATTATTAGTTTCATTTCAGAGCTGACACATTCAAAACCAATGGAGTATTTCAGACATATTTATACAAATATGACTGCTGAATTTTTAAACAGTCATCTTGATCAAGGATACTCTTAGAAAGTTTTCTTTCTTACTTTCCATGTTAAATTCTTACTTTCCATGTTACTTTATTAAAAAATCCATGAGAGCCATTTTCAATGCTTAAAGGATGCATCACTTCTATTTCAATTGTTCACATTATGTGACAAAAGAATCCAAATGTGAAAAGGAATTGTTTCTTGGAGTATCATTGAAACCGTCAGCACATTTTTCCTTACATATACTGTTACAATTGTTAGGAAAAACATATAGAAAAAAACACATCAAATTTCTTCAAATAATCACATATTAATTTATCCTATTGTGTTGGTTTAGCACAGATGGTGAGGTGCAATTGGTGATTTCTTTTAAACTGACAAGCAAAATAGCCAATTGCATGTAAGGATACGCCTCTGGGTCACACAGCTTTTAAAGTTAGAAGGAAGCCTGGGATCGTTCTCTCTTCCTTCTGCCTTCAAAGGAGGTAAGGCAGTCCTGGCTCTCTCCTTTGGAGGGGGCCGGGATGGCCCAGCGTGCCTGGCCCCAGCTTTCATGGGAGGCCTGCCTGGCGAGGTGACTCCCAGGCTGGGAGAGGGGATGATGTGCCCCCATCCCAGCCCCAATTGGTTTTTAGCAGCTGGAAACATCCTGCCGCTCCCCCTGGCGGGGGGTGGTGGGAGCTGGCCCAAGGGGCCTGGCCATGGGCCCAGGGCCTTTCCCCAGCAGGGGAAGGGGAGCTTGCAGCCTGCAGGTCCTCCAAGCTGGGCCCACCCTGAATGAGACTGAGGGGCGGGGGCAAGGAGCATTTCATCAGCCGGGCTGTTTTGAGATCTGCCGGCTTGAGTTTTTTCCCCATTCCCACGGCCTTTGAAAATCCTGGCTGCTGCTCAGCAAAGATCACGTGACCAGCTCAGGCCTGGGCAAGCTTTAACTCTTTCCTGCCAGCAGATGGGACTTCCAAAGCACTGGCTCTTTCCAGAGTGAGAACAAAGTGATTGAGCAGAGAGAAGACTTAGCATAAGAGTCAGATGAAGAGAGTGAGAAAAGGATTAATTAGAGGAAGGATGAAGGAGTTGCCTGCAGGCTGGACTTTCTTGCTTGAGCTATGAAAATGAACTCTGTTGATAGATTGTCCTTTAAATCATGTAAAAATATGCATTTGGGGAGATGATTTGTGGATTTTTGAGCAACACTGTTTGTGAGGGACTGTATAGTCCCATGAGATGCCTGAACACAGAGAAAGAGATGAGAAGCTCCTGCACCAGTGAAAGAAGTGAGAAGACATCTCTGTTTCTTGAGAGGAGAAAGCCTTTGCTTTGAAGTTGCTTATCTTCAAAAGGTGACACCCCAGATGTCTGAGTTCCACGACCCATATGCAGCTTGGGAAACTGCTAATGGGAGGAGACCACATGGAAGCAGGTTTTCCCCGGGGGGCTGTTTCTGTCAGAGTTCTGACCCATAAGAGAACTTTTTCTAGATTGTCAGTGTGAGACTGACTGAATGCCACAGGTTTTGTCTCTAAGTTGTTTGTAGGAAAGTGAACACTTGTGGTGGGAGGAGAAGAGTTGTGAAAGTTTCATTTTTTTTTCCTTTCTGTGTGTTAATAAACTATCTGTTTGCTTTTAAGTTGAGCCTGTTTCGCCATTTTCTCCCAAAAATCCTATCTCCCAATTGGCAAACAAAATCCAGTGAACGTGAAACCACCAGACCTATAAAACCCCCTTAAATGAAATTAAAAGAACATGACTACACTCTGAGCAATTTTTCCTAAATATGTGATTTTCTGTCTCCAGCAACTCCTTTTCTTCTCCAGGTTTTCAACTTCCTATGTTTGTATGGACACTTTCACACTATCTGTGTTGTCTACCATCAAAGATTGTCTATCTACCAACATTCCAGTCATCGATAGATACTCATTGTTTCTGTCTACCTTCCTCCAAGCCCTTACATATCTAACTGGGCTGCCCAGTGCTAGAAAGAATAAGAAGCTGGAAATAAAATACATACATAAGAGCCTATTATACAATCCATTCTAATTTGAATAGTAAGTATAATTTGTACTCTGCTGAATAAATAATCACCAGCCTATGGATCAATAAATTGCTAACACTATCTTAATACTGTTAAATTAACAGTGTATCTCCATGCTTTTCTCCCAATAATAAAGGGTGGAAAAGCAATGATTTGAAAGAAAAATAAAAATGGATGGATTTTTTGCTGTGATTTGAAGCAGGTTGAGGTAGGTTGACTTATAAACCAGAAGGCTTCTATCAATTCTAGGAGGTTTCACTTCACCTTTCTTATCTCCATTAACAAAATTCTTTGTTTGACTATTTTTTTTTCCAAAAGATGCAAAAAAAATATTTTTAAGTGTCTTGCAAACAGTGTACATGTAAGAATTTGCATCGTTATTTTCTGCAAAATATTACTGTTTTTATACAGAGTCTTCAATGTCTATGGGAGACATAGTGAAAGTGACAATTAAAGTGATTTCATTAAACATCTCCAGCCCATTAAGTTGTTCAATTTTGCATTAAAATCATTAGTATCTGAAATGTAGCAAAAAAGATAGTGACAGCTGTAAATATAAAACAGACATAGAGATTTTTTTACCAAAATAAATAACTACATGTACATCCTGAATATGCAAATTTGTAGGTGTAACGACCTTGTATGTTTTCCCTCTTATTATATATTCACCCAAGTTTCCAACTTGCTTTATGGAAAATCATTGCAGCAGGTTATATTTTGTAGTTTCATCTTTTCACTACAGTGCTATCACAGTTTGAGGTTTGGCCTAGGTCTAGTAACTTACCTTCCAAAGTTATTCAAAATTAATCATGCTAGATCAGCTATGTTCCATTTTGACTCCAGCTGGAACCTGCTTATACCTAAGAACTGTTACTTGTGACTGTGAGAGGATCTAAACATAGAAATATAAAATTATAGAATGGCCTGAGTTGGAAGGGACCTTAAAGATCACCCGGTTCCATCCCCCCTGGGTGGGGACACCATTCACAGACCAGGCTGCTCAAAGCTGCATCCAGCCTTGCCTTGGACACTTCCAGGGATGGGGCATCCACAGCTTCTCTGGGCAACCTGTGCCAGGGCCTCACCACCCTCACAGTTAAGAACTTCTTCCCAATATTTGATCTGAACTTACTCTCAATTTTAAGCCTTTCCCCCTTCTCCTGCCTCTGCATGTCCCTATAGTCTCCTTCCACCTTGTGCTTTCGGGGCTGGGAGTGCCCCTGGCTGGCTCATGTCCAGCTCTCAGCCCCAGCACCCCCAAGTCCTTCTTGGCAGGGCTGCTCTGGGTCTGTTCATCCCCAGCCTGGGCTGGCACTGGGGGCTGCCCTGGCCCAGGTGCAGCTCCAGCCCTTGGCCGTGTTGAAAGAGGCCTTGGCCTTCACAATATCTACTGCTGGTAGCAGCCAAACAGCCTCCACTGTAAATCCAAAATCTGATTGTTTTGTGTATTTTTCAAGCACATAACGATAACTGGCCTCAAACTTACTAAAATTATCAATTGAAATACATTATTTGCCTACTAAAATGAATATGTGATCTGTAAAAGATGTCTTTCTACCAGATGTTTTTCTTCTACTGAAAAATTATAGCAGTTTTACAAAGAATGGTTATAAACAGGACTGGAAACATAATTTTTTCTCCTATGATCCCTCTAAATTCCCTGAACCAATCACACACTGCACTATTAAATTGCAAACAATTTCTTTTTATATTAATTTAGTCAATCAAGTCCTGAAGAGAATTGGAAAGAAGATCCAATTCTATAGGTCAAATTTTCCATGTTCTCATTGAGCAAGAGTCCAACATTATTCCATTAGTTTCAGCAAAACACCATACAAAGCCTGGCCTCAGAATGATGCCCAGAACTTTTGAACACTAATAGACATTGTACTAAGAAACTATTTATAATATAAACACTTTAGAAATGATGCAGTGCTTGTTTCCTCAAGTAATTACTTCAGTAAATGTGTACTTTGGTCCTTTTCTACCTCCAGAAACAAATTCACAACTTTGCCATCAGACTCTGCTTCACACCTTGGTCCTGTAAAGTGTCAGAGGAATTCTTCACAGCAAGTGAGGCGTGTTGGTTTACAGAGACAGAAAGAAGCTAAATCTCATTTTTGTTTGTTTATTTCTTCTTATAAAAATGTAGAAGAATACAGTAGTTGAAATTAAAAGTAAAGAGTTGAACCTTCTTTTCTCCAAAGAAAAATACCATTAAGGAAAACGCTTAAAAAGGTACAAATGCAGGATCTGTACAAATATTCTTAAAAGAAAATGAATATCAGCTGAATTGCCTACGTAGTCAGGAGAGTGTGTGTGCATACAGTCCAGCTAGGAAATCAGGGCCAAACGTTGTACCTAGAGAGGAAATCACTATGTTTATAAAAGGTGAGCATAATATAGAAAGAACTTTACAAGGTCACTTTTGCCCCCTCTTTGCTCTCAGGCATTATACCTAAATGATCCTGACAGACTCTCATCTATCATATTGTCATATTTCCTTGAACAAAGATGAATTTCCATTATTTATTATACATATATAAGAAGGTACCATACTCCAGCCAGTGGATTCTCACCAAATTCTGTTTCACTATATTCAATACTTCTTCAAGGCAATCCATTAGCTAGCTCTCTGCTTGTTTTGAAACACTGGTGGGTTTTGTGCTGATAGTCTACTTTCATGACCTAATTAAAAAAAAAAAATTAAAGCTCATTTTATCTATTATGTATGTTAAATACAAGTAGCAAAATTTGGTTTTAATGAAGCTCACTATTAATGGACCTCAAATAACCTGTAGGATGTCAATGGGACACTGCTTCAGTCTTTGCCTCAGTAGTCTTCCTTCTCTAATAAGTTACTATGTAACTGCAAGCCCTTTCTCAGCACATCCAGGAGTTTTTCTTTTGAACATAAACATGGATAGAGTTTGTCAAAAATTTTCAGCAAACTATAAAATCTATCTCAAAAATAAGCGCACATGAGAAAAAAGAGTAAAATATTCTGAGAGAGGGACAGTTCTGACAACAAAATGAATATATCAGAGCCAGATCCACACACGAAAAGCAGAGAATTCTATATTTCTTTGCATGGAGTATGGATGACCATTTTAGCTGTCACCTCTAAGGGATTATTCAACCACAGGGGAAGAGAATACTCAAACAAGATAGGTGTTCATTTGCTGGGGTGTTTTTGCCAAAGCAGTTTGGTTGCTCATAAAAGGCAAAGGTAAGGGAAGATTGATTAGTAGTCTGGTCTAGAGCTGTTAGTTCTGTAAAATGGAGTGCTCAAGAGTTAGTGGCTCTGAAGACTGTTGACATGTTTACACAAAGTAGATCAATGTCTGCATGGTATTTCCTGTCCTCCAAGAGTCTGTTGCTTAAGGTAATGTTGCTGAGGTGAAAATATAAGTTAAAAAATCCAGCAAACAAGGAAAACAATCAAGTACAGATTTCTGATACCTGAGGCTGAGTGCTGAACTAATTCATATAGGACCACATCACCCCTTATTTTGCCTACCTTTGATTAAAATTTTATGAATCAATAATCAGACTAAATAGCATTTATTGTGTTGGATGAAAAGTAAGTGTTTTTAAATTACAAAAAGTTGAGGAAAAGCAAGGATGGTGAAGAATGAAAAAGGAGACAGAAAGTATTATGTATTCCCTGAAAAAAACCCAACCAAAACTGAAGTATTGGACACCACTTAGCTGGGAGAAAAAAAAAAGGGGGGGGGGGAATAAACAGAACTTGTGAGAATTGTATCTAGAAACTTATTTTTTTCAGACAAACAACAAGGCTATATAATATGAAAATACAAACTGGAAATAGTGTCAGTGACAGAAATCCAACAGAAAAACAGCATGAACTTAAAAACTAGATTGGGAAATTGATGTTTGGCTAAACTGCCCATGGGAGTCCCAGTTTCATCACCTCAATATAAATATTTTTATGAAGATGCTGCTGCAAAGTTGCCTGATGGAACAGATCTTCAGAAATTAATGTAAGAGCATGTCACTAAGAGTTCCTGTACACTTTTCAGTATTAAAATTGGTCTTGCTGGGAATACCTAACCTTCCTGCACTCCATTGCCACTAAAGAAACAATTGTACTCATTTCTCACTGACAGAAAAATCAGCTTGCAGAAAATGAAAAAGAAAAAAAAATCTCACAGAGATCTCTGGTGTAAAGGCATCTGTGAGATAGCAACATTACAAGCCAGAGATATTTTGTAACAAAATGTCACCAGGCAAATCAGCAACAGACAAAATTGTTTTCCTAATTTGAATCTGTCTGATGACAGTCTATAAAATAGAGACATGGTGGGGGATGAGGATAGAATATTCTGAATTTTTTAGTAAACTGTTAACCAACTTTGTGAAAACTGGTGCTTTGTAAGCTTTAAAGTGAGGGATTGGACATAGATAATAAAGGTGTTTCTTATGTGAAATGGTTTTAAATTATTTTGCTGTTAATATTTTTCAGCATCTAAAGAACATATAATGTCTTATGATTAAAATATTTAACCCCTTCATGTGTCCAATGATACTACTTGTTACACCAATTTACAGGTCCTATATGAACTATCTAGTTCTATCATTCTGAAGTGGAACCAATTATGATGAGCATACCATATATCCTGTATTTCAGAAGTCTAACAAGAATTGGTATGGCTTATAGAGTGGAAAGAACAGACAGAAAAAATGTCTACCTGAGGTTAGTATTTCTACAAGAAACATATTTTTCATATGCCTTCAGAGCCCTACTTTTCTCACTTTATTGAATAAAAAACAATCCCAAAGCAATATTTTCCTACTGTTTACTCACCCATCCTCAAAAAGTAGGTGAATTTTGGTTATTCTGATGCTCCTCTGCCCACAGCCCATCTCAGGTCATGGCTTCCCATGAGTGACTTTATACAAGGCAAGAATTGACCACAGCTTTCAGCTGGTGGGTGGGCTGTAAGGCTGAAAACTCACAATGCCATTGCTGCTCTTCTCATCTCAGCCAAGGTTTCCCAGAAAGATTAATGTCCCAGAAGGGGATTTGTAATAGATACTGCTGAAACACAGACCAGACTTTGCAATGTTTACATTACACAGGCCTCAATAAAGTCAAAATCCAGTTTACATCTGCTGAGTCTGACTTCAATATAACTAACATTATATGTAACTTTTTTTTTATTAAATATAAAAGCAGATGTCTTTGCATGACCCCCCAATGTTTCTTCAGTGTTCTTCCCTCATAGTTTGCTACCACTTTTTGCGTTAACCTTTCAATTTAAAGTTGCATCGCACAGGACTATTCTATATTGGAGGGTGATACTAAGTTATTTATTTGTATTCAAGGAAGCATTTCCTCCTGCAATTTTCTGTTTCTGAGAAGAAAAATGAAAAGGGCACCAAAAGAAAGTGATTAAATCTTTTTTACGATTCATATCTGGACATAGAGTGTTTTGGAATACGGTCACATTTTGTTATTGTTTCCTCATGGAAAAACTTTCTATCTTTTCCCACAATTAAAGACGATGCTTTAATCACATATGATCCCAATCATGTTGCTTTTCCAATCTTCTTTATCTTGCTATGTCATTCTGATATCTCCCTGTACTAGGGGTATTAAATGTGTGCTATTATTAGCACATTAGCTCTTCTAGCCTCTGGCTCAGTAAAGAATGATTCATTATATTTCTTAGCCATTGACAGTTTCAATTCCTTAACCTCTAAATTTCCCTGGATATATGTATTGCCCCATCTTATTTCAGGCTTCCAGAATATCCCTTGGCACTACATTCTGACCTATCATCCCACACATAGCTGAACTAACAAAGGATAATTTTCTTCTGCCAGTCAAGCTTTTAATTCCACCAATTTGTTCTTTGTTTAATATAAATTAAACTAACTGATTGAATTGTTTATTTAGTATTTCCTGGTACAATGAATAAATTATTTTCTGATGGTTCTGTTTCTATTTTTCAGTTTGGATTTTTGCATTTAGAGACACCGCTCCTTTTTGAGAGTTCATTAACAGTTTTAAAAAGGGACCTAGGAAAATATTGACTTCCCTACCTAGGTAAATGTCTTCTAATTTGCTGCTAACTGGTTAAGATCTCAAATGTTAAAACTTCCTTATGAATTTAAAACAATTTTTTCAGATTGTGCCTAAAATTTATGCACTACAAAATGAAAACCCTGAGCTAATTCCCCCTAATTCAATTGGAAGAGTATATTTAACTCTAGTGTTGTGAAGCTCAAGATTGTTGACTTTTTCTTTAAATGCTTGATAATATTGCTCACACCATACCTCTCTAGTTGCCATAGAAATAGGCCTTTATGTGAAAGATCTTTTGGTTAATTTTGGCTCCAATTGAACTGCTAAAGAATATTCTAGCTATGTCAGAAAAATTCAGAAAAGTCTGCTTTCTCATTCTCAAAGTTATGTGCAAAAAAAAATTGATGTTTTTATTTTAAAATTTTATTTTCTTAGACCTTTTGGAAATAGACTTCTTTTTCTTTATACTCTGCTCACATGTAGGAGCCTATATGTGAAATTTTGGTTGCTGAGTTCAACCCGGCCATTTGGCCTCTGTGTGAAGCATAAACATTTGGCAAACACCCTACAGTGTAAGGGCAATTTTGACCACTCTATTCTGGAAACTGGGTTCCCGAGGCCTTACATCTCCCAGCTGCCAAATAAAACTGATGAGATTCAAAGCAATCTGTAGTTAATAGCAGCATAGATTTTTAGCATATATTCATTTCAAGCCAGAACCTAGCATTTAAGTTTTTCAGCTCAGAAGTTAAAAATGTCAGCCTACTTATCTGTGTCTGTATAGGCACATATACCACAATACTCCTTAGAGCCAACATTTCTATTACAGTCATCCTATTTTAGATAGAACCATTGTGATCACAAATGTGCTTTTCTCCCCCTTTCCCAAGCCCTCTTTGTAGCACTGTCTCTATCAATACACTGGAGACCTTTTACAAAAGCAGTGTGCCAGTTTCTCTAAACAGCATTGAAAGCAGGCTAGCAGGAGGCAATTTTTTTAACACACCTTTAAGGAGATTTTATCTAGAAAAAGACTAAAGACTAAGTTAAATCTAGGTTGTTAATAATTAAAGCAATTAAAGTAACACTAAAGTTGTTGTATATCTCAACAATGAATTTTACAGAGGGTATGAAAAGGTTTTATACCAGTTAAGAGGAATTTTTTTTTAATCCTTCTTTTAGTTCTGAACAGAAAGTGTTTTATTTTTTTAGTGGAAAAGGGGCAAAATGAGCTTTTTCTGTGGAGAATTTTTAATGTTTCCCAAGACATCCAGAAACTTTAATTGAAAAAGTAAATGGGAGAACATGTTGTTATATTAAAAGGTTTGGTTTATGAGTGGAAATTACTTGCCCCTATTTAGGTCCGTACATTCTTTGAGCTACAAGGAAATCAATCTACCTGATGTCCTTCAAAACAAAAGATACAAAAACATGTCTGGTAAGTTTTACTGTCAAGTCTTAACTTCCTGTTATATTTGAGCATATTTTCATTAACTGGTAGGGACCACTATATTTTCAAGTAAGTCATTCCACTTGTTGAATGCCCCTTCTGCTTTATTTGACAAGGTGAAATAGTTTCCCATTATCAGATATGTATTCTCTATTTGCCTGTAGGATACTCATTTCTCAATTGAGCCAAATAGATTGAACTTCCATAGTTCATGAGTGACACTTCTTCTGGAATCTGGCACCAGGAATGAACACAGAGTTTTATTCATATTTTTTGAAGTGTCACATTCAGATGTGCTACACTTTCTTACTAAATATTCAATTTTTACACTTCTCTGAACTTTATATTAGGACTTCAGTAACTCAACCTGTCTTTAATTCTACCTCTGCTTCCTGGTCACAGCAGTCCAGGCTAGTGTCTCACTAACACTTTGCAACACAACCCAGATTTTTGTTTAAAAGCACATTTAGCTTTTGTGCAACAATTTCTGCATAAGAAAACTTCTGTTGCCATGCAACTCTATCCTTGTTTACTTTTTGGAATATTAGCACCTTTCTGCACTTACCTAGAACTTCCTTAGTGTTGCCTATAAACCCATTGCCACAACTCTGAACATTTAGTGTTCCTCCTCTGAATCTTTTCTCAATATTCTGTTCAAATTGATTGTGTTTGGTATTGCAGACTGTTCAATAAATCCTTATTATGTTTAAATTTAGGAAAAGCCCTTTTCACAGATTATGTAGAAATGTGATGTTCTGGCAACACAAATCAGGAAGTTTAAGGTGACTACATCCAGACAAACAATTTTATATAGTTTCTGTCCTATGCTGGTAACAGGATGAGAGAGGCAAAGAAGAAAGAAGGAGTGTATAATTTCTGTGGAGCTTGGTGTCATTAGATGTCCCAGAGGATTTTCCCACCACAAAGTATGCTATTCCCAGGCAAAATTCCAACACTATTCTTTTCTATTGTCTTCAGATCCATTCAACCACTTCCCTAGAATGTCCATATTAGCCATTAAATAGGTCTGTGAACAAATCAAACTGGGGAAAACAAAATGTCTACATTCAGCAATGCCTAAAATACCTCTCAGTGGCACTGAGAAGTATCGAGATGTATGCAACTCTTTTTTTTCCCCTTCAGAATTGATAAACTACCTTGGATTAGCAGATCAAAAGTTGATCTCCTATGACCTACTGCTTAAGGCATAATAGTACTTTTTTAAGTGTTCATTTGAAAAAGAAACCTATAAAGTGCTATCTAGATAAGATAAGATTCCTTTAAGTATATACAAGAAGTAAGGAAACAGATTTTTTTTCTGCAACACATAATTTCTGATTTATTTTATGGTTCAACATAACCCGGCACCTTCTAGTTTATCTTAACTCTGTAAATCCTATACTTCATTACAAAGCTTTCATAAAAGCTTCTTTCCCTCAAATCCTTTGCCCATCTACCCAGCACCTTAAGAAATAGAAAAGTTACATTTGCTGCAATGTTTTACTGGTATCAGTTTACCAATGACCATTGAAGAGAGCCAGAGGTGACTTATATACATTAATCTCACAGATTGTCTCACTTCATATATCTCCTCAAAACTTCCAGTAGAAAAGTCATTATTAAGTTTATCTTGAAATGTCTTCAAAGACAACTATCTTTCACTTTTTAGCTTGCAGAATATTGTATCCTCTTTCTAGTACTAGTTTGTGAGAATAGTCACAGAAGATAATTCACAAGCTTTTCTGTCAGATTTCTATTCTTCCCTTCATTATTAAAGGATCCAAATGTACTAAATAATATTTTTTTCCTAAGACATCAAGTTGCTGGTCACAATAGATGAAGTAGCATGCATGACTATAGGGAGTTGTGGTTATTGACAGTATATGATGAATAGGTAGCTGTGTGGTTACCTATCTATCATATACTGTCTGTTTGTTACTATTTTTAACAAAATTATGAAGATTCAAAGGGTCTGGAAGTTATAATTTGCATCTGCTTAATAAATTAAAATTCCACTGGAAAATACTGTCCCTCTTAAAAGACAGGGATTAGGTGTTTCTTAAATCAGATACACCTGCAGGGTTGATTCACTCCTCATAATGCATGATTATTGCAGAAATATCAGGTGTTGTACCATAATCATCTATTTCAGAGAGAGAGTTAATTCCAAAGGCAGAATAATTTTGTTTTTAGCATGAATGCATTTAAGTTGCAACAGAGAATGAGACATATATCCCAGATGAGAAGGGTCATGCACAGCGAGGCTGAGTAAGTATGAGACAACAGTTAACCTACATTTGCATTTTGAAATCAGTCTTTTTGCATCCGTCAGAAACTTTTAAACTTAGAAACTTCTTTCTTCCAGGAAAGAAAGATGATGGTAAAAAAAAAAAAAAATCCCTGGAGCTGTCAAGTGAACGTTTCTGCTAAATTCAAATTTATATCTCTGTGGTGAAGATCTCTTTTATGACTCAGACTTGCTCTCTTGTTACATCTTGTTACATCAATATCCAGTGGACTTTATATGTGCAAAAATAGATGGCCTCCCTCTGAGGTATTTGCCAATGTAGTGTCACTGCACTGTGTGCTATATTAGTGATTGGCTTGTTAGTGAGAGAGGGAAAGTAAAATAGAAAAGAGTAAAATTAATGAAAGGTTTTCTGGTTTTGCTGTTTTGTATGGCATGCAATTTTACTTTTCTCATTTCTGAGTTTGCAATGTGACATTTGCACACTATACACACAGAGTGTTTATGGTCTACTAAGAGCGCAGTGGAGCATTTTCCAAAAATTAGAATCTTAAAATCTTTGTGGTGAAAACTTGTTAAGGCAGAACTAGTAAGTAAAAGTACTGTACAAAGAAATAAATCCAAATAAATCCACACAGATCTGCAAAACTAATAAATAGCATAATGTATATTTCAGAAAATACTCATCAAAAGTGAAGACTTTCTATGTGTTTTGTACCCTTGAACTTTTCATATTTTATTTTAAATATGCTAGAGAACACTGGAGCTATCTCAAACACTAATATTCACTACTGTGGCACCTTAGTCAGAACAAATCACAAACAACTTATTATCTAAAGAAGAATCTAGGATTGAAGAGGGCTTCAAAGAGAGTTCTGGGGAGAAAGCTCTTCTGGATCCACAGAAATCATTACAGTATGGCTTCGGATTTACTGCTCACATTATTAAAATGCAACAGGCTTAATATCACAAAGCAAATTTTGTGAACACAGGTGAATCAAAGAACCTTTTAGTCCATTTCCTGAGTTGTAAATAAGGACCTTCATATACAACTTCAGAAGGAAATGTAAAGTGTAGTGTATATGTAACCTTAATTAGGTCACTTGGAACCTGTAACAGCTACCATCAGAGGCCGTATAAATCAAAAATAACAACTTTGATAGGAAAGTGATCAACATCTATAGACAAGACTTTGTTCCCTCAGGTCTTAGTACATTTAGGTTTAGATATTTTCTGGTAGATCTTTGATGCAGCATACACTGATAAAAATATAAAAATCTCACCTGGAATACTTTCTGGAAAAATTTTCTAGCCAATTAACTATATCCTTTTCTTTTAGTGCATTAGACCAGTTAGTGTCATTCCCCTCTTTTTCTCTGTCTGCATCCTGTTGATACGTGGAGATTTTGTTAGTATTAGATTAATGGTGCATCTTAAGATGCCATGATGAACCTTAACTCTTTTTCTATTTAATTTCAGTAAGTAACTACTTAAGTAGTCAAGTTACCTTAATTAAAGACTTACAAGTGATCTATCTTTACCCAATATATGTTGCACTTCAGTTAAGGAGAGTAGCTGCTAAATTTGTTCCTGGCAGTCAAGAGCATGGTTATGCTGTTGGCTCTAGAGAAAGATTTTAAAGAAAATCTTTATATTCTAGCTGCAGTGAACTCCTTTTGCAGTATATTTGTGTATGTTTGTTCTCCAGTTGTTTCAAGACACTCCCTAGGAATCCATTACTAAAGTGACTGTATGCATGGATCATGCCTGTAGCAATGGGTAGTAAGGCTAGATGTTGTTTAACATGAAAAGAAAGTATGAAGGCCATTGTATACAGCTTGAGGTGGTTGTACTGCAGATAAAAATTCATCTTATCTTTTATCTTACGGGTGTTACAAAGCTTAATTAAATAAGGCCTACCTTATTGTAAGTTACCGAACTCCTGAGCTGAGTTTAGGCAAGATTTCTTTCTATTATATTTTTCACATACAGGTAAAAGTGGACAGGAGCCTAGCTTCTGGTCTGACCCTTATTTGTACAGGTTTCTGAGACAAAAAGCTAAATCTACCAGTTTAATACTCTTGAACAAAGCATGACAGTAATTTTCTCAAAAATCTGCATGTCATATAAGTTCTGACAAAAATTATTTTTGATTTGGAGAGTTTTGGTCATTGTTGTGAATTAACAAAATTATTATAATATACTGGTTTCTAGCATTCACAAACATTTAATGAGAAATTTAGAATTTAGACTTTTTGAAGTCTGACTGAAGAACAATTCTTCCCTCATGTGATGCAGGTAACATGGGAGTTCCTTGGCTATACTATATTTAGGTAAGGATATATCACTGTCACTTTTTTCACTGAGGATGTGCAAATTGAAACTCTCAATCTTCACAAAATTGCACAAGTGAATTACCTGAGGCGAGTGGGTGGCCTCTAGTTACCTTCTCTCCCATTACCACCAGCTGCTTTGACTCACGCACGTGTATCGAGCAGAGTGGTCACAGCAGTGCTCCCACCAAAGGGACCGCTCATTCATGTCAGATCTTCCTCTACATTTTTGCTAAAGCTTGTGCTTAGGGACCTCAGGATACCTTATAAGGACAGATTCTGAGAGCAAGTGCCTACAGATGGATTAAGCTGTTGCCTAAAATCAGGCTGTAAAAGCAAGCCTGCTTAAAGGAAATGTAAAGTCACGCCCAAAATTATGTTTTTCAATAACTTCTCATTTCTGGCATACTCACTGGCAAGGGTGGAACACCTCCACTACTACAAGAATAAATAAATGAAAATTAATCATGCTTGTTTGTCAGCAGCCAACTACTCCAGCTTGGCTGGGAGGTTACCATTCTCGGGCAGGACAGGGCAACTTTCAAGGGATGCAAGTGGTGTGATCATGACAAGGTCAGACATGACAACAGACAAGATAAGCCTCTTTCATACTGTGATCATCTAATAGAAAATACTGTGGTCACAAAAGAGACCTTAACCACAGAAAAATAAATTTGAATTTAGCAGAACCATTCACTTGACAAACTCCAGGGAATTTTTTTTTGTATGACAACCTCATTAAAATACAGGCTGCCCTTATGTCAAGGCAGTTGACTATTATGAATTCTTGTTTACTAGGTAGTTTACTATTAAGATAGCTATTATGAATTCAGGTATTCTCTTTCTCTTTTGGTTTCAGCCATACTATTTAGAAAAAGCTGAAATGATAAAATCCATGCTAGTAAAACCTGCTCATTAGATATAAAAACTACTGTGTATTTAGGAGACCAAACAAACACAGAAAAAAAAAAATTTTGTAATTTGAATAACACAGCTTTCATTATCTTATACTGTCTTTATTCTTTCTTTTTGTTGACTGATCTACTAATTTCCTGATTAAAAGCCCAATAATAGACCTTCATTTGTATCAACTTCTCTAAAACATTTATGCCAACATCTTTACACAAAAGAGCAGTCAGACTGGCAACTCCATGGGCAGTGATTCTTTTCTGGTCTGGCAAGTGAGACACCTTCCTACAAAGCCTATGAGATTTGAGCAAAAATAATGCTGTCATGTTGTCATGGGTTAACGCTGGGCAAATGCCAGTGCACCCATGAGTGTATAGTTTTAATAAACTACTGTGAGGTGTGGTCGGAACAGAGCAAAAGCAGGCCTATCACTTGGAATAGGAAAAAAAAAATTTATTAAACTACATGAGAATAGACAACAAACACAAGAAAACAACCCAATCACCCAAAGGCAGAATAAGAAACCTCTCACAACACTTTTCCTCCTCCCCCCAATTTCCATCCTTTACAATGCTCAACAGTTGACCCCAGCACATACTTTCATATCTACTTGCTTAAACCTTCCACAACCCTGGGTACCTAACAAGCCATTATCCTTTTAAAAAAAAACAATCCTCAATCCATCCAGAGAAAGAGAGAGTCTCTCTTGCAACCACAGACACCCCCCCCACAGGAAAACACAGGTCTATCTTCCCGTGCTCCCATGTCACCCATGGCACCACCC